>VXAZ01008952.1:447928-676231 GCA_013399875.1 Gymnorhina tibicen | reverse complement strand
GGGTTTAGGAGTTCTCCTTTTGTCTCTTTCTTTCTGAGAATTTTCTCCCATTTTTTGTTGCTAAGAAACAATAACGACTGGGTACTTAAGAGAGACAAAAGAAGTTTCCCCGGGAAGGGTGCGGCTGGCTACTCTCTCATCTGAGGGTTTCTCGTGGAGGGGCAGAGATACCGAGAGAACTGGGGCTGGGAGGAAGGGGGCTGGGGCAGCTGCTCGTTCTCTTGCTCTCGGCTTCGGAGGAGGACGGGGAGTTGGTGCTTACTGGGGGCGGAATTCGTTGCCGCCGCTGGAGCCCAGCCCAGTCCTGCTTCCTCTGCCGTGCGTGAGCCTTTGCTTGTGAGAGCAGCCACTGAACTGGGACCTTATTAACACCCTACCTCACTAAAAAAAACCTACTTTCACCATCTGCTCGGGTGCCTCAGGGGAAAAACCCGAGATCCCCCAGCCCACTCCCCCTCCAAGGGAGCCTCTCTCTGCTGTGTTCGGGACCCGGGTGGCTGCTGCCCAGCCCTGCCATTTCTTTGCCACTGCTCCGGGTTTTTGCTATACTGTACCTTGCACCTGCCAGGGTGCCCCGCGGTTCCAGCTACAGCTGCGGAGTTTCTGACACATCTCATCTACCACTCCGAGACTTTGCTCATCCCTGCCTTCCCAGTTTGCTACTCGAGGTTCCTGCTACAGCTCCTTTTGCGATGCAGACGGGGCACCGGGATCGGTTGCTCCTGGGGGTTCGGAAAGGAAACGCCTTCTCCATCCCTTCCGCCGGCTGCGCCGCCATTACCGTGTGGGGGGAGACGGCTGGAACTCGCGCCACAGCGCCCCCTGCAGGCGCGGGGAATCATCGCCCCGCCCTGCCCGGCCGGGAGCCACCGGCGCCCCCTGCCGGCCGTGACCGGAACTGCACCGGGGGAAAGTGCTCCAAGAGCGGCAAGAGACCGTTCACTGGGTTCCTGGGCTTTTGGGTTGTTGTTGCTGCCACTGTTGTTGTTTGTTTGCCTTGTTACACATACACATACTAGTAAAGAACTATTATTCCTTTTCCTATACCTTTGTCTAAAAGCCCCGTAATTTCAAAATTGTAATAATTTGGAGGGAAGGGCGTCATATTTTCCATTCCAAGAGAGGTTCCTGCCTTCCTTAGCAGAAACCTGTCTTTCAAACCAAGACACCATTACACTCAGGTCTCTGCCAAGTGATAAACATGACAAAAAATACAATTTATCCAGTAGTGTGCAGCAATAAGGGACTGCATTGTGGTTTTTTAATCTCTGATTTTTGTACTGTGTATGAAATTAACAGGAGGAGGAAAAGCAGCTAATATGATGCTGATAGATTGCTAATAATGAATCATACCAAACAAATGTAACTAGGGAGAGTCAAGGGAGTATTTTTTTTTAGTCATGGTCTTTCTAGCTGCCTAAACGTGATTGTTATACTGAATCGCAGATTGATATTTCCTGACAACATATTTACATAAAAAGAAGTTAAACCAAAAACTTTTGCCAGGAAAATTCTTAGTGCCCAAGACTGTGTTCACATTCATTTTAACTCTCTCTTGTGACTGAATGGGTTACTCCAGCCTTGCTCTCATCAATTGATTGGTGACTCTCCTCCCTTTTGCAGGGATGGAATATAAGAAGCTGTATAAAATGGAAGAAGCTTTTGGAGTGCCAAACAGGCATGAAAGAAAAATCTAGTCCATGATTTGAAGACTGCTGCAGGTGTTTAACCATCTGTATCTCTCCAAGAAGTGAAGGTTGCTAAGTGACCAGTACTACTTATCCAATACTGTATCAACCAAACTGTTTATTCCTCCCTCTTTCTGTTGCTGAGGCCAGTTGGGTCCCAAATATGCTCATGTCTGTGAGTCATGATGCACACGAGTGCAGCCAAAACTCTGCTTGGCACACCACTGCAGCCAATAGTTCCCCCACAGATTTTCTTGGAGGTTGCTGTGAAATGCATGGCAAGCATAGCTGGCTCTCATTATGCTAAACAGCCCTTCCACAAACAGCTGAAGGCAGTAAATAGCTCAGTGTGGGATGTCAGTGAGGGGGCTGTGTTCTGTGTTTCCCTAAAAGATGCTCTGGGAAGTGGTGTGATGATGTGCTGTTACCAACCAGCAAAGGCTGTTTCCTAAAGGAATATTGATAGAGAAAGGTCTGACCTATTCACCGTCAATTCCATCCGTATTATAAATGCTAAGGAATAGAGCTGCAATAAGAGCTTTATATCTGTATTCCCAGTGTCACAGTGTGCATTACAGGAGTGCTTTGCATTGGCAGTCAAGTGCAGTATATAATTGAAGAAGAAATGAGCATCTGACTCTGCTCCAAACTGTACCATGGACAAATGACCTTATGCTCTGCATGGGGAGTATAAATATAACGCCTTCCTTGCTAAAGCAACTTGAGAAGCTGTGTAAAAGAGTAGAGCATTAATGCCCCTACCTGTTAAGATGCAAACATGGGTTTGTTTTATAAAACAGTAATAATAACATGCCTATATTTTGATGAGGTGATAAGATGTACTTTTCCCATCAAGTGACTGTAAAAGCTGATGTAATGGAGTTCAAGATTTCTTCTCTTTCTGCATAGTTTTGAGTGAGGATTTATTTTTCTCAGTTTTCAGCTCATTGGGGGATTGTTTTTAAACTGCAGGTACAGGTATTTACAGTGCAAACCAGGTCCTCAGTTTTTCAGAGAGGGTATAGTGCTATATGGGAAAGATCTTGTGTAGCAGTGGGTTTTGGGAAAAAATTGGGGCTGGGATGAGTTGGGCATTCTGGAGAAGATGGAGTTGAAGGCAGCCCCAAGAACAAGTTACATCCTCATACAAGGAATGCTGATTTCCATTCTTTTAGTTGGAATCGTGCAATATACATTCTTAGCCTGTGTGCGACCTGTCATGAGGTTATTTGGTGATTGCACTTGTCAGTTATTTCTAACCAGTCATTTATTAACCTACAAGGTCCATTTCCAGCCTGATTTGGTGGGGCACATGTGGGGTTACGCTCAAGTGTTTTAAATTAACAGCTTCTCATAAGAAACTCCTGAATCTTCTTGAAGCTGTAGCCTCTGTTCTTGATTTTGGCCAATTTCTTCCGTGCATGTTCTTTTCCTTTAATATTTTCTTTCAGTGTCTGTCTCCTAGTGTTTTTATTATTTAGCAGACTATTTAGCATTCACATGAAGTGCCTATAAATAATCTGGTTTATGTGGGAGTATCTTCTAATAAAATATACTGGACAAGGAGGACTTTGACAAGTGTGCAAAACAAGAGTGCTAGATTTACAATCTCTAATTATGAAAACCAGTAGACGGTAAGTTATAGGAGCAACTATATCTCAGACCCCAAATGGTGACTTGAGTTTTGTGTAGAGATTTTCTAAGTATTTCGAAGATTGAACCCCCACAGTGGCTGTCTGCAACCTCCACCACAGCAGTGGGGAGTTCACCCCCTCTCCAGCATTAAAATAACATTTGCCCCTCAGACTCATACCCTACAGAAAGTACCAGAGTAGGCAGTATGTGGTTGAGAGTGCAACGTGCTGAACCAAGAGAGCAGATCATGAGCAAATCATCTCTTCACCCTTCAGTTAATGAGCAAATAGGCCAACATCTCCTCCAAATGCATATTCATTATAAATCTAATTAGTGATATGTATAAAATTGATTTGCATACCTAAAGGGCAAAAAACTCCCTCTGAGAAATGCTAGAATTACTGGATTTGGAAAAATAAAAGATGATTCTCTAAAGCAAATCTCATATTTTCTGCTGCAACTAGCTGGGGTGTTTTAAATTGTTTATCCTAAGCCTTTAAACATCTTTTAAAGTATCAAGTGGCTGACTCTGTACTTGGCATCAAAATACAGCTCACTTCAAATCAAAAGAGTTTGAAGATTCTGTTTAGATCCACCAGGTTGTTCTGATGATGCAAATCTTTAGGATGATGTTATATCAAGATAAACTGACAAAAAGCAAACCAATACACTTATTTTTATATTCCTCTATTTTATAAAGCATACAAGGACAGAAAATCTGTCATTTTGTATGTCTGTGAAGTATCAAATGCCTTTTCATGATTCATAAATAATCAATAGTAGGGGTACTTGTTAAAGTTGCATTGCAGCAGAAATTCTTGGCATTCAGATAATGTCTTACATGATCAAGTGCTTTAGAGATTTTAATTAGAGTTGACTTGAATCAGTAAAGCAGTGTTGAGAGAGATCTGTTTAACAGCCCACAGTGAAGAATAATATTAAAATTGTACGTACCAGTATTTCAAATTGCATTTGTAGGAATTATATCCATGATCCATGGCTATTAATAGTCTTTACCGGACTGAGCGGTGCTCTGAGTTCCAGTTCTATGTCATTAAAGCCTGTCACTGAAAATAGGTGTTGTTAGAACTATAGCTGTTTGTTTTATGCTCAAAGAGCTATGGAATGTCTAACATATGTTGGAACAAGTAATTTGTAATCCAACAGGCATTCAGTGTTTTAAAACAAATGTGTGGCAGAAATATGTCTAATTTAATTACAAGGAACTCAGAATTCAGCAGGAAAACTATAGATTCAAGCAGTAGCTCTGGAAAGATGTGCAGAAAATTGCTTGAGATTTATTTTTTCCTTCTAAACTTTTGGGTACAGCTGAAGTCTGTTTGACAGCCTTGGAAAGTAGGGTCCTACTCTCTGGCAAGCACTCTGGGGAGCTATTGTCATATAAATATGCTATTTAGAGGTATGACTTGATTCAAATTATTTCAGTATTAAATTCTTTCCTGAATTTAGGGCTCCTTTTAAACATTTATGCAAACCTCACAACTGAAACGCTGCCCAGCAAGTGTGCCTGAAAATTCCCAGTGGCCAAGTTCTTCCAAAGCATAATGGACTTTCAATAGGGTGTTGTGCTTTCAGAGGGAAAATGATCATTTAGATCGTAATATGGTAGACAAAAAGTGTTTAATTTAGAAATTAGCATGTCTGTATTTATGTACACCTGTGTATATAATAATCCTTCAAATATCGATGAAATCAATCTATTAAATGTTCATGTTCTACCCTGCAAAATACTAATCCTTGTTCTAACACAATTTCATATACAACCATTGCTTTCCCCACATATCTGTCATACTTAGTGTGTACTTTCTAGTTTGAATGGAGTGCTTGGGATCTGAAAATTCAGGCAAATAATTTCTATTGTTTCTCACCAATATGTGCGTGCATTGTTGCAAGAAATGTAGGCAGTTTGCTGGCAGGGAAGTTAATTTTCTAGCTTTGCTAGAAAAATTGTTGCTAGGTTATTTGACTGTTTATTCAAGGATATTGCTTGACGTTTATTTTATCAGATCATATCTGTGAGGAAGACTGAAGAAGACTGAGTATTTCTCTTCAAAAAACCCAAACAAAAAGCACAAGTTCCAAGCTCACCTGCAGCACATCCATATTTATTTGTCGTAGTGATGCTAAAGCCAGGAAGCAGCCAGTGCCTGAGCCATCCATCAGTTGGACACATAATGTATTTATCATTATTAGGAAAATGGGGATTGATGGCTACTGAGTACAGTTCTGAGTCATCAAGTCTTCCACTGCTCATATCTTTGTGAAAGGGAAGCACCAGTTTCTCAAGGTTGTTATGCAAGTGACCATGACCATGGCCTGACTTCTGAAATGGCAGGGAAAGTAATAAGATAATGCTGCCACTGTTTGCATGTTTAGGAGGCATAACCTGTCCTATACAAAGGGAGGGAGAAAGCAAATTGGCTGTAATTAGGTTGCTGTTATTCTGAGTGCCTTATCATGTCTAGTCCTCCATGAACAGTGCCATGAACAGTGTTTATTTTTATATAACAAGCTTACTGGGAAAAAATATACATTAAACATTACTTTTGTCCTTCTCCAAGCAGAGGCAGTGTCCAGAGCGGAGTCGGTGCAGCAACACCATTTGCCAAAAACACTTGTGAAGCACAGTTCTGTATCATGTGCTATCTGCTCTTTTCTCTTAGTTTTTCTTAGTTCATCAAGGGAAAGTACAAGTATTTCTAAAACTGTAATTACTTTACTATACATGACTATCTGAAATACATATTGTGGTGAGAATAAAGCTTAGCGGCTGGGGACTATCTAAGACCATAGGAACAGTAAACAAGCTCATCCAATATATTGTCAACAGGAGACATGTATTTATGGTGAAATGGCTTTCAGGGTAGAAACTATTGGATCCTCTTTTTTTATCTGTTCTCTGGCAGAGGAATGATTTAAAGTGAACCTCAACTCACATTTCAAATAATAGATGACAGGAGCTCATCCATTTCAGTAGAATTCATTGTACTGCATATGTATGGGGGAGATTTCAAAAGAAAACCAGGGAGTGCTATTTCCAAGTGAGCCACTAGATTTTCAGATGCAGTATTTCCTCCTCAGTTTCCTTCTATTAAGGTTATTGGTTTTCCTGAAGAAAAAACTGCATTTTTGTGTTGGATATTTCTCTTTGTACCCCCTTTGTCTGGTGCCAGCTCAAGAGTGAGGGGTGCAGGTATCGGTATTCTGAATGGGGTTTTTTGGTATTCTGAATGTTTGACAGCCTAATTTTTTTGTTGTCTTCTTTTATTGCTCTTCTCAAGCATTAGTTTCCTACTTAATTTGCCTAGTGTACAATTCACTTTCCTGAAGAATTATCAGAACTCTGTTTTCTGTCCTTCCACGTGTCTGAAACAGAACTTCAATTCTCTTCAGTATCATAAACCTGAAAAATTCAACTAATATCATTTATCTATAATAGATTTCAGGGCTGGGGATGTGTGTGGTGGGGTGGGGAATGTTCTGATTGATCTATTTGATTTGAATCCTGGATAAAGATGTTCCCTATTGAAAATATTCCTTTGTTTGAGAATCCCAGGTCAGATACTGAGCATAGCTAAATGTTCCCAGGGAAGCCACGCTGCTGGTGCCGGGTGCTTTCACAGCCTGATACCCTGCTTAGGACTAGAGTCTGGAGGCTGAAATTTTCAGTGGAGACACATGTCCGGACTGAAATCCCAGACATAGCAGAGGATGGGTGCCTCACTTGAAGTGAATCAGGGGCTGTTCAGGTGCGTTTGTCTTAATTTTTAATGGATGAGGAACCCATCCATTCCTTCAGAGATGCTTCAGCACAATTTGGACATGGGCTATCAGGTCCCTAATGCATATGCTGCATGTAAACCAAGGCAGATGCTAGCATCAAATGTGTCAGAATTACTCAGGGAAGAAAATCAGTCTTTTGTGGTTCCAGGCAGTTTCCCTACATGAACAGAATGTTTTACTTCTGGAGACAACTATGTATGACGTGAATGACAGATATGCTTTCACTTTGAAGGAAACAAAGTGCACAGTAAGTGTTTTACTTTCCAGTGAGCTGCAAACTTATGGTGATCTTCAGCTGATGAAAGCAAAAAGGAGTTATTTTGAAATGATGAGGGTCAGGGCATTTTAGCACAGTAGAATTGAATGCTATTGCTGTCATAAATTGCTTCACATTAGTGTTGGCTGGAAAGGCTTTCATCAAGATATTCACAAAACCAAAAAGCAACAACTTGGGACCTGGCAGTGAGTGAATCCTGGGGCAGGAAGGGGATATTTGTGCCAAACCAGCTTTAGTGACAGGATTCTCTTTGTATCCTTTTGTTTATCACCTGTTCTTCTTCTTAATTCCCCTTTCATTCAATAATTTCCCTGCTCTTGGGAAAAGTCAAATTTAATAATGCCAACCTGGGCAGAAAAAGTTATGCATATTCCTGAAAGCTCATTAATTATTGGCAAAATCAAGTTGACTCAACTTTGATCATGGCAAAAGGCAATTCAATGTACTTGTGTTGTAAAAAACCTCAATCTCAGATGAAGATTCTGTCTTCATCACATGTATTTTGAAACAGATTTTGATGAAAAATGAGACAATAAAGGGTATTAACTGAGGATCCCCTATTTCCTGTAGAATTTTATCCCTAATCATAAAAGTAATGTACTTTAAATGCCTAGAAATTCAAGAAGTTTTAAAAGGATCTCTGGGGTTAATATTTAAATTCAGAAATCCTAGGAAGTTTGCAATGCATTCAATTTCTCATTCTAGTGAAAGCATCTTCTGTCTCTTTTTTGTCATTCTGAAGGAGTTGACTCACTGTAGGGAACATTTCCATGACTGTCACAAAGTCTTCAAAATGTAATGACTAGCATGGGTAAAAATTCTTGACACAACAGTGTCCTGTCAGAAAACACAGATGAATCAAAATGTGTTTCTCAGGCATACAGGGACTTCTTAAAAATAATAGGTGGAAAAATGTGTAAGTTGGTGTAAGATTCGACTTTGTCATTGTATTTCATCTCATTCAATTTGGACTCTTATACATTGTCCCTTGTTATTATCCTTTCAATGAAATGTTTCCATGCTCCTGGGAATTTTTCACTGAGACTTTCTGCTCACCTGAAAATGTGGAAACTCAGTGTTCTGTTCAGATCTGACACACAGCAAAGTTTCTTTCTATTTCCACTGGGTTGGAAGTTCTAGTTTCCAGTTGTGGTCTGGATTTCTAAGTCTGTTCTCCATTTCTGTGTGCTCAAACCTTATCCTGAGAAAGCTTGATCTATAGCACAGTGACTGCTTCCAGAAACCCACCAACCAATGTAAGCCTGCTAAGATGCTGCAAAGATTTTCTGCAGAAATGAGGAAATTTTGCCTCCCATAGGCTTTAAAAGATCCTATTTCTTGAGTTAAGTCCTCTATTTCAGCAGTTCTTATATCAGACTCCTTAAATCAAAGTTGCGCTTAGAGGAAATGTGAGATTTTTTCCTAGTGCTGCCAGAGGAAGAATCTCTTATCCCCCTGTGAACATAATCCTTGGGCTGGTAAGCTTGGGCATGGCTGCAGAGCAGGAGCAACTGAGGGATCAGGGATAGATCAGGATACGGCAGCTCTGGAGCGTGGGCTCCCTAAATTGCCACCTGAGATTTGAGCATGCTGGGAGCCTCTTTAGTCTGGGGTGTTATTGGACTCATACAGGATAAATTGTGTTGCTCCTTCTGAAATAACAACAAAATCAGTTTGTAGCTTCTGCTCCAAGAGCACTCTTTCAGAAGGATGTTCTGTTTAATCAGGTAAAGCCACGCTCCTGCTCTGTTTGCATTGGTAGGATAGAAGAAAGCAGAACAAAATGCATAGCAATTAGTAACTTCCCTGTGAAAATATGTACAGGAACATTTTCAAATTTAGTACTGTAGCTTGCAAGCAAATCTGGGAGACGTGGAAGGGCTTTACATAAAGAATGATCCCAACAGTTCATACACTTAGCAAAAATTAACATATATTACCATTATGCTGAATTTTTTCCTTGCTGCTTTTAACAGCCTGTATTCTGAAGAAAACTGCATTCTCTAATTGAGCATATAAACGTGGCATTATTTCATATTCATGTGATCTTGATGTTTAACAGAAAGGTGATTTTAATTATGCAAGCTGGTATTTTTTAGCCTTTCAAGAGCCTTCCTTGAGTGCCAGGCCTCATTGTTTTTCCTGCTGCTGTTTTCCTTGAAGGAAAAACTCAAGGACTCCATGCCGAAGGACACATTTTCTGCACTGATAATGCTGAATTTCTCCCATACAACACAAGTTACATTCCCACAGAACTGCTTTTATTTTAGACGAAGAGCATCACAAAATGAGGGAGAGCAAAACTGTTTGGTGGGTTTTTTTCCCCAAAAGGACATGGGGTAAGGCAGGTGCAAATCATTGGGCATTTGACAGCAGTGTCTGGGTGTGAAGAGGATGGGGCCAGGCTCTTTTCAGGGATGCCCAGCACCAGGATAAGGGGCAAAATGTAGTGAAAGCAGTGAGCTAGTTAATCGGCTACAGTTATTTTTCAAAAAGAGATTTTAAACACTTCCTCAGTTGTTGTTACAGAAAATAACAACTTTCCTGAGAAACAGCTACTCAGGCAGTCCAGTGATAGATTTTCTTCTTCTTTCCTGTCATACTATCCTTGCTGCTCATCCTTGTTGAGTGTTTGATCCTGTAAAAATTACAGTAAATGTTCAGATTGGGGTGGTTTTTTGCCAAAGTAGAGTATTGTGCTGGGTCTCTGTCCTCACCATTTGTGCTTTTAAGAGCATCCCACTGACAGGAGCTGGTTCCCCTCCATGGCACAGAGTTCTGTGAGGGTTGATGTGATTTCTGGTTTTGATTTCAAAGCTTCCAAAGACAGAAAGGCTTTCCCTGTGACAAGGATCTCAAACTCTCTGACACACAGAGATACAAAACCGTCCACCTGAGGAGCCCTGCATCTGGGTTATCTACAGGGGACAGCAGAGTTTGTACCCCTGGAAACTGTCTTTACAGAGGTTTTCTATTTCCGGTAGCCCCAAGAAGGGAAAACTGATAACCCAGCAAAAAGCATCTCTGAGGACTGTGCAAAATTATGTGCTAGTAGGGGAAAGCAAGAGAATCCCTTTCCAGAAAAGAGGAACAGAAGGGACAAAAAGGAAAGCAGAGGCTAGAGAGCACTGTAAATATCAGGGACATGTTAAATATCCAGTATGGACAACAGCAACCCCACAGTTTTTGCATCCTCTCCATTTTGGAGCAGGAGGGATGAATCAAGAGGCCACGTGAAATGCTGAGCTCTCTTTAGCAGAACTTGGAACAATGACAGACCTATGAGACCCCATTTAATGCCTGTTGAGCCTTATTTCAACACGTGTGGCTGCAGTCAGTTTTTGACTCGTCAGGCACACGAAACCAAGTGAAACAAGAACATGAGCTGGGAATGAGAACGTAAATGTGATTTCATGGCATTGTGATCAAGAAGACACAGTTCTTTATTAATATAGGCTTGAGAGAAGAGGATGTCAGAGGCATGAAAACAAAAACAACCTCAGATCTGTTTGCATAGTTATTTTTCACCTCCATCAAACACTGGAATTCATATTTCATATTCCAAACCATGCCTTGCGATTACTGCAGATTGGCCATGTCCATGGAAAACCTATTCTGTTTTCTTAGGTTTTTGTTGTGGTGTATCCCACGGTAACGGAGCCACTGGACAATTAAATGGTATGATGTCACCCCAGAAGCCTCCACCCCCGACCTAAGAACATTCTCCTCCCCTTAAGCTGCCTGTCATGACTTTCTACGCTCCCCTTGTCAGTTAAGCCCTGAGTTCTGGAAAACTCCCTGAAATTTGTAACCCCATTGGTCTGTTTGTACCCCTCTCCCCATAGGTTGCTGTTAACCAATCCTGTTCTGCTCCCTCCTCATATCCCTTCCCCCATTGGTCACTTTTGATCCACCCACGCCCTATATAAGTAAAAGCTAGCCACGATTTTGGGCTGTTTCATCACTGGACTCCTTTGGAGCAATAAATCTTGGAACTCCACACGAAAGGCCTCTCTCTCTTCTTTGCCCTCTGCGTCTACATTGCGCTGCCTGTTAGCACTTTGCTGCCTGAGCTAAGTGCTCTGAAGTGCTACCGCTTGTGAGGATGCTTTTGTGACTTTGCCACGGTGGTCGCATCTGACCAGCTGACCCTTGATGGGCCTTAAAACCCCACCGCGACAGGTTTTATTCACTCTTGTAAAAATAGAAAACCTATGGTTTTGTTTTCCCTGTAGAGATTATTACTAGATTTAAAAACTTTCTGCTTGAAATTATGCTGTCACCATTCATTATAGTGCTAAATACATCACTTGTTTTCAAATATGTAATTTTAACATTCAGAAAGTAATGAAAAGTGTATTTGGGTTATGATGGGATCCTTTAAAAATCTTTCTGGATCACAAGCTCATGTTTAAAATATTACTTTACTTGATGTGAATACTTGATTTCTTTTCAAATTTTTGACATTTTTAATTGCTTCTGAAACTCTTGACAGTTTAAACTCAGTATCTTGGGTCAATGGTTAGTAGACATTGATATATTCTTAGTTGATGAGTATTTGCATAGTGGGAAATAGGCCTCCTTAGAATAAGGTGAGAGGGAAGAGCCATTGGCAGCAAAGGGGGTGAGAACTGGTGATGGTGGAGCAGGTTTCCAGCACACAAAGGTCATGTGCTTTGTTAAGGGTGTGGCAGGAGCCTTTTCTACCAGTAAATGGATTAACTGGATCAGGACTGGGTAACATTTGCTTTGGCCGTGTTCTTTGTGTAATGAATATTGGAGGATCCAAATCCCAGGGCTTGTTGGGCAGCTGCTTTTCAGCCACGCTAAATTCAAATAAAAAATGGTTCTTTTTCAGCCTTGTGCAGTCAGTGCTCAGAGTGTAGTAGCTCTCCAATCTGCAGATGAAACAAGCACTCCAGATTATTCAGAAACAATAGAGAGTCTGATTGTTTAATATAGTGATAAAAATGTGTTTAAAAATAAATTATCTACTAGCTGCTGGGATTGCTTGAAATTCCATTAAACACTAATGAGAGAAGGCATCACAGACAAATTAATAAACACCCTATGCACTAACCTAGAAAATGCCAGCCTAAACCCTTTGATGCTAAACTAATTAAAATGAGAAACATATTCCTTGTGAAACCGCTTGGCATATTTCAGTGCGTTAATTGAGGCATAACAAAAATGGAAGATACAGAACAGAAGAGGAAGAATACTCATTATAAAACAGACTATGGTCCTGTAAAACAGTTGTACCCAACTGCAGCCTTGGTTTTATGCACGTGAGTAAATCCCCAGCAGTATAAAGAACATAGAAAGAAGTTAAATATATTCAGATTTTAGTACATTTTCATGGGTGAAATCAAAGAGACGGGGGTTTTTTTCAGTGAATTTCTGCATATGTTACAAGATCATAAATTCTTTATACATATGAAAAATCACCCAATCCTCTATCTCCAATTGGTTCTGTAGGATAAACTTCCATTGCGGGTGAGGGAAAAGTTGAAGTGAAACTATGTTGGATTTAAAAGACAAATCTCGTGTATTATACCTTGCATAGATAAGCATAAATTAGAAAAGAGAGAGAAAAGAAAATTTGTTTCAGTAAAGGAAAAGGGAGGTGCTGGTGTGCCTGTTCAAGGCATTATGTGTTCAGTACTTTGTCATTCAACAAAAAGGACTTGCCACAACAACCATCACACCTGGTGGAAGCTGGAGGTGATGGAATGAAAACATTTCCTAAAGAAACAGCGTCAGATTGTTGCACAGCACAAAAAAACCCCATTCTGTGCATTCAGATCATGTCACCTGAATCCTCATGTGTGAGGAGTCCTGGATACAGGCTTTAGTCCCCTGGACAAAGAGGGAGGCTGGGGGTGCTGCATTCTTGGAGGAACATATTTGGGGGAGTAGGAATGAGCCTTTCCAGGAGAGAGCCTCTCCCTGAGCCCCTGCACAAGAACTTCAGGGTAGAACAGCACTGGGGGGGTTCCACGTGGTCCTTGGCATCCCTGTGTCTGTTCACCAAGTGTCTGTCACCTGAGGAAAGGACTGCTTGTGTTAGCCTTCCCCAGTGACATATGTGTGCAGACACAGTGCATGATTTACTGTGGCCATGCCCTACAAGTAAAAATGTCACTAGATTATGATACAGAGCACATGAAGGCTGATGGAAAATCTCCCAGGCCTACAGTTGTCATTATCTGGGGTGACAATCTCGCTGCTGTACAGACAGGGAGCTTTATGGGGACACTGTTATGGACCATGAATCATCCTCCATCATCTTCACTGTGTATTTGTGATCTGTATAAAAATTGGGTCCTACATAGGAGTACCTATGTATTGAGCCCTGTCAAATTAGTATTTAAAACTCAAAACAACCCAATGAAATCCCACAGTGTTATCTATCTATCTATCTATCTATCTATCTATCTATCTACCTACCTACCTACCTACCTACCTATCTACCTATCTACTATATATAAATATATGCATTTCTTTATTTATATTGTTCCTAATTATTTAAGTAGTGTTTGAGCTTCTCTTTTGGTGGGAAAAACTTGAACTGAGTGATAAGTATTTTTAGACAAAATTGAACCATCTCATTTATCTGTTCAATGTCAGCAACAGAGGGATTCAAAGTCATTGGTTGCCATGAAAGCAATAAAATCACAATCTTCATCTCAGCCAGGTCCAGATGCAAAACCTCTTTAAACCAGCAGGAGTCTGTGAATTAAATTCACTGGACTTTACAGCAAAATAAATAGCTGCTCTGCTTCATTTTGTAATTCTTTTTGACCTCTGCTACAAAGTTCATGTTTAAATATATTCCTCTAGAAATGAAAAATAATTTTTTTTCCGCTTTTGGAAAACTAGGATAAAATATGCCTGTTGTTATTTGTATGAATCAAACCTGCATCAGTGAGGTGTGACACAGAGCACAAAGACTTTCATTGAAATCAGTAGGAGCAGGAACAGCCATTATTCATTTTTGATGGAAAGGGAAGAGGAATAAACACACCACAATAAAAAGTAAAGCACGAGAAATTAATAATGTGCACCCCAAACAACAGGGAAGTATTTCACACACATACTTGGAAGTGTGTGAAAGCAGGCTTCTCTTCTGGTGTTCATGGATCTTACTTTTTCCCTGGTGGTGTAAAATGCTATTAACTGCTGGTATATCAGTATATCTATCATTTATATTAATTTAATATCATCAGAAACAAGGTCACATCTTTACTTACGTATTGTCATCATATAGATTACGGAGTAATCACAGTGGATTTACAAGCCTAATTCATCCTTACTCTGAAATCTTTTCACTGTCTGAAAGAATTAGACATGTTCTAATATTTTGATATGAAGTACATAAATCTCTGGCATGTCTGATGTGAGCTGTCTGGTTGCTGCATGCTTACCTTAAACAAGTCTTCCATGTGTTAAGGGAGAAACCCCAACATTTCCATATTTAAAGATATCCTGAATGTTGTATGTTGCTCTAAGAAAAATTTTGGTTTGCGGGTAAGGTACAGTATAAATGTTACTGAAATATTTAAGGAATATCATGGGTTATATTAAAACTACTCAGAGGGCTCTGAGTAGTAAAGGAACTGAAAGTGTAGGGTGAGTGTGGTAGAGAATGCTTATCTGTGGGGACCAAAACTCATTACTCCCAAAGCCTATTTCAATAATACCTTTTATCTAGATTGGCTGAATCTATGGAGACTTTTTTCCTTAGAAGTGGTTTGTGTCAGTGATCGAGGTAAATTTCTGAGTACAAGCACAGTGGTTTGGATAAATGAAAGTTGTTTTCCAGCTTTTCACATTCACACAGTTCTGTGACAGTTTCTTTTGAAAGGACATTGGATCTTTAATACCAAAATGATAACCAGTCTTAATGTTTCTGGTTTTGTTCTTCATTTGATGAACTCAGAAGCACAGAAGAGTCATGAGACCAGGACCTGCATAATAAGCAAAGCTTTATTTGAAACTCAAACTGTATTAATAGCTTTTGTTATGGATCTTAGTTTGTACTGGAAAACTGAAACTAGAGCCAGTCCTGAACCTCTCAGGCATCATTATTGTCAAAAGCAGCACTGGGGACACAAAGATTTGGTTACTAATGATACACTGGATTCCTTGCCAGAGCAATAAAACCCCTTGGTGTGGAACTGACACAGCAGCTCAGAGCATGAACCACCAGCAGTGCAGGGCTCTGGAACAAACAGTCGTAGATTTTTCCTTACATCTTTCTCATTAACTTTTTAAAGCCTCTGCTGGCTTTGTGGGCTTATTGCTGGGAGCTGGAAATGATGGATGGAATAAAGAAAAGGCGAGTTGTGCTGCACAGTCACTGCTGTCTGGTGGTGGATGGTGTTACCCTGAGCTCATAAAAAGCCAGGACAAGTCTGAGCAAACAACTTACTGTGCTCCTTACCACAGCAAAGCTGGCTAGGACTGGTGACTGCCCTAATGCTGTTATGTTTGTTATGTTTTTGCTGGTTTTCTGCTTCTTTCAGCTGGTGATTCTGCAAAGAGGGACTTCCCTGAGCTCCTGTGTACCCCAGGAGGTTCCATCCACTCTGAACTGGATATTCCCTGGGGCAAAACTTAAATGATGTCTCTGCCTTGTCTTCCTGCATGACTTTGCCAAAGTCATTTAGGGTAACAGTGAAATAGCCCCATCTCAAGGATGGTTTTTTGGGTTTTTTATCCAGTGCCTTCTCAAGCATGAACTATACTTCAGTTCACAATTTATTTTTTAGTTAATTAACTTGTTTCAAGACTGCATTCTCTTTCGTTTTGACTCTTCTTGTTCTGCCATTTCCCACATGTCTTGGTTTGAAAGACAGGTGTCTATTAAGGAAGGCAGAAGCCCCCTTTGGACTGAAAAATGTAACTCCCTCCCCTCTGAATTATAATTTTGAAATTAAGGGGTTTTCAGGCCAAGATATGAGGAATAGGAAAAACAGTTCTTTACTTATAGATATATAATATACTTATATATATATAACAGTTCTTTACTTTTATTTATATATATATATATATATCTATAGCAAGGCAAACAGAACAACAATAACTATGGCAGTAACAACAAACAGGACCAGAACCCAGTGACACCTTCTCGGCTGTCAGGCCCTTTCCCCTTTGGTGCAGTGATGCTCACGGCCGGCAGGGGTGCTGGCGGCTCCTGGTGAGCAGGGCAGGTGCGATGGTTCCCCCGTGGCTGCAGGGGGCGCTCTGGAGCGAGCTCTGGGAGCATGCGGCAATGGCGGACGTGCCCGGGCTGGGAAGGGATGGGAGAAAGGAGCTTCACAAACCCCCTGGGCAGCCGATCCTGGTGCCCCAGCAGGACCCTCGGGAGCAGCAGCTGGAACAGGAGGGATGAACACAAAATCCCGGATGGTACACGAGATGTATCGAACTCCGAAGCTGCAGTGGGAACTCCAGGAGTTGTTGGCAGGCAGGGGGTGCGGTGCTGGCAGCACTGCAGTGTAGCGAAGGCTCAAAGCGGCAGCAAAGAAATGGCAGGGGCAGGGCAGCTGCCTCCTGGTGGCACAGTGAAAGACAGGCTTGGGGTCCCAGGCCCCCTGAGGCACCCGAGCAGATGGTGAAAGGGTCCCTCTTCCTTCTTTTTAGTGAGGTAGGGTGTTAAGGATAGGGTCCCAGCGCAGCGGTGGCGCCAGCCGGAAGAATCCCCACTCACGGCAGAAAGAAGGTAGCAGAAGGCAGAACCCTGCAGTGATGACGCCCTCCTCCCCATCTGCAGCCTCTCTCCCCTCTGAATGCCGAGAGCATTAAAAATTCTAGGCCCTGTACCCAAGTAAAAGAGGGCAGTTAGGCCCCTCCCCCCTACGGCCAGACCTTTTGTCTCTCTTAAGCACCCAGCAATTATCCCTTAGTACGGGGAAAAAATTCTTCAAGAGGAAAAGAACAAAAGAAAGGAGCTCCCAAACCCCAACACCACACATAAAAGCTTTGCTTTTTTCCACCATTAGTCCTGTATTTTGCTTTGAACTGCAATACAAATAATAGTACTGTCTATATATATAACAGATTTATATAGAGGGACTAATGTTTGTCTGTAATCCCCTTCTGTCTGGATCTTATTGATCTATGATGTTGATATCATAGTTCAGACTCTATCAGAATTTTAATCAAGCTCATTCATGTGTTTTTGTCACATTCTTTGAGAAATGTTGATTAAATGTTAATTCTCTTTGGTGGGAGATGGGAAAACAGAGCATTGATAACAGTCAAAGTTCAACCAAAATGCATTTACTTCCAAAATAATGGACTGGCTTCAGCCTGCCAGCTATGCAAGCACAAGTAGCTGTGATGGATGTTACACCAGTGATTGTGCTCCCAAGCTTTACTGGCAGCAAGAAAACCCAATTGAAATAATAATAACAATAATAATAATAATAATAATAATAATAATAATAATGAAAAAAATAAGCTGTGGTGGATAACAGAGGCTGGTGTGAAAGCCACAATTCTTGTGCCTGTCCCATGTTCATATAGGAGAGACTAAACAGCAACACCCTCTAAGTTCAGTGATGCACTTAGCACCAAAAATGCTTGGTCCAGCCTGACCCAGGAGGTCTGCAAGCTTGGGAGGTGGAAGAGAAATTATAAAGTTTGGGCTAGAAATTTAGTAGTCCAGCATGGGAGGAGTCTATCCATCTATGCAGAGAGGGTGTTCTTGTCATCTCTTATTAAATGCATCCTACAGTCTGAATCCTCACAGGAGTCTTCTATCCTGGTTCCAGATAACTGACACAAAAATTTGCATTTTAAATGAAAAAAAATCCACATTTTTTTATAATCCTTTCTAAGCCAATTTGAGTTTTAAATATTTTTTTTCTCAAATGGTATTGGCTTTATAATAAAGTATGGTCAAAACTTGTAAAATAAGGAGAGGATAAAGTGAATTTAAGCTTTGAAGAAACAGATGATCCCCAAATTTGCATAATACTTTGAAACAGTCAGGTGTGCAGGCTTGATACGCATTTACACAAATTAAGTGTGCAATTCATGCACAGACACAGGTAGCTCCAAGCATCTCACAAAGTCCAACATGATTGCCTCTGGTTCTTTTCATTAGATAACAGCAGGCTGTTAGAGCTAGGTTAGGCAAAATTTAATACCTTATTTCATCTTTTCAACCTGTAACAGTTTTTTCTGCTGTACCTATGTGATACTCAAGTCAGTTTAGCACAATTTTAAAGTTTTATTATAATTGCAAGTGGGTGAAATCAGCCTGTCAGTGGTAGTGCAATCTCTATTCTTATGTTGTGAGGTGCTAAATTTCTTCAGTAGACTCCTAAGAGGAGTCTAAAGAGGAAAACACTAAAAATTCACTAAACCACTTGAGACTGGAAGCATTAAAGATTTCTTGGACAGCCTGGTGTCCTGTGCAAGGGCATGGCCAGTGTCTTCCTGAGGGACAATGACAGAACAGATTCTCTTGTCAAATCCATTGTAGGTCAAGCAGTCTTTGGTATAGAGTTCATTTTCCCTCTACTGATTTCAAACAGAAAAGGCTTTTGTTTAGCTTATTACAGAAGTGTAAGGAGATGCTCCTGATTTAAGGGAGTTGATTTAAGCAGCAACTGGGTGTGAAGAAAGAGCTACCTATCTCCTTTACTCAAAGATGTACATTTCCTTTTAAATTAAAAGTCAATGTAATTAAGTATAATATATAATGTGGACACTTTCATTTTTATATTCAGAGAAGTTCTATTCAGTATAATTTATCGGTAGATTTGGTGAGGTTTGGCAAGCTCTTTCTGGAAAATCTTTGCTACTTTTTAATGTGAGTTTTCTAGAGATTCAGTTCCCTTTTTAATCTCTCTTTGGCAATAACATAGCCTTCTTTCCATTTGTACCTCACCTTTATTGCTGAACCCACGCATGTGCTCTGGATGCTTTCCTATGAATCCAGAGTAAGTCAGGGTCATGATCCAAGGCTCTGGGAAGTCAGGAATAGGGTTTTTTCCTAGCCAGTAGTCTCTGGTGGGTAATTTAGTCAGGTGCTGGTTGAGTGGTACTTCATACTCTGAACACATTTCACTGTTGTCCATTCTCAGGCTGCCTATTAATTTTTAGAGAGAGTTCAAGTTGTTGGTTATTGGTCTGTGAAGTTCTTAGAGGTTTTGGAGCTATGTGAGATTCCTCTCAATGAATCTGCTGGATTGGTGTTCAGCACCAAGGCATGAGAATGAGTGGCACTTTCCAGGCAAGGTACTCAAGAGTGAAACTGTGTAGACAGCCCACAAGTTAGGAATCCAGCTGGGCCAAAATAGCCTGATCTTTTTGAATGTGTCAAACAGTTCAAGAGGAGTTTATACTTAATCAGGGTTTTAGAAAGGATGATGGCTGAGAAGTGTTTACTGTGGAGTGGTTGGGAGATTTGCTGAGTCAGGAGGTACTTCCAGTTTATCAAGTTTGAATCTAGAACATGCTGAACTGGTCTTAACAGTGGTAATGTTTTGGCTCATCCTATATTTAAGTGGACATGCACATATGAGTATTTAGAAGTTGACAGACACCTCTTAATAGAAAGTATCCCTCTTTGGTGGGAGTGTGTTTGGGTAGGTAGTGATTTTCTTCTAATGGTTTCTCACTGAGGGAATAATGAATTTTCCTTCTTGATCAAGGTATGACAACCTCTGCATTGATTCCCTTGATAAGTGTGGGCTGATTTCCTACTAAATCTCAGTCATGATCATGTCTGTGTATCCCCATGCCTGTTTAAACTGTGAACCTGTATAATAAAATATAGCTTGAATCTCGGTGTTCCTGCCAAATCTATTTAGGCACGGGGATGATTTGCTGACACATTTCAACAGCAGGCTCTCAGGAATGTGTCCCTGTAAATCCTCCTCCCTTGTTTGTTTGGCCAGTAATGCTGTTTGTAAATAGGATGCTACTTGCTGCTGTCTTGTGGTGGCTCTTCAAACTCTGATGTGTTTGCTCAGTCCTCAGACAAAGGAAGGAAGCAGCCTGGGGAGTATTTTATAAGGAGAAATGTATCTCTTCAATATTAAAGTCACAAATCTGTGAGGAGTGCAAATATTCTGTTGCTAGGATGCCAATTCCCTTTTATGAGTCCCTTAGTTACTGCTGAATAGTTTTTATTATGGAGCAGTGTATGAGAGAATAAGTGGGGGTTTTTTGTAGATGGGACCCAAAGTGAGTTTAGGTGTTTGGTAGCAGTGAGATCTGTGTAGTGAGCTCATGAATATAAGACAAAGGAAGCAGAGATGGATTTTAAAAGTCATCTTGTAAAAAAAAACCAAATGTAGTCAGAAGTATTTGCAACTGATGCTAATTTGGGATACAGAGCACAACTTTCTCCACCTTGCAAACTTGGCTTCTGCTTCCCCACTGCTCCACATGCATTCCTTCTGGCATGAGACATTAAGTGGGCTGGGTTTCCATCAAACTGCTGTGACCTGATGGGACGATGGATATTGGACACATGAACACAGCTTATAAACCTTCAGAGTCTGGATATGATGACTTTGCATAGGTCGATTGCAGCACAGTGGGACTCTATTCCTGTCCCAAACTTCTAGGAACCAACACAGCCAACAATAATGCCTTCTGTTTTACTGGCATAGGAGATTTTTAAGGCCAAAGAGACCACCAGGTTATCCAGTGAATGTACTGGGCTGTTATTGTACTCCAGGAACCTGCAGAGATGAGGATGGTAGTGCTGGATTGGGGATGAATCAAACTCAGGTCACACCAATATAGGCCTAGGTGCAATAAACACCTTTTCTGGGGGATAAAATCCCTGCTGTGTAGTGACATTTGCCCATTGCTGATGATCTTGGCTGGGATTTCTAGGTCTTACAATAATACTGAAGTTATTAAAACTGCCTACAATCTTTAAAATATGTGCTGTGAAAATAAGCAAAACCTAACTGGATCTACCCATCAGTCAGTTTTCCTTTTCAAAAGAAACTGTCTAATGAAAATTCAGAATGTACCTATGTGTAAATGTTCATATCCACTCCACACATAAACTCATATAGTTTATATATTTGTATTTTACATTTTCATTCTGTGTGTATATGAATAAGTGAGTATATACACATATGTACATGTATGCACATGCTCTATTTTTTTTTCAAAATTCCAGCAATGTGAATCATAGAGTTTTTTAAAAATTACCCTGGGCAAACCCAATAAAAGCAGTCTAATTGGAAAAGAAATGACCAGACTTATGCCTAAATGTAGATTACTGCAATTTTTCATTTTTGCTACTGAATGGCATAGAATTTGGAGTGAGAGCTGAAAATTTCAGTCTTTTCCCAGAACTTCTTGGCAGTCTCGAGCCATTAAGATATTTTTCACTGTTTAGTTATATTTAATATTTTAGAACTGACTAAATTGAATGGATATGGTAAGCCTTTAAAATTAATTTATGCTCTCTCACTTTAATAAATGCAAGGATGGAATAAAGCCCTAAGCTTCAGCCTACGTACTGGTACTTCACTCTGAATATCCATGTTCATGAGGACAGCAGCCTCATTACCCTCCTTCCATAATAAGTTAATATTTTATGGAGTACAACACCACAGAGTCAACAGACAATTTAATATTATGGTCACAGTGACATAAAGCCCAGAACCTGGTGTATTTTTCATCTCCAAAACCTCAAAAGCCTCCTGCCTGCTTATGATTCAGGTTAGATCTTGTGGCTCTACATTGTCTGGGGACATGTGGCTGTCTCACAGAGGGATTTTCTGCAGAGAAGGGGTGGAAGTTCGTCTGGCTTGGGTGGTGGAGTGGCTGCTGAGAGCAGAAGGAAGAAGTTCTTTATCTGGGTTATTGATATCAATGTGATGGGAAATGCATTGGGCCATGTGGCTGTGTTTATAAGCATAATTAACAACACGTAATTAAGGGTATTTAAGGAGAGGAGGAATTACTGTGAGCTTTGAAGTGCCAGTTTGTTTGCAGAAAGAAGCTGAGAATTTGGATCAGCAAGGGCTGGAGATGATTTGGGCTCTCAAACATGCACTGAAATTGCTCTAAATGTCTGGATCACCTGATGAGCCAGTCATTCCCTCTCCTCCTTGGAGGAAAAGGGAGAGAAGTGGTGAGAGAAGAAGATTAATTCCTTTCCTAGCCTGAAAGGAAAAGCGTGTTGGAGCCGAGGACAATGAGGTGCCACTACCGTGCTTAACCTCCAGTTAATGCCTGCTTTGGGAAATGGAGCAGAACATAAACTGTCTGCTGGTTCTTTCCAGCTTCAGAAGTTTCAGCCAATATGTTTAACTTCAATCCCTATTTACCTGATTGACAATGTGGAAGAACATAAGTGTTGTTCTTGGGTCAGAACAGAGATTTCAGTATCGTAGGTACTCAAACTTTGACAGAGACCAGCAGCAGACACTTAGGAAAGAAATACAGGATTCAGGTAAGCAGGGAGAGCACCACACTCTCGCAGCTTTCTTCCATGGCACAGTGTTCTGTTCAGATAAATTCAGATATTTCACTAATATATTTTTATTGAACATGAAAATGACATGGAGAAATTAAAAGAGAGATATGTTCAGTGCAGGCAGCATTAGAGATCTCAGTTTCTTGGCTTCCCCTTTCATCCTGTCTTTCTACCAAAGCTTATGCCTCAGAAAGCTGTCACAAGGACAGCAGCCCTCTAATTTTGCAAAACAATCCACCGTTGGTGATTTCAATTTGGTATTGTTTGGCTTTGGTCTTTTCCTCCAGAGATTTCCAGAGAAATCCAGAGATTTCTGCTCTGTCACTGTTGGAGGCTTCTTTTCTGCAGGGCTGCAAGATCTCTTAACACTTTGGCCTTGTCTGTGGCATGTGTGTGCTGTGATTGATTGTCTTCATTAGGAAGGGTGACTGTTTGTTTCCCTATCAATAGATACGTTCCCAAACAAGGCAAGTGCGGGCCAGCACACTTGCTGTAGTAATTACTGTAGGTTCTGATAAAGTAAGTGGCACTGGAGCCTCCCTGTAATGAATCCTTGTTGACATGGAATAGGAAATGCATTTTATATATACAAAATGCATTTCCTGTTCCATATATATATATATATATATATATATATATATGGTTGTATACCAGGGATGAGGAAATGAAGCCACTCATATCCAGCAAGAAAGTGAAGTATTTAATTAATTAATTGCCCACTTATATGTGTAATCACATAAGGAGATTGGTCAGTGATCACCCACCTACCTAGGATGATGGGCTAAGGTTTTACAACACCCATTTCAATAACATTTCACCAGTGTATCATAAACAAAACTTAGACAAACACCATGTGTTCAGATAGTTATACAAAAACCATCTTATTGTTTTCGTAGCTTGTGTGAGAAAGGAAAGATTCACACAGAATATTGCAAGAAGCTGGAAAACCTTTCTAACAGCCCTTTCTGTATCCACATATATATATACATATATTTATATATATGTGACATTGAAATCTTTCAGAGCCAAATGGGAAGAACTGCAGAAGAATAAAAGGCCTCATTCTTTAGGGCAATGCAGCATCTCAGATAACAAGAGCATAGTGCATGGAAGCAGCTTTCAGCTGAAGCACTTCTGTTTGTGGATCCAGGGACATCAAAATGTCTCACAAAATTGGATCAATTTTGATGAAATCTTATTGGGAAACACAGCAGTAGCAAAATTTAATACACCAGCACAAAATCTTTGGATAGTCTTTCTTACACCTTCTCATTTTGAAATGTCCTTCTCTCTGACTTAAAATGCAGTTAAGTCCTTGAAATTAAATCAAAATGTTTTCCAGATACTTTTAATGTTCTTCACTCTCCCTCCCATGCACTGAGTTTGAATTTTTTTCCCCTAAGCCTGACTCAGCATCCCTCCTGCCTGTTCCTTTCTCTCCACTGGCTCCCTTGTCCTCTCCTGCTTAACTGAAAAGAACAATTGCAGAGAAAGCACCACCGATCCCCATATGCTCTGAAAACGTCTGCCAAACTCATAGCTTTGGACTTAGCTGTGCTAACTAAGCACTCTCACATCCTTAGGTCAGCCAGATTGGGAGCAAGGGGGTTATTTTGTATTAAAAACCCCACCAAGACAGTGACCTCTCATGTCAGGGAACTGGGGTCCCCCTGTTCCACACTGTGAGGGTCAGGGAAACTTTTAGATGTGATGAATTAACTTCTGGTGCAGTGAAAATCTCTTCTAACAATTAAACTTATGGTTATATATTGTTTCAAGTGGTTGGATTCCCAAGGACTGCTTATACCCCAAAAAGGAAACAAGCAGCAAGTTGCTACAAGATGTAATTTGAAGAGGCATAAAACATTTGTTATGGTTTTAATTAAGTGATCTTTGTTTGGTGCCTGCCAAACCTACCCTGTAGTCACTGTTCAACTGATAGTCCAGGGGATGTTGGTACCTGGTGATGGAGATGTCTGTTCCTGCATAAATGTAACAATTTCTAACGTGCTTGATAAAGATTTTTAATAGCACTGATGCTTTAAAAAGCTGGTTTTGAAACTATGCAACAAGAATTTGCAGTTCTCTGTGTTGTGTGTGCCATGGGAAGTTTTTAAATCAAGCAGGCAGAAAAGAAAGTACCTTAAAATAAGTTCTTTTAACACCAAAGAAGCTCTTGGAAGCTATTTGTGATCATTATCCAGCTATCTTATCTCAAGCATCAATTTCTGCATTGAGGTGCAAAGAACAGGCAAATGAGATTAATCTTAGTTACCTTCAAAGGGTGGGGAAAAATTCACAAAGAAGATTAAATATAGGGAAAATGATAGAACCCACTGAGAAGAGATTTACAAGCATTCAGTACCCACATCAGAGGTGATAGGTGAAGTAGTAGAAGTTATTTTGCCTTAACTGAGACTCCCTGACACCACTACAGACCCATTTGGATCACTCACCATCTCACACTCCTTGTGTAGGAGGGATTCTGAAGGGCTGTAGATGGGGCCAAGGTATGTACTGAAAAGGCAGAATAAAAGATACATTAGAGGTGCATTACAACTTTAAACCCAGTCAGCTTGGATGCAGTCACACCTTATTCACGACATTATTTGCAGCCATCCAGACTTCTGAGCCCTGGACATGTGAATGACACGAGCTTTGTCTTAAAAGTGCTGCAGAGGTGTGTGTCATGAGCCTGTAATTTAAAACGAATGAGCCCCAAATGATTGCTGATCCCTACACACGTGTGGAGTGAGAGCATATAAATCACAGTTGTGCTGTGTTTCCTTGAGTTACAAATTAAATCAGTGTTCTGAGACAGCGGTAAGAGCTACAATGTGGTGAAAGAGCAGGAAAAATTAATAGTACCAATGAAAAGGGGATCTGTGCAATAGTTTAGAAAAATCAGTATTTATATACTAACCTGGTCTTGATCTTTAGCGGGGATCTCATACTCCTCATGCTCCTTGGTTTGTTTGGAATCAGATAAATGGAGCAGGGGGTGTAAAGTTTCAATCACTGTTTTTGTGGATCACTGTAAAAAACTTGAGCTACTGAGTATCTTTGTGTAGAGATTATACTTGAATTACTTGTTTTATACAGGGGAAGGTTTTATCACCTGTTATACTTCTTTTAGTTTTATTTAATAGTTATCGAAACATCACTTTTTCAGATGGAAATAAGAATCATATTCATATAAACTTTAAAATTGCTGACTTCAATTCTAATAATTTAAATAAATAAACACATTCACAGAAGAATTTTGCAAAGAAACTGCTCTGCCACCTTCAGCAGCACAGGAGGTTGAGTGAGGAGAATAAGTTGCCCAGAAAAGCAATGACATAGAGAGTCACATGTCATTGTAGCATTGCAAAGAAAATACAGTCGACCTCACCATTGTACAGGTTTCTTAACCAACAGGTAGCTATCTCTGTCTTAGTATGTCTTTACTTTTCTCTTATCTCTGTCTTAGTGTGTCTTTACTTTTCTGAAGTCTGTCTTGATATGGGTTTGAGCTCTGTAGGATTAAACTACTGCAATTAGCTCCAGCTCTGGTTTGAGGGAACGAAGCTCTGAAGAAATTGCTCTGTATCATAAAAAAAGATGATCATCTTGAATTGTAGTACCTGGCACAATTCCTGCAGCAGTTTCAAAATTATGTACCATAAAATGCCATGTCACGTCCCTCATGATGGTCGTTAGCAGTTATGTCACATTGAATCACAGAAAACATAGTGAATTTGGTACTAATAGAGCAGAACAAAGTCTTTTCTGGCTTCTGAGTCTTGTTCTTTAATCTCCATAACTGGATGTTGCAGATCAGCACTGGCAGGGAATCTTGTTTCTCTGTAGCTCTCTGCTGGCTTTTATTTTTAAGACATCAGTTCTAGAGAAAATTCTGCGACTATTAGGCATCTAAATGTGGTAATTTATGCAGGACAAGCACTTTATCTATCGAGACCAGCCCTCCTCTGCCTTGTGCTCATAAAATCCAGAGAGCACAAGCCCTGGTGTGCAGCCACCATTGCCCAAGTTAGCACGGCTTTGCTGCTGCAGGCAAAACTGCTGTGCTGTGAAGGAGAGGAAGAGGTGCCAAATCTCCCAGGTCTGAGACGTTTCTAGAGCAGTAATTATGCACTTGCATTGGCAAGAAACAGCCTGGCAAACAGATGTATTCATCCTATCAGGTCTTCCTTATTGCCAGCTCATGGGATAATGTTGCAGATGCCAAGAAAATAAATCTGAACTATCAGTTAGAGTACCCAGGTAAGAGCCAGCAGAGTGTCTGTCTCTTCTGTGCTACAGTGACATTGTTAGGGCAGGAAGAATTATGTTTGATGGGAATTCTCAGAATGGCTCAGAAACGGGAACAGGAAGGAGAAAGTTAAGCATCAGCACTGAGTGGTCATTTTTTAGGAAAAGCATTACATGAGAGAAGGGGACAGTGAGAGGAATAAGCAATAATCACACCCATGCTCATCACATCATGATCATGGGGGAAAAAATGAAGCATTTGTCAGCGTTAAGGTCCCACCAGTCATTTGATGAATAAAAAAAAAGACAAATAGCAACACAACCTAAACACCATCCCAGGGAAAGGAGAACATTTATTTTTATTTTCAATTGTCCAGTGATGTCACCAGACATCAGCATAAATTCTTGGCTCGGTTTTGAAAGCTGGACTTGTAACTGAACCAAATCTCAACGTTTGTGGATGCCTTTAATTGTATGTTTTGTAATCAGTGTCTGCCTGACAAGTTTGATCCGCTGAGGCTAATTTTGTGTGCACACTCTGCCTGCAGGCCAGAGCTCTAATGATGTTTAACTGTCCTGTAGAGGGAAAAACAAACACAAACCATTCTGGTAACATTTTGTTAAGCGATTGACATTGGATATCAATCTGGCTGCATGGGAGTTTGTCTCCTCATAAGATAAACTTCGTTTATGTTGTTAAATAGATGATCCATTAGCAACAAATATTGTCCTACAAGTCTGTTACCTCTCACAGGAGAGTGGTCACAGTGATTTCTCTTGAGATTTCTGTTAAATTGAGATTGAGGGATGAATCATCTCTGCCTTTAATTTGTTTGGATCTTCCAAGAATTTTCTCTTGTATTGAACTACTCCAAAGTTCAGGTCTTGTAGAACTAATGCTGCCTCTAACGTTTTAAACAGTAGCATGTCCAGCTTTTAACCACATTGTTTATTAGGAACAGGGCTTCCTGTTTGCTGAGGTTTAAGAGCACCTCTGTATCCCATAGAGCACGCTCTTTGAAAGCTCAGCATGACAGAAAAGACTTCTAATTTTAAACCCTCCAAACTGAAACATGCCCTCAAAACAGAAGTCATTGATTGGCATGTATCCTTAATGTAATATAATACACATTATGTTCTTCAAAGAGCTGCTTAGCCCACTTTCTGGCAACATTGCTGCTGTGGTTTTTTATAGCTATTTTTCTTTCTTTGTCTTACTTCTAATGATCTCATGTAAAGCTGGTCATTTTACTGTATCTTGAATATAAATTATTTTAAAATAATCATGATTCTGAATAAGTGTCATGCTGATCTCCATAAAGTATCTTTTTTTTCACTAAACTTCTATTTGCAGCTATTTTTGGGTGAAGGCTGTGCTTCACAGAGCTAAAAGATAGATGTGAGATTTTGTCAAATTACTTTAAAAATGAAAAAAATCAAATACATCATTAGAACTACTAAAATTTTTTCAAATTCAAAACACTGTTGGGTTGTGACCTTTCTCTGGGTGGTTTATTTGAAAGTCTAAAACTTCTGAAATTCAACCCCAAATTAACAGGACCAGCTGAAATGCTATGAAGTTGTAGGGTGTAGGGTGGTTTTCCCCTCTTGAATTTGTGTAGCATTTCTTATTGATGGTTAAGTGCTGCTGCCACTGTGGGAAGAAGGCAAAGTGAGGACAAGGCAGAGCCATAACCATGAAGGTGGTTGATGCACTGAGTGATGTCATTAGAATTATCTCCTGCCAGAACCCAGAAAAGCTTCTCATACTCTATTTGCATTTAAATACATATATTTACCATACATTTATGCTACCAGGATGAAAGCCAAACGCTGCATTAATTTCCTTGGTCCTTCAATCCTTGGATCTGCTCTTTGTCAGAACATGTTATTAAACGGTTCGTGGTCACACCTTATCTGACTTTCTGACCAGACGCAATAGGAGATTTAGCAATATTGGCAGCATAAAATGAAGACTAATACCATATATGAATATGTATAAAGATATTAAATTCAGTCCTAACAGGGGTTTTTTTGTGCTTTGGAAACTATGGTGTGGTGGAATAGAGATTTCCTTGCAATGACTTTTCAATTCATTAATTGACTTTCTGTAAAACCATCTGTATTTTCACATGATTTTTTTCCCCTAAAAGGCAATGTGTGCATTTTCTAGTAAAATGATAGTGTGTGTAAAAGCAATAAATATAAAATGAGACACATAGGAACACCTGTTCATAGAAATTACTTACTTTCAATTTGCTCATTCATTATGTTTCATTTTACCAGGTCTGGTTTTTCAAGTCAGTTTGTTTAAAAATCGGCAGTGTAGAAATAGGTGACAGTACAAGAATAATTGTTCCCTACTTACTTCTAATAAATAACAAGCTTATTAAATATAATAGGTAAAATGAAATCATAAGGAATTTATTCCTGTTTGGGCCAATTTAACTGCATGGAAAGAGAGACTAGATTTCTGTTCCAAAGGGATAAAAAACTGAGGTCGTTTGAGCAGCAAAGGTAAATGAATAAGTTACTGTGATATCAGGGAAAAGGAAAAAATCCCCCGTGGGTTCACCCCATGTGGTTACACACCTGAGTTATCCCACCTCATCTCTCAGCATCTCATCCACACATATGCTTGGGCCACAAAAACAAACTTCCCAGCCAATATATTCCTCTCCTCTCAGCAATTTAGACTGAATAGATCCTTTCGACTCTTGAAGTCTTGTAAACAAACAGAAACCTCTTTGGTTTCTTTATTCACAAAGCTCTATTTCAGCTCAGGGCATCAGCAACAGAGAAAATTTGGACGGAATAACAATAGATTTCTCTTTTGAATTCATGAAACTTTCCCTTAATGAAATTTGTTCCAACACACTGAAAGCCACAGGCTGCAGTTGTTTACTGCGAGAAAAGGCTGCTGCCCTTAGGAAAGTTTATTTATTTTCATGATCTGTTGCAGGGAGTTTTAGTGTCTTGGATTCTATGCTTTTTCTGGGAGCAGAGTGGCCAGAAAGTGTGACAGGGAGCTGGCGACAGAAGGACTTCCAGAAGTCCTGCTCCTGGCCAGTCCCACAGTGCTCCACCTTTGGGAGCAGCACCTGAGCATGGTCAAATGGAGGGGTAGGATTTGTGGGTTTTTTGGATTTTTTTGGTTACTGAAACATCTACAATAAAATTATCCAAACAAATAAAATTCACCTCCAGCAAAGCCAAATCTGCCTTTCTACCAGGAGCTTCCCTATTCTGCCTTATGAAGGCTTTCTGTTCCATAAGGCACGTGCAAATTCCCTCTCCCACTTTCCTCCTATGACTTTCTCCCAGCCCAAACACAGAGCATTTAGCATCTTATTCAGGTGGTGAGTAAAAAATATGAATATGCATTGGAGGCCTACAAAATGAGTGAATAATAAAAGAATCTGTTCATGCACACAGACAACTCATTTGGTGTTTGCCAGGGACAACTTCAGAGATGCTCCAGTTGCTTCAAAGGTTCTGTAATAGTGAGAGGGAGGGAAAGCAGCAGGAAGGCATGGGCTCGAGACTCAAAGCAGGGATCAAAAGTGCAGGGAAGCAGTTCTGTGAGATGGTACTTCAGCCTGGAGCAAAAACCTCAGTGATATTTTAAAAAAACCAGTTTTCCCACGACGAAATAATCTTTTTCAGTATAATCCATTAACATCTTCCTGTTTGCTGTGGATAGTATCTCTTACTAAGGTGTTAATCAAAAAGAGATTTTACTAAAGCCCAGCTTTTATTTTTGTTGAGTATTTTCATTTATTAACTAACCAAAGATAAATCAGAGGGAGCATGCACTCTGCAGGGTCATATATATGTTATGTTCTAACAGGGTTTTTTATAGAAGGGTTGGAAACCCTTTTTTCCTGATTGTTGGTTATTTGGAAAGTGTATGTAGTACCTCTAGAAATAAAGGGGATGATTATGTTTTATAGGCAAGAAGGGATTAATAAAACTCATAATGCTCAAAGAAACAGCTGTTTCTCTGTTTTGTAGTGCTTCTAAACCCTCATCTAATGCTGAGTGAGTCAGCTGGGAGACACCACTAGTGTTAGAAAAGAATTAAATGGAAAAGTAGTGGTTATTATTTGAAAACAATTGTTCTGTAATTGTGCTTTGAGGAGGGGAAACAAAGAAAGAAAACTGCTGGTAAAATAATTTATAATTGGAACAAAGTATAGATTAGGAAGAAAAGATCTCTTAAATAAAGACTTCCTAATCCATAAGCAGAGATGGAGCAACAGCAATAATGCTTTTATTAGTCTGTTTTGAAAAGACTGCATCGTTCACAAGTGGGGTTGAAGCCAGGGAGGGGAGCCAGGCTTCCTCCTAGGGCTCCTCCTGGAAACTCCAGCTGCATTCCCAGCTCTGTGGTTCCTTGGAGCAAAGCACTGCACTTCCTCAGGCCTTCTTCTCACCCATCTAGCCTTCACTCTTGTTTTTGAGTTTGGCTGGGGTGGGTTGAAATGTTGAGGATTCAAAGCAGTTACTGGCATTTCTATACATTTTTTTTCTTTTTCCCTTTTTTTTTTTTTTCTGTTGCCTGGAACATTCATATTGTTTTGCTGCCTGCCTGGCAGAGAGAGAATAGAGTTTGTATCTCCATTATGCACTTTCCATTAGAAATGCATGTATTTAATAGTTAAGACTTGCAGTGACCTTAAGCCGCATGATGTAATCCTTATTCAATTTTTAATAAAGGCAGAATTCCCATCAAGTTTGAGGGCTGTCAATGTGAAAGAGATGTTGAGATTTACCTCATTAGGCTATAAAATATTCTGCCCTTATGTTCTTTCAATAATGTATTTTAATGGCATCCCTGGAAATGAAGGAATACTCTTTGATTTGATAAATTAATGGGCTTTTCTATTAGTCTTTGTAAAGAACCTTGATCCCATAAATACCTTTAGATTTATAAATGGTATCTTCATAACTGTGTCCAGCATGACTGCTTTTACTCCTTGTCCTTTTGTTTAGTTTTTGTTTCATTTAATTTTACTTTTCCAAACAAAACAGTCCAGTCTAAACCATAGCAGTAAAGGCAAATAAATCTCTACTCCTAAGTTTTCTAGGGATTTGGCAATCAGGAACTCACAGGTTACTCTTAAAAGAAAGAGAAGGGAGAAAGAACCCAATAAAAGACAGGCCCAGCAGTTCCATCAGTAGCTTGAGAGCCAGAGGAGGCCCTGGAAAACAAATGACTGCCTCATTCTTTCCATTTTCCAGCTTCTGCCCTTTTCAGTTTCCTGTAAAAACTTGCCAGAAACTAGATTCCCTTTCTGGAAAGGAAACGTGTTTTTTGTGATTGCAGATCATGTTAAATGTGTGATAAAGTAATGAGACAGTGGTAAATTCATAAAGATACTGAGTTTCCCTCTTTTTCCTGCTGGTCACTGCCTTTGTCTATTTTATCTCTATTCTGTAGGCAGTGCTGCAACATGCTGCAGTTAAAGTTCACTCCAAAGGAGGTTGAAAATAAATGAAGAAGACCTTCTTGAGGCCAAAGAAAGTAATTTATTAGTCCGTAAAGCTGAGGTATATAAATTTGAAAGGCCTTCATGGGACTAAAGAAAATAAATTAAACGTAAAAAGATGCTATTTCAGGGACATAGATTTGTCATTTGGAGGTGTGTGAGGGCTATACTCATATTCTGAAGTTTCATAAAGGAGGCTCTTTGTTTCTTCTCTGAAAAATCCATTAGCTTCAAAAATACCAAGCTCACTGTAAGATTCCAAGTACCTGATGTTTCCTGGCTCCTGGAATAAATTACTGTCCCCTCTTTCTGTTAAACTGGGCTTCTGTGCCATTTCCTTTGTAGAATATTTGGCATAGAAAAAAGTAATTTGAGCTGTTCCAGGTCTAAGACCACATGACTGGCAGATCTGATTTCTCATTCATTCCCACCAGCACACTACAGGAGCATTCTGGTGCATGTGGTACAGATGTCGCTGTGCCACCAGAAAAACAGGGAGTTCCATTAATTTTGTAGCAGTCATAAATGGCAGCAGAGGAAGCAGAGACCTGGTGGGGAGCAAAGAACTTCCTCTCATCCTTCTTTTTGTGTTATATCTGTCCCATAACTTTTATGTTTCCTGATACTGCTCAAGCAGTAGCAAGAGAGGTGCTGCTTCTAGAAGACAGCTTTAGTTGCTGCTTGGGATATTTCTTCACTGACATCCTCCCCATGGTTTGATAGGAGAGAATTTTCTCTAGAGTTTTCTCTTCTCCCAAACAAAATTTTATTTCTACAGGATTCAGTTTGTCAATGGATGCATTTCAGTATTGCTGATTTTTTTCCCCTTTTTTTAACCTCTTTTCTGGAGGAAAAAATGACTCAGTCCCAGCCACCTGCCAAATTCCAGAAAATTCTGTAATCCAGAGGATGTTTCATCTAGTGCAATGGAGGGAGGTTATCAAGCCCATGCTGGATCTGCAAAGTGTCCTCAGCTCCTTCCCACTGGCCCTGGGAAGCTGCATTGAATCTATTTGATGAACAGAGGTGCTCCAGCTCTAAGAGGTTGGTGTAACTGCTCTGGTTTTCCTAACAGTTATTCAAAGGAGAGGCAAAAGCAAGTTATAAAACACAAGCCCTGGATCAAACAGTTCAGCATTTGCTTCAGTTGACCATTCTGAGTGTGAGTTGTGTTAAATCAGCTCTGTGAGACACGGCAGCCCCAAGAACATGTGTGGGGGCAAGTCAGAACTCTGCTTTGCAATTTTGCCTCTGGCTGACAGTTGTAAAAAGTGTTAATTAATGAAATATTCAAAACAGGTAAATAAGAAAGAAAAAAAAATTAGAAAGCTACAGACAGTTGCCCATAAAGCACAGAGTGAATGGAAGCTTCGCAGAATTCAGTTTCTTTTCATACTTTGACATCCGTGGTCATCATATAAACCAGCCTGTGAGTCCAGAGCAGTAGGCAGCAAAATCCTCATTAAGTCACCCATACTCCTGTTGTTTTTCTTGTAATCTCAAGTTTTTCCTCTCCCACGGTGACAGGTGGTGTCAGTACCTGGAGGGAAGGGAATTTAGGATGTTATACTGAAAGTTTTGCCTTTGCTGATGTACAGATCATGGCTTCTAAAACTGCTAAAAATTAAGAGTGTAATGCCACTGGTGGTTCTCCAAAAACTGTGGAGCACCCTGCAGCAAGGCACGACCTCCTCCAGAGCCTGGTTTGCTCTCCCTTCTCCATAACATTTAATAAGAAGGGCCAGAAATATTCCAGGGGACTGAAACACTGCAGTAACTTGGGGGGTTGATGACCTTGTTTCCCAAGCTCTGATGTTTTCTTTAGTGTTGTGTGAGAAAGAGAAGGAATGTCCCTGTGACCAGAGACAGTTCAGCTCATGCGTGTGACAGAGACCTGAGAGGGCTCGTGGTGGTCCTGCCTTGATGCTGAAAGGATCAAGGGCTATAGAAACAGCCAGAAAAGTGCAGTTTTCCCTCACAATAGCCTCCAGAATAATTGTGTCACGACAGAGATGAATAATTAAGCAAAGCTCTCTCCCTTCCAGTATGTCACATTCTAGCCTGAAGCAGTTTTGTATTATTTTTCAGGTGATATTAATTAGATTCAGCTTGAGTTATGAAATGTTATGTGACAGAGATGTCTGTATTTCCTACTCCAATATAAAGCACAGTTTGGTTTCTTCAAACATTTTGTACAAATTGGCCTGTGGGGCAGTACAGGAACACTTCAGTCCAGGCCATGGTTTGAGTTTGTGAGTTATAAGCAAAAGAAAGTATGTTTATGGTCAAAGAAACTTTGTAGACTAACAGTGGGATTTTCCTCTGCTCCACAGATATAGACAGAGGTGTAATGGGTGAAGTGCTCCCACTTAATATTTTGCATGTAATCACAGCGAAGAAGTCTTCCACAGCTTTTCCTCTGCCCATTTGCAGATATGGGGAGTACACCTGGAGTTTTAACCCTGTATTTGTTTGAGAAGGCAGCACTGTGTAAGCCATGCTGGGGGAAGCAGATCCCACTAGGATTGCAGCTGGCACAGCTCCTCCAAGCAGCCCTTTATGCATTGTGTTTTGCTCCTGGGGAACACAGAGGTTCTGAACAAGTTTTTGTGCTCATCAAGAACCATGACATGTCCTTGAAACAGCTGCCATGTTCATTTCTGGCATTTGCTGAAGTAAGACAATAAGTTTCCAATTTCTCATTTTCCTGACTCTTCATTCATCCTGGGATCTGAAAGTCAAGCTGAATTTTTCCTGATTTGCACACTATGTTGCTGCTAGTAACGATGAATTATTCATTGTTAGTCTAAATGAATGAACCTATTGATGAGTGCAAATCAGAAATTAGCTCAGTTAACTTTCCAGGAGCTTTACTGCGCAGAGGAATTGTTTGATAAGGAACAAAACTGGCCAAAACTATTGTGTTGAGGGAACTTCGTAGTTTTCTCGTAGATTTCAAAACTGTTTTAGCAGATGAAATGTTTTTGCCTGATTCTGTTTCTGAAAGGATTTACAGTATAAGGTAGATCTCTCTTGGCATAAAAGTCAGACATTCCTCACTCAGCCTATGGAATAAAGTTGCACTGAAGTGTTTCAGTAGCTGAATTTGGCTCATTAAAAAGTGATGAGCATTACAGCCACTGCAGCTGCAGTCCTGTGATTTGCTGTGACTGTTCAGAGCCCCACTGGAATCAGTGTCTGTGCCCAGTGGTATGATCCACTGCAATGACACAGGGCTTTGGATTTCAGGATAGAGCAAGGAACGCTGCAGCAATAGGATTAATAATAGTCCAAATGAATCCTGGCCAGCAGAGCCGGCTGTTCCTGCTGCAAACAGAGCCCAGAGCTCTCCACTACATCTCCTTCCAGTGACAACAGCCATTAAACAGGCAGTGCCACATTTCAAAATTCAGCAATAACACTGCCATGTAAAATGCCACAAATACTGACTGGATAATTTAAAACCCAATGTTTTTTCCCTGTCTTGCAAACTCTTGCTAATGCTGACTTTCTCCTGCATGCCCAGTTGTTTTATATGCATTGACAGACAGATATGTAGAAAGGGAACTCTTTTTTTTTTTTTCAAACAGAAAATAAGACTAAAGACATTCTTTCTGGTTTTCTAACACAACTATTAGCAAAAGGTACAGCTCAGGAAAAAGCCTTTCCTAGGTGTTCTTCCGTGAATCATGCCATAACCCTTTGCAGATCTGTATGCAGATTTAAAATTAGGACACCTGTAGTCAGACCACATGTTTTTACTGTTCTAAGGCATTAAATGGGGTTGTTTTTCTGTATTTCTCTGCCTGAAAAAAGTAGTGCAAATATCTTCATCTGTTGTTATTTGTTCATTCAACACAAATAGTTTGGCTTCCCCACAGCCTTGTATTTATTACCAAAAAAAAAAAAGCATTTAGCCATAGAACACAAAAATTCATTTAAAATTCATTTTCTCTTCAAAGCAAGCAGATGTACAGTTATGAACTAGTAACCTATAGGGCAAAATGAACTTTTGCCTTGTAAGAGAAGATCCCTGCTGTCACTCCTCCCTCTTCCCCTTGATATGTTCCATACTTTCTGGGAATGCACAGTGTAAAATCTACAGAAGATCAAATCTCTCCCGGATTTGGTTTTATTACATAAAGGCAGTGCATTCAAGTAATTAGTGTTGTGCTGTTCCCCTGCACTCCCTTGGCATAATGTGCTCCAGGAGACGGGAACAAAAGCACAAGTGTGACATCTATTGACAGCCCTGGCTGGCAGGACACGGCAGCCTGAAAGCTGCAGCAGGAGCAGGAGAAGGTCTGTGACAGCCTCTCCACTGCAGGGCTTATCATTTTTAAAGAGATTTACAGCAAAAGGCTAATGTTGGGTTTGAATTGGCTGTGTTTTACATGTTCAGTTAAACCCAAGCCCTGCACAAGTTTCAAGAAGAATAATCCATCCTGGACTGTGAGACACAGAAGATACCAGAAGATCCTAGAGCTCCAGACTCCTGAAGGAGTGGAGCAGGGAATGTTTCATGATTCTGGTGTCCATATGCTCTTCCCTAGGCATTTTCCACTGGCTAATGATTAATGCATCCATCCCTGGAGGTCGGTGCTTATCAGCCTGTGTTAGCTCTGGAAATACCACGGTTCTCCAAGCTGGAGCAACCTGAGGAGCCATCACAGCTGTAATGAGCCATCTGCAGCTCTGCTGTGTGTTGGCCACTGCCCAAATGAGGACCCTCGGCAAAGCAGACCTTCCTCCTACTCTGGTGCAGCTGGTCTCACGTTCAGACTGTTTGAGCTGTAGGAATGAACATTATTTACAGCATTACAGGCTCTGTCTAGCTGATATTTTGCCTTTTGATGTGGCTATAGAGGAGGCTGGTTGAAAGTGTCAACTTGCCCAACTACAGGAGTGCATTCCCTGTACTGTGCACTTCTTGAATAATTTTTTGAAATTTCCCTATTGCTGTTTTTCTAGCAAGACACAGGTTTTCTCACAGTTCTCTTAATTTCTGACAAATCAAAAAGAGGTATTTGCTCTTCAAATAGCCAAGAGTCACCCTTATTTAGACTCTTTATGACAGGCAGAGAGGTGGCAATCTCCTCATGGTCATCTCAAGCATCACTCTTGGATTTAAAGGCAAAGTTTTCTATGTGTCACCTCAATTTCACTCTTGTAATTCCACCACAGTCAGCCAGCTCTTAGTACAAGCAGCCCTTTCTTGCGGGTAGTTTCCAGACAACAAACCTGTGACTGAGCCCAGGGAAAGGTGGGTTTCGAAAGGCTGTAAGCCATCAACTGGGAATTAATTGCCAAAAGCTACTTACTAAGATCTCTGGCACATGTTGTGGACCTTTAAAGGGAATAATTTTTAAAGTAAATCAACTTTCTTATCTCAGTTTTCTAATGTGTAATTCCACTGGCTTTGGAGAGGTGACTTATAGTTTGTCGTTATTTAAAAAAGATTGAGATCAGGCTTTTTATCTCCAACAAAACCTGGTTTTGCTGAACCTTTGAAAGCTACTCTTAAGGTGGATTTCCAGTGTTTTCAGTGGTAATAGCTTTGAAATGAATACATGAATCTGGATAGAACTGGGGATTTTACACCTCATTCTCCATTATATCCATGTCATCAGAGGGGTTTGCATCTGAGCTTAAACTTTGAATCTTAATTTAAGCAAATTAAAGTATTGCCATTAATTATATGTATAGTGATACACTTTCCTGGGTTACCTTTGAGCCATGGGTTCCTGAAAGAAGGCAAACTTCTACCTATGGGAGCTTTTTTATGTATCCTCCACTTCTACCCAGCTGGGATTGCTGCCTTTTACAAATACACACAGGAGCTGTTCCTTCTTCCTCTGCAAAACCGAGGCTTATCTTCAGGGATAAGAAGAAAGTAACCCAGACTCAAAGGTACAAGCAAAATGGCCTCTTGTTTCCTTCAATGTTGCTGATTCTTAAAGAAAAAGAAATATATTCCTTCACTAAATTAACACACAGTGAAAATCTATGTGGGTAAATGTGGATAAAATATGTGTAATTTTGAAGTTTGCCCTTTTTCTGAGCCCCATATGCCAAGTACCAAAATAAAATTACAACACAGAGGAAATGGGATGATAGATCCAGGACATGGTGAGAAATATATGGCTATTAATTTGTAATTTTGTTTTGCTAACTGTGAGACTAGAAGGCTCTCTGCACACTGAATAATGATGGCATTTGGAGTGATAAATCTGAGCATCCTTGTGCTGTCTCCTGCTGTTGAATAAATCTGTTGGCCTGTTACAGGCTAACAGTTCTGCTGATGATTTTAACTGGGCTGTTTCACACAAATCAGGCCTCTTTCCCCGCAGCTCCTCTGAGATCCTTGGCCAGGCATGAATGGAGCTCTGCCCATACAAGAGGAGTAGGATGCCAGGATGGATCTAAGGTGTCCACAGCCCTCATTTTCTTGGGAGATTCTCCTTCCTTGAGCTCTGCTCTCACGAGAGCACAGTGGTGTCTCCTGCTTGGCTGTGTCACTTGTTGGAGGAACCCTTCTTTTACAGCAGGAAACTCAGAGCAACCCCATTCATTACCTGCTCCCATTAAAGCCTTAACAAAAGCCAGGTTAGAGTGGGAAAACTCATTTTCACCTGATATAAGGGATCATTAGGCAGCTGAATGATTGCAAGAAGTGTAATGCCACAGCACACCAGTGGAGAAACTATAGACTGGAAGGAGGATTCCTGCAAGTCCAGGAACCATTAACTCTTCACAGTGCCAGGAGGATTCCTGTAAGTCCAAGAACTATTAACTCTTTACATATGCACAAAAGAGGAGATTCCTTGCTTGGTTGTTGTTGGGTTTTGGCTTTTTTTTTTTCTTCTCGTAAGCCATTTTGTGCTTTCTAGCACCTGTTATAATGTGCAAATGTGTGAGCTAAAGGAATGACACAGAAGTTGCACAAACACATAAACTAGAAAATTGCAAAATAATGTTGTAGTGGCTTGATCACCTGCTTCTTCACAGCCTGAAGTGAAACTGTCAACAAAAATAATTCAGGAAGCTGGGCCATGTCTATAAATTCCTTCAGGAGGAAGCGTAGTGGCCAGAGCGGGCCCTAGCAGTCTCATGAAGGCAACATAGGAAAAGTCAGACCCTCCATTAACACAGCATGTTTTAAAGAGATGATCACACGTGTTATCTGCCAGCAAAACACTTGTTCAGGGGGTTTGGTTATGGTTTTTCTAGAGCAAATCTGTTCAGATTGCTCATAGATGGGTAAATAGGATTCACAGCTATTATTTTGGCATATTAAAGGTCAGTGGCATTTGGTTAATTTGTTGTCAGATGTAGCTTGTGGGAAGGTGATATGGTGATGTCAGAGCAAAGATCTTAATGGATCTTTCCAAACTTTTCCCTTGCCTTGTTGCATGAGCAGCCACACTGGCAGGGACTGGGCCAAGAGCCTTCCAGTGCTTTTTTCCTTGTTTCTTTTGTAAAAATGAAATCAAAATCTGTTGACAAACACTTGAAAGATCATGTAATATATTGTTTTGTGTCCATACAGACCATGTTCCTTGTGACAGCCCCATTCTCAGGATGAATGTCCTAATTTTTAAGCTATTAAAGGGACCTGTCTATATTTTAAAAAACAAGGCTAGTCCCTTCCCAGTTGTTTAGAGGAGTGGTTGCAGAATTGTAGATGTGGGCCCCAAAAGAAGTGGAAATCTCTTTAGCACAACCAGAGATGCAAAAATCTGTGGGGAAGGAGCAGGACTTTGGTCTATTACTCATATTTGACTTGTTATTATTGAGTGTGTTAGGCTGGTAGATGTTGAATTTGAGCACCCACCTACATTTGCTGACCTGGACAGGCATCCGGGGGTGATCATATGTCTTCTAAGACAAGTCATATGTGAGCAGATGGAAGTGCTCAGTTGCATACAGATATTCTGGTGGTACAGCCTTGTGCCTCAGACCTCGGATTCTTAATTCTTTTAGCCAAATATTTGAACCCAGTCAAAACTGATGGCCATGAATTCAAAACCATCCAAAAGAACAGAGGGAATAACTGTACTAAAATTGAGCTGATCATTCTGAAAACATGACAAAAATACACTCCATTGTCTGGAATTCATTTGCTGTGATTTTGTCATAATTAGAGCTTGAACATTCATTAAATATACTGAGTTTATTCAGAGGAAGTCAGGTAAATGCTGCTTTTCACAGTTGCTCATGAAGGATTGTAATTAAAGGGCCCTTGCCCCTCTCCGTCAGACACTGTTAAAGGGACTGCTTTGAGACTTCTACTTAAATTTGCTTCCACCTCCCTCTCACAGCTGCTCAGATTTGGTAAAAACTTCCTGTGGTAGTGTGTGAGGGAAGACTGACCCTGGCATTTTTTCCTATTTCTGGTACTTTTTCCTCTTTGTGGCATCTTTAGCTTTTTCTGAGATCTTTATTATATATACAAGTGTTACTTAAAGGTGAGTTGCTCTAGAGTAAGTATGTTATGAGGTTAGTTTAACACAGCCTGGTTTATGGTGGACGGGAGAAAGCTGCTTGAAATTTCTACTATGTCTGGCACAGAGCGAATCGCTGAAGGCTCTGATGATGGGCAGGTTACTAGCCCAATTAGACAAGTTGGTAACGCCTCTGTGATGACATATTTAAGAAGGGAAAAAAACCACGGGTGCTTTCTTTTTTTCCCCGGGGGTGGTGAGGTGACTGCTGGAGGCCATCCCGGGGGGGGGCCTCCTGAGGCTGGGAGCGGCTCAGAGGCCAAGGCCCTCCTGAGGCCGGGACCACACAGCCAGGGCCGCTCATGCAGTGTTGGCGGGGACCACGTGTCCAGCAGCAAAAACATGGTGAACAATTCCCTGATACGAAGCACAGACAAGATCAACCTTCTCAGCGCAGCAAAGCTCTATAAGAGCTTTTGAATTGATAGAACTTGAGATAATAATACCTACGGACAACAATTTTCTTCTGAGTCAGAGAAAAAGAAGAAGTAAAGACACATGAGGAGAACCAACATGGCGGCACCAAGGTCAGTGAAAAGAAGGAGAGGGAGGAAGTGCTCTGGGTGTTGGAGATGAGATTTTTCTACAAGCTGTGGTGAGGACTATAATACAACAAACTATCCCTGTAATTCATGAGGTGCATGGGGAGATGCAGAGATCCACTCGCAGCCTATGAAGAAAAGTGCCCACGCTGGAGCAAGTGAATGCTGAAAAGCTGTAATCTAGTGAGAAATTCGAACAGAGAGAGAGGGCCCCTGCCTCCAGAGACAGAGAACCTTTGTTTCCAAACTAGAACAGCTCATCCTTAAAAGCCTAAACCCCATGAACTAAAATGACCCATGCTGGGCAGTTGTGGGAAGACTGCTTGGCCCGTGGGAGAGATTCATGTTACAGCAGGTTGGGCGGGACTGCTGTATCATGAAAATTAGAACCATGCTAGAGAAATTCACAGAGTACTGTCTCCCGTGGGAAGGACCCCACGGTACAACAGAAAAAGAATTCCTTTCCCTGAACGAGCTGAAGAAAGATTCTTAGAAAGTGAAAGACTGGCCAAAACCCCATGTTCTGTCTCCTTGCACTGTCAGTGGGAAAGAGGGAGGGGGATGGGAAGAAATGAAGTGTTCTAAAGATTTATTTTAGTTCTCATTACCCTTTTTATTTTTAATTATGTTAATAATAAATTTTGTTTATACTGCTTTTGAACCTATTTTGCCTTAAAGTGTTTTTCCCCTAATCCTTATCTCAACTTGTTGCGGTGCGTAATAGGGCCACAACCTTCCCGAAAGCGTCCCCGCAGGAAGCCACTTCAGCAGGGCTGTTGCAGACCCAGTCTGCCACCGCAGCAGCGGGCACACACACGCACACACAGGCTGATGACACAAGAGCCGGGAAGGGTCTCCGTGTGAGGTTCCACGGGAAGGTTTATTGCCAGGGACAAAGACCACGAAGACCTGGAACAATGGAGGGTACAGGGTTTAAGTATGGGGAAGAAGAGGGGCGGAGAGAGCATCAGGGCCAATGGTCCGAGGGCACAGGGGCGGTACAAAGGCAGGACCAGGGTAAGGGAACCAATATGGATACCACGAGGGAGGGACTAAGGAACAAGGGCCAGTGGGAGAGCAGGGAAGGAGAACATTCTAGGGTACAGACATATAAGGGAAAAAGGGGCAGGGAAGCCCACAGGTCAATCAGGGGAACAGAACTGGGGTACATTACCATAAGGTACAATGCATCACTCAAACCTGGGGAGGATTTAACCCTAGGGATGGTCCCTCCAACGCACCCTTCCTGTCCCTTGTAACAATGGGCCCACCCTTTTTACTTTTAATTTTGTTAATAATAAATTTTCTTTATACTGTTTTAAGTTTTGAACCTGTTTTGCCTTAAAGTGTTTTTCCCCTAATCCTTATCTCAACTCATGAAGTTTTTGTTTTAATTTCTCCTCCTCTGCTCAGCTGTAGTAGAGGAAAAGAAGTGGATAATTTTTCATGGGTGCCTGGCTTCTAGTCACTGTCAAACCCCGACAGGGGAGAACAAGCCCAGAAGTGTATTTTTATTCTCTTAACTCCCCCACATTTAGAACTTAATGTATTTTATAAAAATTATACCTATTTCATGGATTTTGGAAAACTCAGTAGCGCTATGTAAAATTAGGGGAATCAGAGAGCTGGAAAACAGTTAAAACTTTATTTCTGGTGATACAGCTATTGCTAATAGAAGAAACTTGGGAGGAGTAGTGTGGGGAAATTATTACAGAGTTCTAGTTTGATGAGCTTGTTTTTGTCTTCCTCTGCAGCACCTGGATGCTGTAGGAAATAATAGGTCAGATCATGGGTTTTATCTCTGTGACACTTCTTTTTTTTCTGGAGTTACTGGCTCAAAGTCTAAATTGATATTTTTGAACTGAAAACATGTCTGAGGTCTGTCTCGAGCATGCTCACCAATTTGCAGTGGGATTTTTATGGTCTTACTGTAGATGAACACTTCAGTGTTAACAATTGGAAAATGAGGCACAAACTCTGAGCCTGATCCATAAGCTCTCTCTAATGTCAGCAGAGACAGGGAGGAAACACCAAAAGAGATGGTGACATTCTTTTTCTTTTTTTTAAAGAGCACTGGAAAGAGCAGAGAAAATTAAAAAGAATCCAGGGCACCTTCCTTGTTGTTGAATTAACTCTGCTATGACAGGGATACAGCTGGTCTTTTCTTAAAGTTCACAACTCCTGCTAATTCTCTCACTCTCTTTATCACTTTAAAAGAGACATTACGGCCTATCACACCCGTAATTCACTGGCTGGGACACCTTAAGCACATTTTTGCATTGTTCTTATTGCAATGATTTCTAAAGGAGATGTTATAGTTCAACACGCCTGATCACACTTAATCAACAAGCCATAGATAAAAATCTCTGAGTGCTATGAAATGGATAAAAGAACATTATCAATCCAGGGGCGTTTTTAAAATAAAATTTTTCTTAAAATAACAGCTCTCTTAGGCTCAAATGTAACAGAGCATAGAGGATCAGGGCAGTGCTGAGGCATGAACAGAATTGCTGAGGATGGTGCAATTCACTTACTTTAAGGCAACTGAACAGCAAATGGTGATGTTATAATGTTCTCCAACAGGAAAAAATGGGTTGCAAGAGACTTTATTGAACAATTTCCAGTAGCATTGGCAATGGTTCTACACTGATCCCATGTTTCTCAATCCCCATCCAAGTGTAGATCTTTCTGAGTTCACATTATTTGTGGTAGGGTCCAAGTATCCCAGGGCAACCTGTGGAAAATGATGTTGTTAAGTACAGCAGGTGGCTGTACTTAATAAGGTGGCCAGATCTCTCTGGTGGCCAGATCTTGTGGCGGTGGCCCAGTCCACCTTTGGGCTTCACATTAATGACATTCAATGGCTTGATTTTCCTGCCCAGAACAGTGGGTCTGAAGGAGAGCCTGAAGGCGGCTCCGAAGAACAAACCACACCTCCAAGTTGTCAATCCTAAGTTATGTCTCCTCCCTTGTTCCAACCCACCTTATGTTTATGCAATTAGTTTCTGGAAAGTTCTGTTGCACTATATTCCCCATTGGACTGTTTGAATTAATCCCTCCTTAAGTCTCATGTTATTGGGTACCTGTCACTGTTTGTCACCTTCTTATTGGTTTAGCCCCTTGTTCCGTCCCTTGTCACTTGGTGTACAAAAGGCCATGTAACCGTCCTCCTTTGCTCTTTTGCTGCTGTTCACCTTGCCTCGTGACCCCCGGGGTGGGAAATAAAAGCTTGGGTGCTGCTACAAAGAGTCTCTCTTTCCTCCTTTGCCTCTGCCAGTCACTACAGTTACCACCAACTGCTGCCAGCTCCACAGAGAGCTGACTGCTCCACCAGGAGCTTCCACCTGACTGCTAAGCTGCAGACTGTCTTGCCGCTGAGGCACCTGAAGCAAGTCGCCTGCTTGGCCTCTGGGTGGTCAAGCGGTCAGCGACAAGATCTCTCTGGATCCTCTTGTAGGTATTTTGGAGGGCTGAGTTCTAGTATTTTTTCTCTGAATTTGCATGGTGCAATACTGTTTGTGGTTAGCTACATATGCTTTTCAAATGGTTTGCTGCATAAATTAGGCTGGATGGTGTTATCCAAATGAAAGGGTGATGTGTGTATATCGTTATCAAGGTGATGGTTATAACTTCCAACTACCTACTGTACCTTCAGACTTCATTTGTCTTTGGGGACCCAAACAGAGGCTTGAAATGCGAAGGGGAGCTGATGAGTCAGCCCAAGAGAGGTCCCATGGTATTACCACATCAGTCTGAAAAACCGCAGAGCTTATTTTATCATTTGGACAAGTGTCACCCGTATATTTGAATGCTTTTCTGAGACAACTCCCCCGGGCAGATGAAAGATTCAGCCATTTCTACCCCTGAGTTGCTGTCATTCTGGCTACAAGGAACAGGAAAGTCCACTAGAAATAACAGCCGGAGCATTATAGGACTGGGGATAGATTAGAAAGGAGTTATTGCTGGCACTTCCTATTCTCTCTTGGCCCACACAGCTATTTATTATTCACTTTCCTCAAGGTCTGGATTTATCTGATGACTGACATTCCAATATAAACTGAAATTTAAGCTTCAGGTTTATGTACATAGTTGTCTCTTCAGGCTGAGGCAGTGTGAGTTAAGGGTGAGTCCCTCAATGTCAAACAGAAGAGGAGCCAGACTGTGAGGGAAGAAAGTGGTATTATATTTGGCAGATGTTCTCAGTCCTCACAGCAAAGACATGACACTTACAGTAAGTAGAATTTCCCACAAATTAATGAAATATTCTGCAAACTTTCCTGTCTGTCCTTTTAAGTCCTTGAGGTTTTTACACTCTGGAAATGATAACAAGCACTGGAAAGTTGGAGGCCGGTTAATATTGTCACAGGAGAATAATATACAATGAAATCTGTCTAAATGAGCACCTGATATGAAAGACGTACAATGATAAGGCTCAGAAATCCATAGTTGCTCTCCACTGCGCTGCTCTCCAGTGGTAATATTTATATGCAGATAGCCATGTAAATGAATATCTTATGAATAACTCAAAGTCAGACAGAAAAACAAATTCTTCTGTAAACAGATAGAACAAATTACAAGATGTCTTTTAGGATGATCTTTTTTGAATTCATTGTACTTGAGGGGCAAAAGGGGAGCTCGGCATTTTGCAAATGCTCTCAAAATGAACAGAGAGAGACACCTTCCCCTTTCCTATCCTCACACTGAATTTTTTGTTTCATATGGCACAGAAAGGGATTAGGTACTACTTGAAAGTCAGGAGTGTGATATTTAACCTGCTATGTCATCCCCATACACAGTCCTAATGAGGATGGAACCAACCCTGCTGGTCCTCATTGTGGCTATGGAAATCACAGGCACTATGGCAGCTGGCAGATTTTCCCTTGGTTTATAGAGAAATGGAAGAAAATCACTTGGTCCTAGGGACCAGACTGTGCGTTTAAAAAACACCTTTCCTGTGTTCTGTGAAGGACATAGGGCTGAATTCCCTGGCATCTAAAGCCTGATCAAGGGAATACAAAGGTTAAATTGGGTCATTGCTTTTATACAGGATATATTGTCAGCTTTCATGCTTCTCTTTAGCTGCTGACAGCAGTTGCATGGACAATTCTGTTTTAAATAGAAAGGAGTTAAAAACAATTGTTTAGGTTGCAAGGTCAGGCAGCACGTTTAAGTTTCTATAGGCACATTAACTTGTGCCTGCTGGTTACTCCCTGCTCTTCCCGGAATGAAGAGAGGTCCTGGAAGGGGAAAGGGAGTTATTGAATTATTCAGGTAAAAGCTGCAAAATGGAAAATGAAGGTTTTATTACAAATTTACTTGTCTTTTTCACACTATTTTCATACCCAGCAAATGTACTGCATCAGCAGGTAAAAATCCCCCTGCTATGCCCTCACTACAAGTCAGCCTTTAGCTGAAAATGTCCTTGTCATGAAAACAGCACTGTGCTTGGCTTCCCCTTATTGAGTGGTCGGAGAGCAGGGCTGGCACGTGGCAGCTGAGAAAGTGGAGCTAATGCTGTTGCAATATCTGTTGTACAGAGCAATTAATTATTTGAGCCACTTCTCCCACCTTCTCTCACCTGGATTCTCCCTGGCTCAGTAAAATCTGAGCAAGTCATCCAAAATGTGCCCTCCCTGTGGGCTTCAGATCTGGGGACCATATTTACCTTTCGATCTCCACCAAAGAAACATTTATCTAAATTTAAAATTAATTAATATCATGCAGCTAAATCTGAACCCTGTGGATTACATTAAAGTTTATCCAGTAAGAGCAGGAAGCCTGATCCTCTGAATATAAATGACTGCATCATCTGCATGAGATTTAATTGAGAAAACTGCATCAAAAAGGCAAATTAAATACCAAGAACACAACAGATTTTCCATGGAGCGACACCGTGGGAAGTGAAAAACCATCTGTACAGAGAAGAACAGAATGACATTTTTGCATCATGTCAGCCAGATAATATTTTCTCTTTCATCAATTATCTATGTTAAATATTTTGCTAAGACAGGTAAATTAATGTACTTTTGACTATCACCTGACATTAGTTAAGATGATGAAAAGATCATTGCAAACCCAAAATGACACATGAATTTTAAATGGTTTCAAATTTACATTATTTCTCTAATCTTGTCTGTTCTGAGACAGACAGAAATGCAGAAAGGAGTGTTATTTAGAATTCCTATCAAACTTTTAGTCTGGGAAAACAATTCTGGAGCCATAGATTTGCACAACTCTTAAGTTTTCACACCACTGGTTTTCTAAAAAATGTACCAACAGTATCATTAGGCCAATGAAATTAACCCTACTGTTAATAAATATACTTAAAAATTATGTTTCCCAGCATATGCTTCAAAACCTTAGGAATGCTGCCATCTGTTTTTGCCTGGGTTCTGAAATAGCCACAGTCAAGTGATACTGTCAAAGCCCTGTAGCTTCCATATGCCTTTAAATCAACAGACAGGTTTGCACCAGGATTTCTGATACCATACGGACTCGTGTCATTTTCTCATTACTTCAAACAGAACCAACACTTCGGGCTGTGTGTTCTGGTTCCAGATTCACAGGTAGTTCAACAGAAAAACTCAGCACTCAAGTCACTCCTTCTCATTCCTAAGGGGTTTTAAGGTTAAAGAGCAACAGAGGCAGCAAAAATATGATATCCATGAGGTCCAGGCGCTCCTGTTGCCAGAGTTTAAGAATATTTTCTCAAAAGCAATGTGGTATTTTAGAGTTTTTTACTCCAACTGTAGCTGCATCTTTGGAATTGACATTCCCAGGATTATCTGAGGTCTGTTTACGAGAACCTAGACAAGGTGCTGCTGTTTTTAAACAGCCATTATTTTCTATGTAACCTGGTATGATACACCCCACACAGAGAAACTGGTTATGAAAATAGCTCTGTTTCACTAAGCTGTCAGCATGCTCCTGGAGTCTGGAAAGACTCTGCAGAGTTAATGAACTGAGGTATCCACACAATTATTTATTTTCAAATTGGTGAAGTGCCATTTTCTTCTCAGTTCAGGAAATTAACCTCCCCAAAAGCCAGCTTGCTCTACACAAAATTAATAAAGTAGAGCATGCTGGCAATGACTTGCACATGTTTATTTATGTGGGATGTCTCCAGCTAGAAAGGCTAAGATGAAAAATGGACTCAAAAGGCTGCACTCCGAGGGGATTTACTCCTGGGTTGGGCCTATTTTCATGTTGCTTAAACTCAGAATTGATGGAATAAGAATATCTTGTGGAGTCTATAAAAATTAAGCTCTTTTATTATCACCTCTCCTTTTTTTATCCTGCAGCATATGCCTAACACTTTCTTTTAGGAAATAAGGTGTAGAAGTTTGCCATGCAGTTCTGAAGGAGAAAAGTAAGGAGGAAAAGGTAATGAGGGCTGCATGGAATCTCTTAGTACCAAGCACAAGAAATACTTTTCTCCATATCTTTTTACTGAAGCTCTACATGGTTTCACTGAAGTTGATACTCAATTTTAAGTGCTGGTGAAATTTTCTCCCAGCTTATGTGCTTGCAGAGAGTTCTGATCAGGGCTTTGCAAAACACCTGCAGTATTTGTAGCACTGTACCCTCTAATGAAAATCCCTCAAGACAGGTCTCACCTGAAAGTTAAACTGAGGTACTCCAAAATTAGCTCTCTTTATCAGCCTGATTTAAATTTGATGTGAAGACTGACTGTGATAGAATAATTTCCCTGGGATGCTTTTCCTGCTTTCTTGTGTTTGTCCTCTCCTTGTTTCTCTCCTCAGGGAACACCTAATAACAACCTCTGTTTGTATTTATAACAGGTCTGTTAGTTCTGTTTGTTCACTCATGGCTTTTCATTGTTGGCACCATTCAGGATATAGGATTTAGCAAAGTTTTAGCATCAAACCTGGCTTTGAAATGCCATATCTGCAGAGTCCTGACATGCCTGTGCTGGGTGCTTGCCGTCTGTGGGGTGCTGCCCAGGCTGTGCCAGCAAAACAGGTTGCTCAGGGCAGCTGTGAGGATCTCAGGGGCAGAAAAATGTCTTCAGAGTGAAGGGATAATGCTGATGGCATCTTCCCTGTAAGAAAGTGGCAATTGTACCCGAGTCCTTTCTGCCCTGGACAGGTGTGGTCTTACAAGTGAGATATCCACATCAAGATGGATGTCCTGGGCACTAGCAGCAATTTGGGTTTTGATGCTGAAGAGAGAGAAACTGGCAAAGAGTGAATTTCAGAGCTGCAGAAGGCAAAATAATATTAATTTGGGGGCACACTGGACACTTTCTGGGACCTTTGAGTCCTGTTGAAAATGGGACATTCAGATGCTGTCCTACAAGTAACTTCTCAGCTTTTTGCTTGAATCATTTTGCTTGAATCATATCATTTAGCACCAGGCATCAACAGGAATGTCAGCCCATGCAGAAAGTGTATGTCAGGTTGGAGACAGACAGTTAACATTTCATACACCCTCAGAAAGCCACCCTCGTCTACTTGTTCCTCCCTTGATTACCCTGAGAACTGGAGTCTTTTAGCCAAAATAATTCCAGCTGACTGCTCTCTCAAAATGAATCCAGTTCATCCCAAATTACCACTCTGTCAAAATTCCCAAGTGTAATAAAATTGCAGGGGTTTCATTACCTTGGAGAGAGGTAGTACTGTGTGTACCAGGTCTGACCCATTTTGGCTTTGAAATGTGTCCTTTTGAAAGCCTAATAAATGCTGCCATGATCTGTCAGAAATAGTGTCTGTGCAGCAGAAATAGGTGCTGCTTTGCCTATAGCTACATAGACTCTGGAGTCATTCAGAGGCAAAATTCTCATGGAACTGAGTGCACATCCACGCCTCCAGCTCGGGTTGCTGGGGCTGCTGCAAGCTTGGTGTGTGCGGAAAGAACTCAGACAGCAGTGCCTCTCCCATCTCCTTGGCTGGGGTGTGTTGTACTGTGGGCAGGGGGTTTATTCTTCTACTCTCAGTAAACTGGGAGTACCACAGGTGTCAGGCCAGGCTGCAGGGTTTAACAGGGGAGTGTAGCCAGGAGTTGAGAGGATGAGGAGTTGTCTTAGGTTACAATGTAAGATGTAACCAAAAGTATGTATTCTATCACCATCTGTTGAAACCAGCTGGGGCAGGGTTCTTTATCTCTTCCATGACACATCCCTGGTAACTCCCTCTGGGAGATATCTTCTGTAAATGAGCCGTGTAGCCTCATTGCATGACTCATAGAATTACATCATACCATTGTGAGATGCTCCACCCAGGGGGAGGAACCAACCATTCCTACCTGGATATAATCTGAGGTTTGGAACACCACAAGCGGCATTACATACTGGATTCCTAGAGGACAGGAGCTACACAACCACCACTGGACCTTCAGAGGAGGACCAGACCCTTCTACAGGATCACCGCTTCAACAGAACCACTTCAAAGAGAACTGCAGCTATCACCTAATCGGACTGCTACCACCACCCTGCCCGGCAGGGTGTCAGGTTGTACCCTGACTCTGTCAGGTTAAACCAGTGTTTCTGTATTATTGCCCTGTTATATATACTACTAAAGAACTGTTATTCCTATTTCTCATAAAATTGCCTGAAAGCCCCTTAATTTCAAAATTATAATGATTTGGAGGGAAGGGCGTTATATTTTCCATTCCAAGGGAGGCTCCCACCTTCCTTAGCAGATACCTGTCTTTCAAACCAAGACAGGAGTAAATCAGGAATAAGCCTGTAAGAGCCATGAGTATTTCCCCTCTGGCTGCTGTGGCTGCAACCAACCTTCTGACCAGCTCTGTTCTCTCATCTGAGCAAACCTCACAAGCCTTTTGTTCTGTTACATCAAACTGAAGTAGCACAAACATGACTTCTAATAACTCTTTTCTTTGGCTGGAAAGTTTTATTTTTGTGCCCAAGGTGCCTAGAGCAGCCTTGATAAATGTTAGTATTTGTTGTGCTGCATAATGCAGTGAACAACACCACCTTCTTTTGCTCTCATACAATCTAAATAAGAAAGAGCCTCTTCTGCCCCTTTTCTGAAGCAGGGAATGAGCATAGAGAAAGTGGGATTAGCCTGAGGCTAAGGAAAAGCCAAGAGCCCAGTACAGATGAGTCTGAGACCAAGACCTTGGCAGGGAATTCATCACTAACTAGGATAAAAAGGTCATAAATACCCAATCATTGAATGCTGTTTTTTCCTGGAGCTGCCTGAAACCAGGATATGTAAAGAACACGTGCATACATCAGGGTGCTCTTCTAGTTAGTTTTACTCCAGAAATTCAGACTAGCTTTTGGCAGGGGCTTTGATTTCCTCTTGAACTGAATTCATGTGATTGCCAGGAAAGACAGTTCAGTTTCATTTTCCCTGAAGTCAAGAGAACTACTGACTTCAAAAACACAAGCAGCCCCAAATTAAGAGAAGCCATGGAGCTCATCCCTGACCGAAATTACCATTGTTAATGCACTTCCATTGAGGGCTTGGACCACCATTAGTGCTTGGTTTTCAGGGTTCAGTCCAGTTAGGAGGATAACTTAACACCAAGTATTAGATAGCAAGTGAAATTAAAGTCTGATTTTCAAAAATCATGACTAATTTCTGACATAGTTTTCAACTCTACCCTTATTAGAAATACTTTCATGTAGTTTTCTTTATAATGATTTCGTCTGCAGAGAAATTTAATGCCTTCTTCTTGACACCCTTCCTGCAAGTCTTGGTCAAAATGTTCTTACAAGCAACCTTAGACACTAGTATTTAAAAATCCTCCAAGTCTTGAATACTGCCAAGGTGTTAAAGATATGTTTCTTGGTGTCATACAGATAATGCATCCCTGAATTGTGAACTTTATGTGGTGCATTCTATTTACTGCTTTCAAATGGAAGGGATTCCTGTTCTGTAGGGCCAGATTTCAAGCACTGTGAAACCTGGAGGCAGTGAGACTTCAAGGAGCTAGAGAGTCTTTTGTTTTTTCAAAAGAAGTGAATGGAAAATTAGACTGACATCAACCCTGAAGGACAGTAGTGAAAACCCTGCATTTTTTCGTGTCAGATCCTGCTCAGTTAAGCAGCACAGTTCTGTCCTGTGATAGATGCAAAAACCCCCTAAAGTAAGCAGAACTATGGGAAGGGTGCTGGTTCTCACTTTCCAGCCTTAATGTGCATCCTTCAGAGGCACCCTGACCTTCAGCAATTCTTCAGATAATTGAATCATGAATATTTTGTTCTTGTTCTTGTGATATGCCTGAGCCTAACAAATGAGCTTCTTCAAAAACCTGTATTGTTAATGGATTAAAGAAAGAAATTCAGCATAATATCCATAGTTCTCTTAGTGGTATCAAGTGCAGAAGTACTGGCTAACCTACCCCTTAATTTGCAAGCTCTTTTATTAGTACAAATTGCATTTTTTCCCTGTAAAACTAGGCAGCTATTGGATGAAAAGCAGATATACTTGTGTTCTAATTGGGCAAAAGATTGATTGCATAGTTCACAGTACGTTTCCCTATTTTTGTAAATAATGAATCAGCACTAGATAATTACAACTGAGTTCCAAAGTTAGGTTTTTTCTACACTGGGCTCTTCTCTTTTCCTAGTTTCCCCTATCTGATTTTCCCCCTCTAGTCTTCAGGCTGAGCTATGGGTAAACCTTTTCATTATGCTGGGCATGATTCTCGTCCTTTCTGTTCCCAGGAGTTTGGGATGAGATTCATTTATCCTAATACTTGCACATAAAAATGAGATGTCTGCATGTTAGGGAGCCAGACTGGACCAGGATCTTTTTTTATAGCCAGTGGAAAGAAATAGATATGTAAAATTTTGCACAGTCCCACTGTGTCCAGGAATATGCTTTAAACTGTAATGTAGACATTCAGGGAGATTTAATTGCCAATCCTGGAATTTGGCCAGGGTGAGGAATCGATGGCCGTGCTTACACTGAATGTGCTGTGGAGCATTAAAGATAACATGTGATAATGGCTTTTCCACTCCCCTCATCTGGAGCCTGGCTTCCCCCAGCAGATGTTGCAGGGCACACTCTGTTTCAGAAGCAAGTGTTGCCTCCTGTAAAACCAGTATCCAACACCTCTCAGAGGCAGAGGTTAAACTGGAACATGATCTCCACTAGCATGGACCAACTAAGGGGTACGTTAAATTACTTCTGCCTTTTAGCAAATGCACCAGAATCAGGTTATCCACTATGTTTATACTTCACTGTTGTGTATTCTGCTGGAGCAGCTCTTATCAACACCGCACAGCCCTATTATGTGGCACAGGCAGTAAATTTGCCTAAATTTAAAAAGAATTGAGTACTTGAAGACGAAACCAACGCTTGATCAGTTCTACCACAATCACCGGAATTATTTCCAAGATATTAAATTGTCATTTCCTGGATGGTTCTTTTGACAGCCTTAAAGCTGTGCACTGCTGCTTTGGAGAAAACAGATTCTGAATTTAGATTGTAAGATCATTTTAGCAAAAAACATTGTGCCAAACCATGCCATGATTCAATATGGTTCCACTGGAAAGACCTGTTTCTCAGGCTTTAAACTGTAGAGTTTAACAGATTTGCAGGTCATTATTCTGATAACACCTCCCAAAGGACACCTCTTTAAAACAGCTTTATGCTGCTTTCCATTCCTCCTGGCAGCCTTGGGTATGAACTTTCCTACTTCATTTTCCCTGACAAGAAAAATGGGTAAGGGTGCTGGAAAAGCATCCAAGAAAGACGTCTCAGTGGAGACACTGGAAACATAAATCCACATTTGGCAGCTGTTCCTGGTTTGCATGTCCAGATATGAGATGCATAATTCCTCCAAAGAAAAGGAGATTGCATCTGATCATTCCATGTAGATGAAGCCTTAGAAATGCTTCTGTCATTCAAATTTTCACAAAGAAAATACAATTTGTGGTTATTTGTGCTCTGCACAGGCAGATGGAAGCACATCAGGTAGATAAATACCAACATTCTCTTCTCTGAATACCTTCAAAAGAAAGGTCAAAGGTAAGACAGGGAGTAAAGTGAATGTAGATTAGGCAGAACATCTGTTGAAGTGAGATAGTAGGGAAAATATTCAAAAAAGGTAGTGGGGGAGAAAAAACACAAGTAACACCCAAGAAATAATTCACTCCTCTTCCCACAATGTAATACCAGAACTTGCTTGGGCTGGAAATACAAGAGGGTGGCTCAGCAAGTAGGTGGGAATGAAGGGCACTCTGGGCAATGTCACACTGTCCTCACTGTCCCATTTAGTGAAATGAGGATCTGGGTACAAGTGGCTGGTGGCAGCTGCCATGGTGTGATGCTCCCAGCAGGGCACTGCCCTTCTGCAGCAGCAGGGCAGACCTGGCTCTCTTCATTTCACACACATACAAAAAAAAAAAAGTGACATGAATCTCAGTAAGCTCCAGAGAAGTGAAGACAGGCTGTTTTACACACCTTTATGTGACAAAAAAAATCCCACTAACCAAACTGAGCATGTGCATGAAATGCTTCCTCTTGAACTCCTCATTGATACCCTGCTTCTCAGGATTGATTAAATATGGTCAAAATACTAATTTCACTTCCACTTCTTTGATGTTCCATTTTTCACTAGTCTCAGCTTTTGCTTTATTACATTGCCCATTCTGTGCTTTATTAATTCTGTGCTATTATTGGACCAATTGTTTGTAATGGGTGAGTAAACATATATTGACACAATTTAAAGATAATGGGAAGAGGCAAACCTTTTTCTTCTGACCTTTTGACCAGGAAAATCCCATTTGATATCAGTAAGGAAATGACTGTTAATATTATAATGACTTATGCTAATGAGGCACCTGTCAACCCACAGCAACCTTTACATCATTCCATGTACAACTGCAGCTGTCTGAAGGAGTTAAACAGCAGTGAGTAAAACATATAAACAGGCAGGTGACTTGTTCTGTGATGCTGATGTGGTGCATTTTTCTCCCTGTTCCTATTGTTAAGTACCTTATGAGTGTTGGATATTGAGAATTAAAGAGAAAGGATTTCCCATGCACATAAGTGCTTGTGCACATCCACACACACACAAACCTGTCCTTTTTGGTTTGATACTGAACTATGACTGTTGCTTTCACTGGTCTGTTTATTTGAACCTTTGTGATTCTATTAATGGAGAACTACATCCCATTTTCTTTATATTCCTAATCTTGTAGCTAAGACTCCTCCACACACTTAGTAGTGTAACACCACAGTGGTGGGCTGGGGGAGGGCAAATTTGGATTTTGCTGTATCTGAAATTGGCCATTTCCACTTGGGATTCCAATAGCCAGGTTTTAAGACAAACATGTCTTTAAAAAATCTGTTTCTAAACTAAGAAGGGACCCAACGTGGCATTTTTTCCTTCTCTTTTTCTCCAAATATCTAATTCAAAACCCATGAGACAGCTCTATTTGCTGTGTCATGTATACAAATATTTAGCATATACAAATATTTAACCATATGTTTCTATGTTTTCTTGAACCTAAAATAATTTCTTAAACCATCCTTCCTTTTCAACTCCTGTGTTCGAGTGCCTTTTTGGCAGCCTAAGTGAAATTTTATTCATGAGAGAGCCTTTATATGTGTGTATTTGCTTTTTTGCTGAGTTCATTACAAAGTGCTGCTGTGTGATGGCCTGTGGGGTCCAGGAGTGATCTGCTACAGCCAAGCTGGGACAACTATACATGTCTCATTAGCTTCAACTCAGGTGTAGGAAAGGACGAGCATTAAAAATCCAGGGAAGTTAGAGAGGAATGCAAGATTCTGGGGGAAAAAATGGCAGAGGAAGAGCCCATTCGACAACAGATTCATTTGCTAGTTGTGATAAAAGTTGCAGGTAAAGAACCCCTCGGGGTGAAGGCCAGACAATAACCCATTGTGTAATGAGTGGGGTCAGGGCCTCACCTTTTACCAATGAGCTGCAAAGAGCAAAGCTTTCTTGCTTTGAATAACAATCATCCAATTTGCCAGCCCCTGGCTGCGGAGCTGAACCTGCTTTAGTAAACACTCGGAGCTGGACCTGGGAGGGGGAACAGCCTTGTTTGGCTGCGATTTTAAAGTTGTGTTCTGGCTGCTGAAAGAGATTGAATGCAGAAAAGTGGATCCAGGCAAATAAAACCTAGAAGGAGGGGTTTAAAACACTATGAATACAAGATGAGTGGAAAACTCTCAAAAAAATGTAACATCATTCTCCTAAACATACTAAGTTGTTAGTGTTGAAGTGCTGTAGCAATCATCCAGCTCTGGATTTGGCCCAGGATCCATAACTTAGGTTTCGAACAATTTGAATGCCTTTGCCTTTTCACACCACTCTTTGGTTGAATAGAAAGTCGTCTTATCTGCTGAGATCAATGTGACACATCAGCAGCTTGAAATGAGGTGCAAGTTTGCACGTGGAGAGAAGATTCTTATCTGAAGACACATTTAGGTACAACCTTGTCAGTACTACCAGCTCATGGGAGCATCCAAATTCTGAACTTAGGGAATGCTGGAGCACCTAGCAGTGATTTCGCTCAGGCAATCACATTAGGATGCATAATGAAAACCATAATGACATAAATATTTAATTCTTATAACTAGGTTCTAAACACTGTAGAAATGTTGTCATAATTAATTTTCAGCCAGTAACTTTTTTCTTCCCCTTTCTAATTAGTAGAGTACAGATGACATGCTACTGCATAATTGATAAAAACTATGTTTTTAATTGCATCTATATGATCACTCTTACATAGTTACATCAAATGAATCAAGTGTCATTGCCTTTACACAGCTCAAGGGCTAGAGAGGGTACAGCAGTAATTTTATGCTGGTGATAGAGTCATATTAATGCTCATTGCTCTTCATCTGAAGACATCAAAGATCCTTGCAAAGCTGCATGGAATATTCTGCTTTCATATGCAGGGAACTGGAGGCTCAGAAAGATTAGAACTCACATTTTTTAATCAGGAGATCACTCAATCATCAGATCAAAATAAGTGAGTGGTGTTAAATTCTGAAAATTTTACATGTGTAAGGATCAAGCATAGAGATCTGAACCTGCCTTAGCCCAGATAAATTAAACCACGCCTTATTCAGTGGCCATGTAGGATGTCCAGACAGATGATATAACAGGTATGATGGTTTCAAGGACACCAGGAGTAGCTTTGCTCTCTGGGAGAGCAGCTTGCCCAGCCAGGCCTTCCCATTGTCCCAAGCTGGGCGTGACAAACACCTCAACCTGAATTGGAAAAGCAGTATTGACCGCAGCAGGGAGATATTGATCCAAATTTACTACAGAAAAAATTGCTTGGAGAATCAGAAAACATCAAAACTGGCCTTTCCATGTGAAGGATTTTAGAGCCCACACCAGCTTTTTCTTGGAACATAAAAATAACGATTTCTTAATTAATCTACCAAGCTGAAAAAGCAATTATTGCACTCCTCAGATCTAGTGAACTGTTTGTTCCTTAATGTAATGACAATTGTCTTCCAAGCAAATTAAGTCCAGCACTAGAGAAAATAAAATATTCATTAGCAAAGATATTGGAAAAATAGATCAAATTATATTGAGGCAGTTTATTTTCCATGTTCCTACAAGGTGCATGTTGCCTGATTTTGAGTAACATCAGGGCAGTCTTCTGCTCTTCTAGGATAGGATGTTTCTCTGGAATTTCTGGAAAATCCCATAATCCCATAGTGAAGGTAAAAGCACACAGTGGAGTTTATCCTGACCAACCTTCGCTTCTGTTGAGTACAGGAATTAAAGTGGACAGGATGTAGCAGCTGTGTGTTGGGGAAGAAGGGCTGTAGTGTCACAACAGATGTGAAGAGAGGACTAAGAGTTGCATTTTAGTCCTACAGGCTATCCTGACCAAAACGAACTCCAAACCTTTGCCCCTTGAAGAAGTTACAGAGCTGCATAAGATTCAGAAGGATGGAGGAAGTGTTTCATATAGGAGGAAATGTAATCAAATTTCTTGCTCTTCCCGTCTGCACAAACTTGTGGCGCATTTGGGTTCTTTTTTCTGCAGTTAAGGGAGAAAAAAAAAGAACAGTCCAGAGTGGAACAGCAAGCAGTATCTCCCACACTGCCTGTACCAGCAGCTGGCACAAAGAGCCTCAGACACTTAAACTGCTCACACCACGCACCCCAGAGCTGGCAGTGGAAAATTAGGGCCCCAAGGACACCTTAGGTCCTCTACCCCTTTTGGAACTCTGGGATGAGAACATGGATGTGCCAAACTCCTGGGATTTTTTCCCCTATTTTTCCAAACAGATGATTGTCTTTAATCTACATGGAAATCAAACCATCCCATCATCTGGCAGTCAGTCACAGAATCTGGAGTGCAACCTCTTCTACTCAGAAACCAACTTCCCATTCAGAGCATGGCTGCCCTGAGACTCTGAGACAATTCTCACTCATCCAAGTAATCCTTTAGATTAATGTTAAAGCAGCAGTACAAAGTTGACTCTTGGAAGCAAAACTGGGTTCATGTGATAGAATTTTAAAAATAGTTATAATTATTCTCTGTGATCTCTCTGAAGTGCTTGAGAGAGAGAGGGATAGAGGGGAAAAATACAATTACCTTATTTGTGTGTTAGTTCATACATTATGACTTTTCCTTCTTTCCTTACATCTGGGAATCTGTAATGCAGCTGACAGTGATTTAGGGTGTTTTAAGTGTTTTGGAACTAATCTCTGCTTTCCTGGGAATTTTCCTGGGAATATACATTGCCCTTGTGTTCATTGACCTAGCTAGCTAATGATAAAGAAAAAAATACTATTTGGAGTAATAATGGGCAGCATCTGAATTACTGTTAATTGCTGCAGACAGGCTTAGCTCAGGTGATGAATGTAAACATTGCCTTTGAATATGAACTTGCATTTTTCACAAAGCAGAGAGTAATACGGACCTGACCAGAGAATAAATATTTTTAGATTAATTAGTGACCTACTTGCAGATACACAGAGCAGTTTGCCAGGTTTTATTTTTCTGTAAGAAGTATTTTAAGTGTCTGCCAGTTCAGCAGCAGATCTCAGTGCATTCTGCAGGACTGCAGCACCAATTCGGGCTTCAGACAAAACAGGTGGAGGAAATTCCTTCTAGAGATGAGACAGCCCTTGAGGTTCATGAAGTAGGCAGAATCATTTTGTGTTTTTGCAAGCTGGGGCAAATCAACAACCCCTCTGTGTGCAGTGTGGTTTTAACAAGAGTCCTGTCACCTCTGGCAATAATCATCTCTTCTTAGCTCCTTTTAAATGTGCTGAGGAGACATTGAATGGGCTGCAGCTCAACACTCCAGTTCAAGGAATCATCCATGTTAAGAAGGCTTCTTGAATGCATGCTAAAGTTTAAATACATATTTAAATGCTTTTCAGGGTGGTTTATAGCACACAGTAACTGTTTTCCTGCCTCAGGGCTTTAATTAGGAAATGATAATGAGCATCTGTGCTTGCTGACTGGTGGAGGGGACTGAAGAGAGGGTAGGAAAGCATCCCACAATAACCAGAGATCCAGTTTGGCTCTTGGTTTTCAAGGGTTGGAGAGTTCACCCTCCAAAGGTAAGTGTGTCCCTCTAACATCTTCTTTCTCTTATTCTGAAAAAAACATACTGAAATTTTGTAGGATAGATATGGTCAAAAGTCTTTGACTTTAAAACTAGTTTAAACTAGTATCTGTAGAAAGGAAAGTGCTGCTAAGGGTCAGTAATTTCAGTTATATGGCATGGCAAAGCCTGGTTTGTGGGTCCTTAGATGGTTTAGGTCAGACTACTCAGTTCACACAAGATGGAGACAGGTCTGGCACATAGGAAAGCAAACCCGTTGTTTCTTAGTTTGCTAGTAAGAAAATCCTTAAATGTTGTAGGGCAAGGCAAGTTTCAGCACTACAGTCTGGGAGTTGTACTTGTGCTCAATCTCTGCACCCCCAGCTGGGCTCAGTTTGATCTGTAAATATTCCGGTTCACTGCAGTGTCATGTTGAGGAAAATATTGTGAAGATTGTTGAAGTTGTAAATATGGGAGAGAGATCAGCCCCCCACATCTCTGCCAGAAGCCCCAGAAGATCCTTGGCAAAGGACCGTCTTGTTTCCTGACAAATTATTGCACATGTGTTGCTATAACTTTTGTTCTCACATTGGAACACAGGGAGCAGGGACATCTCCAGCACGTGATTTTGTCTCCTCATCCCTGAAATTGCGCCCATGACACTGCTGGGGCTGCCCAAGGCCGCACAGCATCCAGCTGCAGACGTCCTTGGTTTCTGCTGCAGCAAGTGGAGAAAGCTGGCTCCTTCACAAGGAGTGAGCCCCAAAACAGAGATATTGAGGAGGCGGCGGCGGAGGCAAAGGATGAGAGAGGGGTCCTTTGTGTGGGTTCCAGCTGGTTTATTGCAGGTGGAGGGTCCACGGACAAAAGACGATGGAATGGAAGGGTCCAAGGGTTTTATACTCGGGGGAAGGGGCGGAGCAAGGGGAAACAACCAGTGGGGATCAACTGAGGGGGAGGAGCCAACAGGGGAATAACCAGTGGGGATAACTTAGAGGAGGGGATTACATGAACCAGCCAATGGGGTATTGAAGAAGGGAGAACCTTCTAGAACTAATACATAAGCAATTAGGGGAAATGCCTAAACATGAACTCATACATAAAACTGGGTGGAGAACTCCTAAGTCAATAACCTTGAAACATGTAAACTAAAAACCACTGGGAATATGGGAACCCACCGTAACCAAGGAGTGAGAATTAAACCTCTGTGTTCTGGAGACCTGTCCACCAGTCCTCTGCTTGTTCTGTTGCAGTGGCCACCACCACATGCACCGCCACATGCCCATATACTGTAAAATGTTTTGTGCATCTCTGCTTGAACTTGTGTGGCATCTTTCTTCATGTAACTGAGAGACACAGATACTGCTGAGATTGGTTGAAAAGCAATGATAAGAAAAATTGGCAAAATTCTAATACATCTTTACACAGTTCTTAGTCAGTTAACAAGAATAAGCTCTGCTGGCAGAGACGTAAAAGAGGGGCAATGCATGCCTGATATCAAAGGGGTTTTATCCTCTCCAGAATTTCAAAAGAAGCCATTTCATTACTTACACAGGGCACAGAGAATTTTATCTCTCCCTAAAAAATAAAAATCAAAGGGAATTTTGAGATCTCTCCAAAAGAAATGGTGTAATATCTTCTTGTTGACGAGAAAAGTTAGTTTGGGCCCCCATCCATCAATGCAGTACAATGAGGAGTAATTCTTTCTTGTCCCTAGTTAATAAAGGGGAAAAATTCTCTAAGAGCAGGATTATAAAAGTCAACGAAGTCCAAATGTTGATTATTTTCCTCCTCAGTGTCAAATTGCTTCTTGACACTGCTGAGGCTTGAAACAATATTGTACTCATGGAGTTCTCACCAGCATCTTCACCATCAGTACCTGCAGCTTCAGGAGCAAGGCAAGGAGAGAAGGTGGAGGAAATTCCCATCTCTTCATCTTTCCCTCTGGTTCTTAAGCTTAGATGTGCATTTCTGGAAACAAAGCTGGAAACTGTCCAAGCATGAACTCCATGTTCCTCCATTATTAGCATGATTTAATGTACATTATGTGGTGACACTTGCAGAGCTCAGGCAGGTTGTCACCCATTGTTTGAGGCATTAAAAGACAACCCAGCTGGCCACAGTGGCCGTGGCAGGGATCTGGGGACAACAGCAGCCAGGGGAGGCTCACAGAACACAAAGCCTGGAAAATGGATTTCATTTATTCCAGTGCTTATGGAAAAGCTTTTTTTTAAGGGTTTTGGTAGCCACTTTTTAAGATTCTGTTCTCTGGTCTTTTCACTTAGGCATCTGCTTACGATTTTGGACTGACCAGATTATATATGGCCTTACAGTTTTCTTTCTCCTCCTGTCTAATACGAAGCATTTGGCCTTTTGTTCTGGACTGTTTCTTGCCCTCATTGCTTTCTTCCATTAATCTATTTCAGTACTGTTTTTCCCTCTCTTAAGTGCAACATTTTCACTGTCTTGAGCAATGGACTGAACCTTTGCTTTTAACAAATTGAATTTTAAAACATTGTGACTTTTTGATATGTTTTAGGCAACTCTTAGATAAAGAGAATTTGGGGGAGTTTCAGCTATCCTAGGTTAAGTGAGGCAAGGGAGGAAGAAAATATTTGAATGAGCTGTTGGACAAACAACTGCAACCTGATTGTTTGGAGGCAAAATTGATCCTAAAGGGTTGTTACTGTACTGACTCTGTAGGAAATACAACAGCAGATCTGGATTTTAATTTAGTTGATTCTCCTGTCTCCTCAAGTAAATTTCAGCTTCTTTTTCAGCTATATTTTTATTACTTATTTGTCTAGCCTCATTAGTACCAGTGCTCTTTCATCTCCTAAAAGCTTTTTAGGGTTGTTTGGTTTCAGCAGGTTGGTAACAGCTTCCTGAGGAAAAACTTGAGCAAAGAGGTGCATATTTGTGTATTATTGGGTCTATCCCCATTCCTTCTCTGTGGTAGGAGGGTTTTTCTGAGCACAACACAGGCTGGTTGTGTCCACTGAGACCAAAGCTTAGGGAGATCAGGTGAGCTGCAAATGGCCAAAGCACAGTGTTGCAAGGGAGCTTAAAACTTCCTCCCCTGCTCTTTCCTTATCACTGTTCCCAAATGCAGGAACAGAAGAAATTGGAACCAAGATTAACAAGGGCACACTTAGTGTCCACGCCAGCTGATGGAATGAAATGAAAGTTGCCTTCAAGGTGATCAGCAGAGTAATTGCTCAAAGCCTCACTAAGATAATTTAGTTAATGGACCAAGTTATCCACAGGGCAGGTAGGAGGTAGCTGCAGATCCAGGAATTTAAGGCTGGTTTGTTTCATAGTTGTTCCTGCAACACTTGGATTATCAATCAAAGCTTTCACCTCTCCCTTGCACTTGTCGGTGTTTGCTGTAGGTTGAATACATTTAAATCTCTTTGTGGTTTATTTGTGTTTTAATACTTTTGATCTCTCCTGAAAGGCTTGGTGGGACCCAAGTCTGTCAGTGCTGGCTGCAGGAGATCTGCCAGATTTTACTCTCTTTTCCTGAACAGTTGTTTTATATCCTTTCAGCCTGCATCCTTCTTTTAAAATTTGTTGGCCAGGAAAGTTCAGGCTCAGAAAAAGAATAATTTCCACTTAGACATATTTAAGGGCTGATTTATAGATGAGGGACAAGGAACTTGCAGTTTGACCAGGGTATCATATAAATACCAGCCCAAAAAAGATTTCAAATGAACAAACATAGGTGTTCTCTGTAATTGGCATTCTGTGTTCTTTATTCAATAAAGTGTAAAGGGGTTGTGTTACATAGAAAAACTACCCTAGCACAGAATAATAGAATTAATAGCAAATAGCTAATATTTATTTATTAGCGTTTTCTTCCTTCCTCCCTAGGATTTGAATTTCTATATTTGAGTCATTCCTTCTATCCTTCCTAAGGAGCTGCTTGACTGACAGCAGGGAAAGGTGTATTTTAAATAGTTCAAGCAGTTGTCATTGTATGTATCTGCAGTGCACTAACAAGGAATATCCAGAGCTGTTCTAGGCAGGATGGGGGGCTTCCCTGTTCCAGGAGCTCTTCCAAGGCTGGTAACAAAACACGATAATGAAGGCTGAAGTCTGCTGGCTGCTGCCACAGCCCAGCCCTGTGTGTCACACACTGCCCTACCTGGAACTTTCACAGCTCAAAACTGTATCATAGGGGGCAAGAAATGAGGTCATCTGGGGGGAAAAAAGAGATCTGGAAACAAACAGGCAAAGACTTGAAGGTTTAGAAGGCCCTTGAGTAAATGAACTGCCTTTTCTGAAGTGTGATAGTGATCAAAAGAAGACAACCTGAGCAGCAGAGCTGTCGTCCCCAACCAAATGGACTGTCACATCATTTAACTGGCTGCTTGCTGGCAGCAGGCATTCTGTCAGAGCCTGCAGCCCAGAGAAACACGGAAAGGGAGAGGAATAGCAGGCATCTGACAACTGAAAAGATGCTTGCTGTGTTGCCATTGTCCCTGAATGTTGAAAGGCCAACATCAAAATATTATGACTCCCCAAATGTCATAATTTCAATATCTCAACTCACTTGTCTTCACTCTGTGCCTCAGAACTTATGTTTAATCTCTTTAACATTCTGTAATTACGTCTTCAGTGTGGTTCAATTATCTCAGAATATGGAAGCAAGTTACCATCATTATCTTCAACTGTTCTTTACATTTTCTTTGTCCTTTTTTGTTTTCTGGGTTTCTTTGCAAGTGTCAAAAGTGTAGCTCACATTCACGCTCCTTTGTCGTGAATATATATTTGGCAGTAAATCATTTGCCAAGCAAGGATTTGTCCTTCTCTTTGCTGTTATTCCCCAGTTCTCCTTGTTGGGCAACTCATTACTTTCTGCATATTCAAATAGGTTTATTAGAGGTACAGCTCTCTAAGGAAGACCAAAGATTGGTAGCAGACAGACTCTTTTTAGTTTTTCAGGTTCCTCACTAAAATACTTGCTTCAAATTAACATAGGCTACATCCCCAAGAATAGTACTGGTATCTGCAGGAGTGGAGTTTATTGTGACAGTAATTAACTGGTCAAAGCTGGCTTCATCTGCACTGATGTGGCAGCTAATGGCTCCTATTACACGAGTGATGAGTGAATTGTAGGGTGACTTGTAACCATTCCATCACAACCATAAATAAGTCTAATGAAGTTAGTGCTTTGGAAAAAAAAATGCATTAAGCTACAGCTCTGGTTGGGCTGCAATCCACTAAAGCAGAGAAACAGAATTTTTGAATTTCAGCAGCACGTTGTGATTTGATCATTGGGAGAGAAATCACTCTAACACCCCGTATGCTGCTGCTTCATTCTGCACTCCCAAAGGGAAAATCAGCTTTTAAAATTCAGTCTTTGTAGCCCTTTTTGCCTAAATTATTAACTTTTGCCTCCAGGACAATCTATCTGATTAAGATACACTGGATGTGTATATTGTTTGGAATTTGGTGAGGAAATTGTTTCTTGTGTGACACTGGTATATTATTGACTGGGTCTCAGCTAGAATCTGTGAATGCAGCTGAGGTAACCAAGCTGTGCAGAATTGTAGGTTAGGACATTTTTTTAAGGTGATGGCTTTGCTATAGGGATCATGTCTTATTTCTTCTGAATTGACCAGGCTTTCTTTCAAAATGCTGCACTGAAAATCAAGTTTCATACAATAGGTGTTTCTACCAAGAATGGCTTATAGTGGCAACTCTCTTGTAAAACAAATCCTGTCTTTCTGCCCTCCTCTCTCCATTTTATGAGGCACCTTTCCCCTTCTTATTGCTTTTTCTTCTGTTCCTCACTGTCTCTGCTGTACGCCAAGGCAATAAACTACTGAGGTGCAAAAAAAAAGGCAAGTACTTAGTCAAGAATTGTGTCCAAGCCTGGCTGCTGCTTGAAAATAGTAATTTCTATCAACTGTATTTCAAATTAAAATGCTAAAGTGCTGGAGAAATGGGGTGTGGAAATACTTAATTTGATAGCAAATTACATTTATGGGTTGAGAAAATGATGTCTTTTAAAAATGGGCCCCAGTGTTCAATGCATACCTGTTTTAATTACCCAGGTGTGGAAAATAAAAAAATATGCTTTGTTGGGAACATTTAAATGACTGCTGATATCAACAAAAGGCAAGAGGCAGCACAAGCCCAGATGGCTGGCTGTAGGCTTTTCTTAACTGTCCAAACAGATTTACTCAAAACGCCTACAAATCAAGAATCTAGCACAAAGATGAAAGCTCTGTTTTCTTGTGCAGCTCTTTATTAGCTAGTGTTGCAAGGCGTGGTTTTAAAACTGAGGCAAAGTACAAGATTTGGGGAAATTATGAACTGCATTTCTGGTTTTCATGTTACTCTGTTGGTCTGTGCTCATGTGCATGAGAATTTGATATGCAAGATGGCACTAATATCAGCCCTGATCACACTGCCTGGGCTTGGGCTGGAATGCATCATCAGAGGCTGTAATAAGGAGTCAGCCCTTGAGTTCCCAAAATTAACTTTTTACCAACACTCGGCTGAGCTGCAGCTTCAGAACCCACAAAGTCACGGCGGAAGCAGGGCCACTCCATAGTGGTGCTACACAGGTGAGAAAGTGTGAGGTTTTCTCTTTTGCAAAGCTTATAACTTCTGATCTAGAATGTTCTTTAGTGAATTATTTATTGTGATAGATGTCTGTGATGTCCTGCTGTGCAGTGTCTGTGGCTGTGTCCCAAGGGAGCAGCAGGGATGATGTGAGCCCACTGCACTTGTCTCACACAGGTAGCCAGTTGTCTTCTGTGCCAGGGAACACTTTTAATTTCAGGATGTCCTGGGTTACAGTGTATTCTATTACCATGAGCTGTTGAGACCAGGTGTAGCAATGTTCCTTGCCTCCTCCCTCTGGACTATCTCCTGTTAATGGGCCCATCAGTGCCTTGCCTCATGACTCACCATCCCATTGGGAGATGCTCCGCCCAGGGGGAAGGAGCCAAGCATTCCCACCTGGATAAAATCTGGGGTCTGGAACAGCACAAGCAGCCTTACCTGCTGGGATCCCAGAGGACAAGAGCTACACAGCCACCACTGGACTTTCTGAGGAGGCCCAGACCTTTTCTACAAGATCACTGCTTCAACAGAACCACTTCAAAGAGAACTGCAGCTACCACCCTGCCTGGCGGGGTGTCAGGTCGTACCCTGACTCTGTCAGGTTAAACCAGTGTTTTTGTATTATTGCTTTGTTTTATATATATTTATATTTATATATATATATATAAGTAAAAGAACTGTTATTCCTATTCTTCATATCTCAGCCTGAAAGTCCCTTAATTTCAAATTGATAGTAATTCAGAGGGAAGGGGATTGCATTTTCCATTCCAAGGGGGGCTCCTGCCTTCCTTAGCAGACACCTGTCTTTCAAACCAAGACACACAATTATAAAGGAAGCCTTTGGTATTTGGCAGGCTCAGAACTCCAGTGTTTGGCTCCTACCACAGTGGTGATTCTCCAGGCTGCTCAAGATCAGCTTCTCCTGGATGAGCAGGAGGATGGAGCTCACCCTGCACCACCAGACCCCACACCTGAGACAGGAGAGGATATCAAATACTGCCTTCCATTGTGTCTCTTTCTGTACAGGAACTCTTCTCCAAGATTAGTGAGTGCTCTGCTGTGAGGTGGAGTTTGGCCTTTGTTATCTTTAGTATTGCCATGTCTTTAGAAATCACCATCCCCTTGCTGCAGGAAGTTCCTGCACTTAGACTAATTTTGTGAACTGAATCTGTATGACAGCTAGTGGAGATGAAGTTCTAATGCCTCTCCAGTATTCTGAAGAGTGTTTTTCCCCCAGCCTGCACCTGAACTGACAGACACTTCAGGGTTGTTCTGAGATCAGTAAATGATATCTGCAGTAGCCCCTTACAGGAACAGCAATGCCAAGGGGACCTTACCAAATCTCCCTGATGAAGAGTGCACCAACATGAAATTGCTGGATTTGGATTTTAGGGAACATGAACTGCTTTATGGCTCCAGAATCAGGGCTGACTGGTGATATCTTTAAATATCTTTGGCATTTATTACCTTCTGCAATGGAAACGGTAGTTACCAGCATTAAAATGTCATATATTAGGGCCACGGAGAACAATCACATTAGAGAAGTAAGAGAGGGGGAAGCCAGCAAAGCCCAGGCTTAATCTGAAAAATCTCTCTGTAATGAGCTCCTGTTACTTCAGGGATGAATCCATGTGAAATGGATGATGCTAGTGCAAGTTTTCACTAACATGCAAAATATTTTTATTAATAATTGTGTGCATTACTGTACTTGAGCTGCCTTTGTTTTCTAGTGCTCTGTAATACAGACTGTCAGGCTTTCCAAGGAGCCTGAGGGTTAAGTATTTGTCTTGGGGAAGCTTCCTGAGAATAGTCGTCTAATAAATACTCTGAGCTGGAGGGTAAAACAAGTGATATATGTTGCAGTACAGCAAGTATAATGAATTAGTTAAAAGCAAACAACCCCCAAAACAGTAGACTGCCACGGCAGGCTTGTGTCTGCCAACCAATATTTCTGTGCCAGCTTTCCAAAGGAAACACAGCCAAAAATAGGAGTTCAATAACTTATCATGAAAGAAGAAAGCTATTACAGAGTGGATGAAACAGCAGCAGTCTCTCAGCACTAACCCCAGATTATAAGGCTGATTCTCAGTCCTTTATGTGGTGCAGTAACTTATAAACAATAAAGTGCAAACTATGTCACATGCTGAATCAGAGCACTCTCTTGCCTCTCTACATAAGTGCAGAGCTGGAACAAGTGGTCAGGAAAGACCTGGACTTGGTGCTTGTTTGGCTCTCAGGAATGCTGGCAGCTGTAATGGGAGTATCTTCCCTGTGCTTACAGGTTTAGTGGGTGAAACAGCACTGGCACCGTTCAAGTGACATAAGGAACACCTTTTTAAGGCATTTTACACCACGGCAGATAAAGTTGTCTAAGGCAAAATAGGGCAGGTGTAAAGCCTGTCTTCTGCAGTCTGCTTTGCTGCCTGAGCCCGCAAGCCTGGCTGGCTCCACTGTCAGCAAATTAAGGTGAAACAGGAGAGACACTGGTCAAACACAGCTGATTTTTAGTCACCCTGCCAAAGCCAGATGTCTCCATTCACTTTGTAACAAAGAAATGCCCTGTCATGCCCAACAACTAAAATAAGATTCATCAGCAAGATGAAATTCAACTTATTACATGCCTGAGTGGCCATTAGAAGAGGAGAAGGTGATGCTTGATTGCTGCTTGCAGCGGGTGCTTAGCAAGGAAGAAATGCTGGTACTCCAAGAGTGGGCAATAATGACAAACATCTGCCTCATTTGCATTTTCACAGACATGCAGGGCATGTCCTCTGACATCCACACTCAGAGCCAGGTCAGTCTTCTCATCAGGCTCCTTTGCACCATCTGGATTAGTTGAGAAGTAATTTTGCAAGGGAAAAACCAGTGGGGATCAGGGAGGATCAGTATTCAGTTCTCTCCAGTGGATAATACCTATTTATGCTGGAAAGGTCACAGAAATTGAAGTGTTAAGGGTCTGCTATGATGTGAGACACGCAGCCAGGCTTCCTGGTCATCACTTGAAGTTTCACAGTCTTTGCTAGACTATTATGATCCAATTATTACTATTATTATTAAGGTTCTTTAGAAATCCCTCTGCCCAAATTAAGATGCAAACAAGACCATATGCCAGTGACAATAATATGGGTTTTATTGATGGTAGATATGAGAGAGAGAAAGAAAGAAAGAAAGGTAGAAAATAGGTGGGGGNGGCATGTCCGGGCATGTCCCCCTGGGGGAGGGGGCAGTCTCTTACAGCAGTCTCTGGGTCTGCTGCATCACCTGTAGTCCTATGGGGGGGCAAAGCCTCTCACGGGGATGTCCCGTGGGGCTGGGGGTTCCACAGCTGGGCCAGTTTGTGTAATCGGAGGATGGGTGTTTATTGCCTCTAACCAGAGGTTACACCATGCTCCCGAAACCTCCTCCTCCCCCTCAGTTGGGGGGAGTCTGTGTAAACCTGGCTTCTGTGAGCTGTGCTCTTTCCCCCACCCCGAATTCAGCTGGGATTGCAGCTGGAGGCTTTGGCCTGTTGTGGATGCATGCCTTTTCCTCAGCCTGAGGTGATTGAACAATGGGTTTCCTTTAATCAGCAGTTCAATTTACAGTCCAGAGTTACCAAGTCCACCCCATGAGTCTTCAAGGAGGTTTCTGTGGCTGTAGCTTCTTTTATATCAATGCTTGAGGCATAAACTATTTTCAGTCTCTGACATAGACCTACTGAAATTGAAAACTATATACAGATATGTGGAAATAGAGACTGTCTTGGGAATTTTGACTAATAGTATACTGGAGTTAAAATGAACTTAGATTGCTTTTCTTTTTCCTTTCATTCTTATTTTTTTCTGAGCCTTACACTCTCTTAGTCATCGAGACTGCTGTTGAGCATTTCACAGATAACTCCTGCTTCAGGAGTGAACTGAGGCCTCAGCACAGACAGAGGGATTCCTTAATCTGGGGAGGAACTTGAAATAATCCTTTGAACATATGTTTCAGGACCACAGAGTGTCAAAATTTCAGATGTTTACCTTAAGTTTAGATTTCTTAAACCAACACACTGAACATTGTGTATTCTGCTTCTTCCACTGCTTTAAGTAGAAGTGGGTTTCAACAGCATAAGGGACTGACATTTTAATGACCCTGCTTTGAGTGTAGGTCCTCAAAATCCAATTCTTTCTGCAGAGAAAATATAGAGCTGTTCCCCATTATGCACTTTTAAGGTTATTTTCTATGTGATGCTACAGCAGAAATAAACAGATACCTGGTTCCTCCTGTGCTGTTGCAGAGAGCAGGTCACAGACAGTGGCTGATCTGAATTAGATGATTCCCTGACTGCACAGGGCTGGGTTGTGTCTCTTGACTCACCCCTCACATATTCAGTATGAAAACCAAGCTCATTGCCATTGTTTAGGTACATCTGGCAGGTATTTTTGTCAAGAGGTCGTGATTCTGACCTTCTGCTCCATAAAGTGCTTTTAAAGCAAAACCAAAAGTCCATTTGCCCTCCAATTTTTACTTTGGTTTGCTTTGTTTTCCTACATTTATTCCTGTCTTCACCGTGAACAAGCCTGAGAGCTGCAGGATATGAATTTTAAGAGTCCATGTTTTAATTTTCAACTATCAAGGCAGGCTGCATTTCTCTGTGCAGTGTTTCATCTGCACCCAGCATGGGAGCCATTCATGAGGCACTGCTCTCCCCGCTCCCTGTGGGCATTAACCCATTGACAGCAGTGCTGTAATTAGAGAAGGCTGAAAATCGCCCTCTGGGCTGCCACCCTGTTAGGGAACACCCAGCTGCTGTATGTGGAAATGCCAACAGGGAGCTGCTTAGCCAAACCCACAGAAACTGGCGTAGTATGCTGTTGCTTTGGATCTTTGCTGTGATTCCATGTGTGGGTGAGCAAGGTTGGGAGACTGGAACAAGCTGCCGAATTCTTTCCACACCTCCTAAGGCAAAACTTCGTCTGAGGACTGGCCTGTGTTCCCAGCAGGGTATGAGCATAGAGCAGTGCACTGTGCTCTTCACCACAGCAAACTGAGATCTGTCCTGCTCATAAGGGGCTGTGCCAGCACATCCCAGCCTAGCCCCTGGGATTCTGGTCCACTGTACTTTATTGAAATGCAAAATAGCATGATAAGGTTGTAAAATTTTGTTCCATGTCTGAGAACGATATGGGGAGAGCAGGAAGCATGATCCATACACTGACAGTAAAAGAGTGGAGAAATGTTCTTAAGAACTATTCACATGTGTATGGTGGCATTAAACCTCCAGGGAGTGAGCAGAGCATCAAAAGATAGGACTCTGTGGTTCCTCTCCTGCCACTGACTCCTTGCAGAGCCACAGGCCACTCACACAATGCCTCTGTGCTATAAAGATCACCCCCACCCTGGATAGCAGGTGACTACAGCTGTAAATCTAAATGCAGCCATTTCATTGTGATGCTGGTTGTAAAGTCATGCAGGATACTGAAATGTGAAAGGTGCTGTGGCAGCTGTGATGTATTTTTATGCATATTTTGCCTTGCAAGCAGTAAGTTAGTCCTAAATTAATGGGAGAAACATGAGCAGAATTAGAAATTATAGTAGAGGTGGCACCGAAGTTGGGCTAAAACCATGGGAGATCTCAAACTAGAACCACCCTGAAGGAGAAGGGATATGTCACACTGCCACTAAAGGAATGTCACTTAAAGATGTGTATGTGATGAACCAAGAGATAACTGCACGGCTGTGCTGAAGAGTTAAATACCTGAAGTGTTTTCTAGCTAAGTACTTTCTTCAGGATCACAGCTAATTGACATGCCTGGTTTTAGACCTATGGCAACATCTTTTACATCTTCTATGACTCCTTTTAAATCCTAGGAATCCTTTATAGAGCCTTTCATGCAAATAGGTATGGCCAGAGTGAGTTTATGCAATATGCTCTGCAATCCAGAAGAGAGATTTTCTGTTTTCCTTTTTTTGTTTGGGTTTTTTTTACTCTATCTGTATCCCTGCTGTTTAGCAAGAAATGGTAGAGTTGGTCACATAAAATTAAACCTACTTTTACTTACCAGGCACTGAAACACTAGGGTATTCTTAGCTAGGGTATTCCTAGCTGTGTTTGGAAATGCACCTAAGATATTAGGTAAACACTACAAATGAGATGATGTAAATGGAATCAGAGAAACAGCTGCCACCTCTTTTGCTAGCTGATTAATTTTTTTCTGAGTCACAACAATTACATTTCGACGTGGCACACCCATCAGGCTCTAAACACTGACTGTAGTAGTTGCCACAGCTGCTTGTTGATGGGCTGGGGGGGACAGCTCCCCAGCAGTGAATTTCGATTAATCTCAGCCCGTTTAAAATGCCCTGCAACACTTCCCCCGTCCCCCAGGAATCCCTCTGTCTGGATGTACCTGCTGCACTCGGGATCTTGGCGAGATGAGACAGGCGTGGGCAGGTATTTACAGACTGAAGTTCCTGCAGCAAATCTCTCCAGATCTCCAGTTTATTTCCCAGCACCATGAGCTCTGCCACGCATTTTTGAGCTTCCACTGTCCTCTAGTGGTGCTTTGTTTGCAAAAGAAAGATGCTCAGAGGACTGGAGCACCTGTGGGGGCAGGATGAGCCTGGGGATGCTCACCTGGAGAAGGCTCCGGGGAGACTTTAGAGCCCTTCCAGTGCCTAAAAGTGCTCCAAGAGAGCTGGAAAAGGACTTTGGACAAGAGATGGAGTGACAGGATGGGGGGGGAGGAATGGTTTTAAATTGACAGGGCAGGGTTAGATGGGATATTGGGTAGAAATTCTTCCCTGTGAGGGTGGTTGTCCAGAGCAGCTGTGGCTGTCCCATCCCTGGAAGTGTCCAAGGCCAGGCTGGAGCAACCTGGGATAGTGGAAGGGGTCCCAGTCTAGCAAATGTAAAGCTTGAATGTGTGTCTGCCTCTTCTCCAAACCTTTTCTTCTGTAGTGGTTCCCAAGCCATCACTTTGAATATCCATATGTGCACCCCCGTGTAGACACAGCATATCCACTCCTCCTGCTTTCCCTTCATTTCAGCAGGAGTAGTTATTTGGTTTTTTGACCAGGCTTTAATTTTTGAATTAGCCTGGATGTCAGCAGTAGTATTTAGATGAAATTTAATGGGTTTATTTTTTGCCTCACAAAGGGGCTGCCAGTGTATGGGAGGCAGCTGGGTACTCAGCTGAGAGCTTTGCAACTGGGGTGCACAGGAGGAGGGATTGTACTTAAGATGTTGTCTGCATGTAGCTTGCAAAATGCTTTAAGGCATTAGTGGGAAAACATGTTTGCAAATATAAAATATTAACCGGCCTTTGCTTTTAATAAACTTGATTACTCCAAGGGAACAAATAACATTTGTTATAATGTGACTGTTTGTCCTATTTCCTGAGTTCATTTTATGAGTATCTGTCTTATCCCTCACCTGTAATAGGAGACCAGCTGAATATTTTATAAAAGCAGTATTTCAGTAATATTCCTATTATTGTATCAGTATTCCTACAGATGGTGCAATATATAACAAAATGAATAATTCTCGGAAAGCTATTTATTCAAGAAATCTAAGCCCAAAGTCCACAGAGGCTCAGGTGCCCACTTACCATTTCTCAGGGGAGTAATCCTATTGGATTTGATGTCAATATTTGCATGAGTGAATGTTAACAAGTTTAAGGCTTTTTTCTTCTCTGATATCTGTGTACATAATATAACAACCTTGAATTAATTAGATTACTGATTCTTTGAAAATCGTCTTTATTTCCTCCTTTGAGGTGTCTGTGGCTGAGCTGTGATTTGGGTTGGCTGGCTGTGATAGCTTAGCTGTGATCTTGCTGATTTGTAGTGGCATAAACATACAAACACTTCTAATGAAAATTCTTGTGTGAGATCAGCTTTTTGTATGGTTTTGGTTGGCTGGGTTTTGTTGTAAAAGCTGACATGGAGAGGAAGGTAAGCTAATAATTTGCCTTGTTTTGAACAAAGGATAAGGTGTTCTTCTCCCATCCTTTATCTGGCTTTCCTAGTGCACAGGCTCTGCAATGGAGACATTCTCTCCCCATCTAGGCTTTGTATCCTACCTTAAGCCTTTATTATAGAATTTATTATCTAGCAATAATGAATTCTTGATATTGGCTGTCTTTCTCTGAAATTCCTTTTCTTGAGTACTGGCAAGGAGTGAGATTCAGGAGAGGACTGGTGGAGACTGGTTTAAGGATACAGTGATCCAAATGATCACGGCAGTGAAAAAAGCAGGATATTGATATCATCTGACTTCCAGTACCTGAGGCTGCAGTTTTTTTAACTGCTTTAGGGTGCTCTAAACACAAACTGCTACTGAGCCATCACCTGCCCTGTACTGGTGCTGGCACCTGGGTGCTTGTGTGGACAGTTCAGTCCAGCCAGATGAAAAACAATTAAAAATTAAAAATAAAATTTTAAAAAACCCTCAAAAGTAGAAGCACTGGTGCTTGTGGTGTACCCGTATTCATATCCCTGCCTGCCCTTTCCAGGTGGCTTCCCCTTCCCCCATCTCTAGGCCAAACCACTCCCTCAGGTTCGCCTGTTAGCCTAACACCGCCCTTGTACCGCCCCTATGCCCTGCCATGTGCTCTCTCCGCCCCCTCTGCCCGGGATAAGGGACTCTGAATCACATGAAGCTCCCTCTCTGCCTTGGGGTTCAGCCAGCCACCAGCTTCTCTCCCTCTGGGCTCTAGCCATGTGCCAGCCCTCTGCCTATGGGGGCTGGCATGTGTGCTAGTCCCAGGCCTTGGGGAGTTAGCATGGAATAAAGACCTGCTGCAGTCTCCATGCATGAGAGCCTTCTCTCCTCCTTTACCGCCTCCGCGTTGTTGCTGCTGTGTGCCATACCATCGCAGAGAAATGCAGCAGCAACAGGTGTTGGCTTGCACCAGGCAAGAAAAGACACCCAAATCAAGTGTCCTAAATCATTTTCTGAAATGGCCTGAAGGCCACAGTCAGTGTAGGACCCAGACTCCCAACTTTGCATACTCTGAATTGTATCCAGGTCTGAACTTGGTGAGTGAACTGAGCAAAGTGAAGGCTGTGAGGCCCCTGTTCACTGCAGGTGATGTAACTGGGCCCTATTATAGTTAATGATCAAGATCCTGCACCTCAGAGCAAGAGCTTAATTTAGCTCCTCAGACTTAGCATCTGGGTGAGCCGATCCTTCTTTATTGTGAAGAGGAGCCTGGAGAGCTTAACCTCAGCAGGCTGCAGCAGTCCTTATGAACCCCCACTGTCTCTGCATTGCCTCAAATGATGATTAGTTTACTTTTTTGGCATGTCTTTCTACAGTGCACTCCCTATTTGTAATGGAAATTATGTCCTTGGGAACTGCAAAAATTTCTTGCAAGACTTAATACCAGGAATGAAATGGAGATACCCAGCCACAGTGCATCAACAGGTACAAGAAAGGAAAAAAACAAGCTATGCTACTCTGACCATGCTGTTTACTCTCCTGCACTGCTGTTTGCATGTGAATATGAGATATATTTGTTATGCCCTTCAGCAAATATTGTTCTCGTCAATACTGAAGGGTATATCAGCTGTGGATTAGCAGCACTCATCCTCTCTGGAATGATGTTTTCAGTTCTCACTGGAGCGCCTTCAAAAGGAAGATTTTTTACTTCTGCAAGCAGCTTCTAAGAAGAGAAAAATAGCACATGAGTTTTGATTTCAAACAAATTAATCTTTGGGTGTAAATCCACATTTCTGGAAAGGAATCTTGTGGAAGTCCCCAACTGTACTTTAGAAGCAATGTCTCCTCTATGAAAATATATGTCTTTAAAATGTGCAATGGAATCTGACTCACCCCATGAGATAATGGTCCCCAGTGGGGTATCCCCCTGCACCAAGGATTGGTGTCTGTCTGAAGGGTCCATGGTATTTCTAACCTCAACCTCCAAAATTGTCTTGAACACAAGAAGAAAAACACCCAAATATTTCAGTGTTAAATGCAGACCTGTGTTTTCAGTTTTCTTTCTTATTTGCACTTTTCATGCTGCATTTCAAGGAGAATTAAATATTAAATACATCTTGTTATTTAGCCAACACTTTAATGTGCCACTCTTAGCAGCAAAATACTGCTCAGGAGAGTGCCCGCCTGTATGTGTGTGTGAACTTTTGTCCATCCTCTATAGATGTTGAGATAGTTTAGGAGGAATAACAGTAATTTCCCTCACAGTTTCATTCCAGTGGTTTATTTCTCCAGCTTATGCCATAAGCTTCTTCAGGGGAATCTGAAGAGCCAGATTTATAAAGAGAATGGATAATTTCATTGCAAAAAGACAAAACTAGCATTATGCATATTAAGTTAAGGGTAAACAAATCTCATGCTTCAGAGCACAAAATGATTTCCTATTGAGCTCAGGAAAGATGTTTTTCTTCATGTAGCATTGTATGGTTGGCTAGACATATTGCTAAGAGGTTTATTTATTCTGCTGCCCTCTGAAGCATCAGTTTAGGAGGTTTCATTTTAGGTTGTGCTAGAGGCAGAATGCCAGACGTTGTTATAATTTTACTTAGCATGGAGAGCTTGCTCTATAAACTTCCTGCTCCAGCAGACCTGTGATGCCTTGCAGTGGAGTCCCTCAAAAGCAGCCCAGGCTCTCCAACCACCTTATCCAATATCAGTGGGACCAAATGAGTAGCTAGATCAGCTACTTCCTTGTACTCAGAAAAAAACCAACATAGGGTTAATCTAATTTCCATCCTATAATATTTATCTGCTGCTTCCATGGTGCAAGCAGTCACTGTAGAGACATGATTGTCAGGATATGCTCTCAGGGCAGTGATCCAGTCTCCGGAGTCTGCCTGCCAGGAAAACTGAAATACCCCACCAAAAAACACATCCCAGAGAAGGAGCAAGCAACGTTGAGAGACAACCTTTCAACTGAGGGCAAGGAGCCTCCCTGTCTGCATCCTGCCTGCTCTGTGCAGGGGAAGTGCCTGTGGCTGCTGCCCGGGAACACCTCCACACTGCCCAGATCCAGGCTCTGCCCATCCTCCCGTGGCAGCAGTAATTCAGCCTGTGACTTCAGCACAAACAGCAGCAGACATGAAAGCAACTTTGAAAGTCCCCACAAGAACTGCCTTTGTATTTGATGCCTGGAGTCAGGTTCCCTTAAGGAAATGGAAAGAGAGAGAAATAACTTCTAAGAGCCTTGGTAGATTTTCTTATAAGTGGGAAACCTATGTAATTTGGTAGAAACAGAAGGAATGCAAATCTGTGAATCCAGTGAAAGCCACAGGAATTTAGGTGTATGCATTTGGGAAATTCACTGACAGGAAAGGGAAGGCTTTCAGTTAAAACATTCCCATATACCATCTGAGCTCAAATTCAGTTCATGTGTTTGTCATGCTTGTTTTGTAAAGTCACCTCTTCTCTCTGTGACTATATTTTCCATCTGTAAAATGAGGGTGACAACCACCACTTTTGCTCAATTTAGGATGCAAGCTGCTATGGCCTGGAGCAGGTGCTTTATACAGAGTTTAACACAATATTTAATATAAATAGTCACAGTGCTTTCCAGACAGAAATTATTTCATTGTGAATAAGTCTGAAACATTTTTTTCCCATTTGAAATGCTTGGGGTCTTGTTGTCTGTCATTTCCTCCTCTCTCTAGCCTGACTTATGTTTTTGAAAGCTCTGACAGTTCCATAAGTTAATTGCAACCATCATACTGAGTGCAGCTATTTTATTATGGATTAATCTGCTGAGTGAGGGGAGCTCTGCCTGTAGGTCACTGGCATTTTGTTTGGGTAACAGATGACGAGTCTGACAGGTTTGTGTGTCTCAGGGTCTGGCATGGTGAGGATCAGTCATGTTGAGCTGTAATTGCATCCTTTGAGATCAAGCCACCCTTCACAAGGGGGCCAGGGAGGTCTCTGCTCACTGGGATCTCATGGCTGTGGTTCTGCAACTCAGCCAAGGCTCTCTCTGCTCTGCCAGCTTAGGGTACAGCTGTGTGACAGCTGGAGCAGGGGACATAGCTCTGAGCTTCTTCAGCTGAAAAACAAACTCAAGTTTCACTGCTGGTTTTCTGTGTAGAAGCTGAGGTGGTGATGGAACATCACCCCTTGTAGCCTGATGGAAAAGATTTCATTTTCCACATCTTCACTACCCCTATGGGAGTCTGCAGGAAGAGATCTGTTTTTTCTGGGCACTGGAGGAGGAAGAGAGGAGGTCCTTTGGTGTGAGGATGCTGCAGAATGTTTCCTCATGCAGATGATGTCTGGGAGATTTAAGCCTGTTTCTAAATGTCTTCCTCATAATTATCCCCACATTCCATTTTGCTACACAGCAGAATTGGGATGACTTGGAACTGGAAAGGATTTGGTTTGAGAATGGGGAGTACAACTGCATTTAACAGGATCTACATGCTATGAAGGGAGGTGGCCATGAAATAAGATCAACAGCTGCTTTATTGGGAGGCTGCTGGTGGTTGGAAGAGGTGCCTTGCTTGAAGGTTAAATGGGTTACCTTTTTTATTTGAAATAGATGTATATCCTGTGTTAGGCACTTCTGGTATCATAAAACTACTTTTTTTTTTTCTGTAAACAAGGTAAAAAGCTATAACTGCCTGAAATTTAAAACTTCTGAAGAGCAGCAGATAGCAATTTCAGGGGCACCTTGTCCTTAATAGAGACAAATGTTGCATTTCCATTGAGAATTGCTCTTCAAATTAGAAATTCAAGCCTTAATCTCTCAATCAAATAGCCCTAAATAAAAACAGCATTTAACTTTTGCTGTCACTCTTCCTTGAAATAGAAGATGAAAAGAAACTAGTGTTGTTGGAGCCTACTCCAGAAATTCCACATTACTTTGTCAAAGCCTTTTAATGTCGTAACACAAGCTTCTGAATTGCAAATAGCTGGGCTTAGAAGTAATTAAAGAATTCCTACAACACTTCAAGCAAGTGCACAAATGTAACTTTTAAACATGCTACTGAGATAAGGAGGAAATTGGGGGTAGGAGACAAGGTCGTCCTTGGAAGAGTTGTATTATCCCTTGAGGCCAAAACTGGAACATCCTTGAGCACAATGTGATATAATCACAAATAAAAAATACTTCCTGTCAAGCGTGGACAGTGCCATCCTCACTGACAACAGGACACGGGAGAATTCCAGTTGTCAGGTTATATATAGGTGGGAAAATGAGGCACGTGGCAAACTCCTGACAAGAGTCTGTAGCAAGAGTTGTGCTTTCCTCATGAAATTTACCAGCACGTTAATCACAAGATCTGTTCTGTTGCTTCCGCTTGGGGCACAACTCTTCTATAAAAAAATAGGTAATATGTAGCCTCCAGAAAATTTGCTTCCAGTCTACAGGATTAAAGGTGTCCATCAGTAGATATCTCTATGTAACTGAGCGGTCTAGGAAAACCTTTTAATGACTTTATGGAAACCCATAAATTTATCTCATTTTTATCTCACCTTACTCTTTGCTCCTAGGCTGGACTCCACAGCAAAACCTGCCAGTCAAAATTCCCACAGCAGCCGCTGTGAGCTCACTGGGGTCAGGTTTTCCAAGCAGGCCCCTCTCAGAATGAGGCCACATGTTCTGCCTTTACTCATAATCAGAGCTTAGTAGCTCCTGCTCAGGAAAACACACTAATGTCTTCTCCACAGTGGTAGAATGAGGCCATAACTGCAGCAGATGTGCCCAGCAGGAAACTACTTCAATGCATGGAAATATCAGAAATATAGATGAGTAACAGCAGCCCTGGTTAGAGCTCTGCAGCTCCAGCTGCTGCCAAAGTTCCTGCAGCTTTGCCTGAGCAGAGTGAGTTAAATCAGCTCTGACTTGGAGTTTCTTTGTGCCATAAATCAGGGAGGCACTTGGAGAGGTGCAGAAGCAAGGGCTTCTGTAAACTTGTCTGCCTTCAGCACAGCTTGGATAGAGGAGAAAACCAACATTTTTTCCATTATTAAACCAACAGAACAATGCTGTTCTGGACGTTTTTTGCACAGAATTAGTTCAGTATGCAGGAAAAATCAGCTCTGAGATGCAAATGTCTCCTAGTGTAAGAATTTACCTGAAGCGGGAGGGAAACCATTAGGTCAGGAACAAGCCCTGTCTTTTTCTTCTGCCAAATTTTGATGATAAAGGTTTCTTGCAGGAGATGTCAAACCAATTTGACTTCATTTTGCAAACATACGGAGACTGCTCAGTGTGTGATAGGAGTTGTCTGGAAAATGCTATTCCAGGAGGATTAGAACACATCAAGCAGCTGTGCCAGGTGGCACATTCAGGGGACATTTGCTGCCTGCTAATGTGGAGGGCTTGACGAGTCCATCCCACGCAGGCTAGATGTTTGCAGCTCAGCACTGGGCTCTGTGTGGGAAGCTTGGTTTCTTGTGGGTTTTGGAATTTTTTTCATGTTTCCATTCAGTTTAAAAAACAACGAACAAAACAAATGGGTTTGAAATACTTATTATGGGATCAGCACTGTAAGAAGCAGTACAGACAGATTTTTAATAATAAAGAAAAGGCTGTCACACAAAGAGTGTGACTGATGGCATGTCGCTGCCGCGGGATGGACGGGAAGAAAAGCACGACACAAAGTCCAAGTCCAGGGAGAGAAGCCATTTAATTTATTAATTAATATGGCCTTTTATAAGGTGGTTCGCAAAGACGGCAGGAGGCCATTGGTCGTTTGACCAGCCACCCCTCAGCATGATTGGCTAGTACTCTACAACACCCATTTCAAAATATTTTCCACAATACCATAGCAAAGCTAGGAAAACAAGTAGCAGGCGTTAGATAAAGAATTGGTTTACAAAACTGTCTCTCTGTTTCTCGTAGCTTGTGTGAGAAAGACAAAGTCCTCACAGAATGCTGCAGAAAGCTGGAAAACTTCTCTGTTAAATGCCTTTCAGCATCCACAATGCCAGGTAAAGATCCACTCTCAGACTTCCAGTCAGGGACAGGGCGAGTTCCCCAAACCCATAGATTCAGTCACAATGGGGAACATTCAAATTTATTTACTTTTTAAAGGTATCTTCATGGGTGAAGTCAAACCTCACTGTATTCCTGAGGTCAGAGTCCTTACTGTGGGTCTGTCTTTAAGCTCCCTGGGGCAGGACTGGCCTCAGCAGGGCCACAGCTTCTGAATTCCTCCTCCAACAAGTGTATTTACTGATTTCTTCTTTTCCTTAACATGATTTTAAAAGAGCCTTCAGGGAAGAAGCTGTTAAATTCTTCCCACTGAGGGAACTCTTTCTTCTAGTTTTTAACTATCCACAGTAAGACCTGTTCCTTGTAAGCACAGAGAGCTTAAATTAGTGTGGTTTGGATCTTTCTGGGGTTTACACATCATCAAAAGCATTTCTTCTGTGCTCTAATTCTTCCTTTTTCAGTGTCAGCACCCAGAAGAGATGGCATAGCTGCAGGCCATGTGATGGGCTCTGTGGGCAGACATAGAGCATCTTCTGTTTTGTTACTGGCAAGGAGAATCAAGTGGAGATTTGATTTCCAGAATGGAAAAGTTGATGGCTTGTCTGAAGATTTATGAAACAAAACTCTCAAAAGAAAAATTGAATGGCTCTTTCGGTCATTTCTTCCTGAGTGTTCATCCACTTCACTCTTGCTGTGATAATCCCCCTTGGAAGTGCTCTGTTATCTTCACAGTGTCTTCAGAAAGTCCTGGTGCTGCTCACGAGAGCCTTGAGGTGTTTTTGGGTAATGGGAGAGTTATGCTTGTTTCCCCCCTGCACCAGCAGCTGCCAAACAAACTTCCCACAAAGAGCTTTTACAAGATCAGGAGGAATTCTTTGTCAGTGGCAATGAATTGAAGAAAAACAGTCCCAAAAAGAGCCTTTCATCAGAACTCCCTCTTACTCTGCTGGTTTGGGGCAGAGAAATCAGAGCTTGGATGTTCTGGCTGGAGGCATGGAAATTTATTACATCTGCCATCTACTGTGACTGCAATTTTCTGGGAGTCTGCTGTGTGCTGCAAACAGCTCCATCTTGGTTTTCCTCCAAATGTATTAAAAGAAACCCACTGTGCTTTCTCATTATATTTACTCTTGCATCTCACCATCTAAAAATAATTTAAGCTGAAAGGACATGAATTTTGTTTGTGCGTGGAAAAAAAAACCCCATAATGGTTTCAACTACTGTGATTTCAGGGAAACAAGGATGACAGTAACTTAGAAAGTCAGTCTGCCTGTGTTATCTACGGATTCAAGAAATGTTTAAAGCAGTGAAATTTAAAGCCATTTTTTCCATCACTTACACCTAATAAAGTGAAGTCAGAAGCAAGTATAAATCAATGCAGAATTGTACCCAAGCAAGCAGCTTGAGAAAACAGAAGAAACGGGCAATTATCTCAAAGAGAAAATGGCTTTAGATTTAAATTCAGTAACAGAAGTTGCTGGCAGTCATGGTGGAAAACCTGTAGTTTTGTTTTAAGCTTCTATTCTTTTTCTTTTTCTTTGCCAGTGTAGCAACTCTTTAGGAAGCAATATACTGTAGATGAAGCTTGCTGAACTGGAGAATGGAGTATTTCCCTGGTGTCTCTAAGAGACTGTGGAACAAATTGGACTGAGTATGACAAGCTGCACAGTGTTATTTTAGTGGCTGCAGATAACTGGATTTCTCCTTCTAGGCATTAAGTGTCACTAGTTCATGTATTAAGAGTCAGATCCTGCTGCTGGCCACAGAAGTGAAGGATCGCCAGTGGAGACTCAGCAGTGACCGGCGAAACCTGGAATTTATTGCTGTGCCACCCCGAGCAGGAGCTTCCCCTCAGGGCTCTGGCACCAGCAAACATGGCTGTGTGTAGTCAAGCAAAAACTGTGTTTATTAAACAAAATTCTCCACTGTTTAATACAGGTGTAACTTATTTGTGCAGGTCCATCATGGTAATAGAGGCAAAGGGCCAGATTTTCCATGGTCCTGGAGCAAGACAGTTTGTTGGTGGAGTGATAATTTAGTTTTGCCTGTGCTCTGGTGATTTAGTTCTGCCTGTGCTGCTTCTTCTCTGCCTGTGTTACAAGTTGTGCAGCTTCTCCAAGACTTTATGTATGCTGGGAAAAGGGGGTGGTTGTGCTTGGGAAGGAGAACATCTGGTGACTGGGCTGAATTAAAGCCAGCTGGGCTCTTTTCATGTTTCTGCCATTGATTTCTGGTATGACCTTGAGCAGGGAATTCTGCACATTGTTCTGAGCAAGCCTATGGGGAGGCTGCAACTCAGCTCCAAAACCAGGGGCAAAATAGCTGTGCCAGGGTAATTACTCCTAATTACCCCAGGTTCTTTGAACCTGAGCTGTGTTTTGACACAGCACCATGTGTTGGGCGAAACTGCTTGTGGCAGCTTATTAGGCACAAACACAGCTTCCCTAAAACTGGTTTTACCATGCTCCACTGCAAAGTGCAGGCATGTCCTTAATCTCTGTATAGCTCAATCCCAGGTTACTCTGATCATCCTCTGGTTTGTTGTAAGGGGAAGTAAAAGGGTGGTTAAATGTCTCACAAGCAAGGGTGAGGGGGGGTTAACAGAAATACATAGCAAAATGTACCAGAGAACAACTCCCTGCCCCAGTGTTTAAACAGGGCTGTATATATGTGCCAAGGGACCATATAGGAAGAAACACCGGACATAATGAGCAATACTTTGAAAATGGATTAAAAATATTCACAGAAAGCCCCGCTGGCCATATTTATAAACATGCCATTGGTCTGTTATAGCAGTGACAGTGTTTAAAAGGCAACACATGTTTACTTGTGCTTAATAGTTGCCTCCAGCAATTTACATCTGCTAATGCAAAAATGGATAAAGTTATCTCACAAACACTGGTGACAAAACCCAGCATCCACTTCTTCTTTAGTACCTAAATACATACAAGATTTTATGCATTGAGAACAGTGTATGCCATTTCCAAACACAGACTGCACTGAGTGAAGCCAAATTTTTTCTTTATTGCACCTTGAAGTACTATTTCATTAGTGGAGGAAAGAACAAATTTGCTTTTTATCTCTATTGAATTAAACCAGGTACTTTTAAATTATGGGCCTGAAATTACCAACACTTTGGACTTGTGCAGTTTCCCATTAAATGTGCTAATACTGAATTATGTAATGTGTATTATTTCAGGTGGATTAATACATCGAATCTGTCTGCATCCATTTAGTGTCTCTTAAAAGTGCAAATGTGTTTGATCTGGGAGAAGTCATATATTTTATGTGTAATGGTGAGATGGCAAAATTTCTCAAATCTTTCACATGCATTTATCTCTCAGAATGACTAAGGTCAAATAGGAGTTATTGCCACATCTCTCACCAAATAACAATGGAGTGCAAAATTAAATATTTGCAACCAGAACCTACCAAAAACTTGTCTCTGTGTGTAGTGTTCTGACAGAACTGTTTGCTCTGCTCTTGAATTTGTTTTTAGGACAGACTGATGTTTAAATTTTTTTAGCCACTGGACTGTGAGAATTTCAGTTGATAGTTGATAGCTTGTTCTCTAATTAACTGTCATTTTTGTGATTGTATGCATTAGGAAAAAAATTTTAACATTTTTTTTTTAAATTTCAAATTCAAAGAGGCCTTAATAATATAAAATGCAGTCCTGGCTTACTTTCCTCTGTAAATAATACAGAGAGCTCACGCGTAAGCAAGAGCTCATCTCCTGGGTGTGCAATAACTCAAGCGCAAGCAGGTGGGCCAGTTCCCTTTTTGGGTGATCATCTGGTTTTCCTGAACCACCTCCAAATGTGTCTGTTTTGTACAAGACCATGAAGGTACCACAGCCCTGGGACCTCTGTGTTGCATCCCATTTGTAAATGCACGCTCAGGGAGGGAGGTGGGATGTTAACGCCAGCAACCAGGGGAGCAGCAAAACAGGAGTGAGTTTTCCAAAGGTTTATACTTTGCTTGTCTTTATTAACTGCTGCTGTTGAAACTTTTAACAGTGATTATGGAAATTGGATGGACAACAGGGAAAAGCAGTCAGGATCATAATCTTCTGAAGGACGCCATAAAGATGGAACTAAAACTCCTCCTGAATTACCGTCCTCACACATGCACACATTATAATAGAATTAGTAATTCTCATTCACTGAAATGACAGTTTCTTGCCCAGCATGATTTAATGGGGTGGTTGTTCCCTGCCAAGGGCTGCCACCTAAAATACTGGATTTATGAGCTGGCTCAGTAGCTGAAACTCTGTAAGGTCTCATTTTTAAAATCCTTGAATAATCTAGGCTGGCTCTCTTACATTTGGGAGGAGTGGTGGAGAGGTAAAATGAGTTGCATAGGGTAGACCTGCAGAAATGTTTCTGACGTGAATATCCTTCCAATAACCAGTACAGCCATTACTGATACCAAGGTATCAGGAAACTGTATTATTTTTCATTTCTGTCCATAAGAATTTAATCAAAAAGCCACTGGAACTTATTTCTTTCCTCTGAAGGTCTTCCACCAGGTGCTGTTAGCCCAGCTTTTATCTCCTGAAGGTCTGTTACAGTGTTATAGAAGACTGATGAGAAGAGGGAATTTTCCTACTAAAATGAGAATAAATCATCATTTTTCATTCTGTAAGACCTTCTCATACAAATCGGACACTGCTACCACACAAAGACAAATCACTCTGTGTTACTGCTTTAGTCACTGAGTCCAAATTACCTCCGGAAGGGCAGGTCCCATCCTCCACGTCTTCCTTCAGCCAAGCTCACAAGCTCAGCGAGCCAGATGGAGAACAGTAATTTGCTTTTTGCTGTTGCAGAACACTAATGGCTGTTAATGGAATGAGCAGCGGGTCTTGTCTCTTGCTCTGCTTGGCTTAAAGGAATGAGTCTGAGCAAAAGCAGCCTCAGACCAGTCCCAGGTGACACAAAGGCTCCTGCTCTCCTTAGGAATGATGAAATCTGGAGGGGCAATGGCTTTAACACGGAAGGGAGTTACCGAGTGCAGTGGCTCTGCCATCACTTGCTGTGTAGCCCTGCACAGAGATTGCCATGCAGAGTCCTCTTCCCTCATTATTTTTCCCTGTAACATCCCCTTCTTCCTCACAATTAGGTGCTGCAAATGGTTATTAATATTTATAAACTGCTTTGTTGTTTTCTGGTGGGGAGGCTGGATTCCAGCTCAGCAGTCACCCATGACTGTCTCCCAGCCCTGTCGTCCTTAATTACTGTTACCCAGCTATTCCCTGGACCTTCCCATTACCATGGCAACGTTATTTAATTGCAGAGTCAACTGGTCCCTCTCACAAGAGTACGGCTTGGCTCCTCTGTGTATTCTGCTCTCAGTGCTATCAGGGGTAATTTAATGTTTTATTCTAAATCAGTAATAATTATAATTTCAAATTATGAAGCAAAAATGTACTGAGAGAAAGGAGAATAAGAATAATTAGCTCCTTGTCAATGTTAGAGATAAAAACTGGGCCTTCAGATAGTGGGCTTAAGTGGGTTGTAATTCCTGGTGCCTTAAGAGATGTCACAGGGGGTACAATTCTAAAGAAATACAAACAAGCGGCTTTGAGACTCCATAAATTTAATGGAAAAGTCCCATTAGTTTCAATGGGAGGAAGGAAATGATTGTGTGTCAGAATATTACTAAATTAAAATTAATTTGGGCTAGAGCATTACCTGTGTCTATTGCTGACTTTGGCTGTGGGGCAGCATTGCATTTTACATTACCATAAGATAATTTTTTCAGTAGCATCCACCTTGCAGAAGCTTTCCTCTTCTTCTGGCAGGAAAAATGTCACAAGGATTATTTTAATGTCATTTTCCCTTTCTGGAGATACGAAGCTTTTGAAGCAATATTTTATAAGTTGTTTTTTCTTACTTTGGATCAGAATCAGCCATCCCAGTTAGGCATAAATGCACATGCAGGGGAGCATTGCAGGCAGACTCAGCCTGGGACAGAGTCAAAAAGGGAATTTCAGCTCAAGTGGTTTAAATCTGGCAAAGTCACTAGCAACAGAAAATGGCCTTGTAATGGAAAGAGTCTGATCTGCCTAAGGTGGATATTTTATGGATCCAAATAACAAGATAGGCATTGTTGTTATTGCTATTAGTGGACGTGTTGTTGCAGACTTGCAGTGTGAGTTGACAGAAGGGTTTTTTTCCCACTCTGTACCAAATCTTCTGAAATCTCATTGGCTCAGGAAAGGAGAGGAAAAGGAGAAAACTCTTCCCCAGTATTTGTGGTGTATTCAAAGGGTTATTTTCCTTTCTTTGTGCCTATTTCAGGACTGTTTTCTCTTCAGACAATGCCAGTTCTTCTGCCTGTCCTGATCTTCTGTTCAGAACATGGTGTTATTTCAGACAGACTGGGAGTTCTCCTAATTAAAGCAGCTATTTGATTTGAACTCACTTCCAGTTGAATCCCAAACAATTTGGCCAGAGAAACTAGAATTGCAGGAAAACACTGAGTTTGTCCCTACTCCTAATTTCTTATTTTTCCTCCCCTCCCTTCCATAATATTTTAATCTGACCCCAATTTGACCCAGTATAATTCAGCAAGAACATGTGCAGCACCTTGTGCTGCAGTTCCCTGTATAAGGGAAGGAAAGCTGGTGCCAATTGCAGATCCAATTATAGCCAAGCAATGTTGCTCCGTTACTGCATTTGAACCCATAATTACATTTGCTAACTGTGAAGAGGTGCCAAACCTACCATTTCTTTGGAACATGGGACATCTGTTTAGTGCTAATGCTAACATGGCATTTGAGAGGAGACATCAAAACTTCCATCAGTTTCTGCTGTTTCATTTCTTCATTAAAAACAAAATTCTAATTCATATCTCCTTGGTTTCAGTTTGGCATTTCTTGAGGCATTTCTAGTGCAGGCACCCACTCCACCAGTTGCTGTTCAACCAAAAGCCCTGCCATGAGAGTTGCCCCTTGGCATTTCAGCATCCAGGTCCTTTATGTGGGAGATGAAGCTCCGTTCTTTGACACTCAGTTCTAACATCATTTAAAACAGATTTAATACATGTATCTGTCTTTATATTTTCTTCTTCACAAGCCTTCTACTTCCCTTGCAGTGGTTCAGAGCTGAGATGACTCACTCTTAAAATGATAACACAATTTGCTAAATGGAATGTCGAAATACATAGGGAGTTGGATGCACTCTCATGGTATAATTGTACCCCAATGAGTTAATGTTTTTATGAGTTAATGTTCTTATTGTTAATATACAGTGTGGTTATAAAAAATGAAAATAGAACAAGTCTGTGTAGGAGGGAGAAAAAAAGCAGCAAGGTTCAGGTAAAATGCCTCTGGAGATTCAGTTGGAGATAGGATGATGGATTCAGCTGTTCATTCCCAAAATATATAATGGCTGTAAGAACAGGCATTGAAAATATTAAAAATCAAAACACGGATTTCCTTTATTACCTTCAGATGGTAGTTGAGAAATTGGTGAGGTTTAAGGTTGCCGAGTGCACGTGTTATGATCCGGCCTGTGGGAACACCATTGGCTGGCATAAAAAGGGAATGTAATTACACTTCTAATCAGAAATTCATGTTTCATAATTGCATCATACTTCCAAATGCATATTTCCTTTTAGAGTTTTAGAGAGAAAAAAAGAGAGACAACCCATGGCACGGCAGATACGTTTATAACTATTTCTACACATGCATTTGGTTGGCAGCCTCTGAAGGGAAAAAACAGTGTCTGGTGGTGTGGAGCACCTGCCTGTAAACCAGGATTTCCTGGTTCTCTTCTCACCTGTCCCTCAATGAATGAGTCCACAGACAAACCAGGTAACACCTTGGGTCTTTTTACTGGTCAGCCAGAAATTCCCAGAGTCCAAGTAGTTAAATAATAAGTCTCTAAAATTACAGCAAATGCTTCACAATTCTTTACAGTATTAGAAATACTTAGAGACTGCAATGAACAAACACATGGCATATCACAGGTGAATTACTGAGTGTTATTCTGAATGAGGTCTGGAAGGGGTTCACTGAGTTTAGAGTGGGTCTTTTACCCTGTCCTGTTTCAAGAGGTGGCTTTACCAACACTCATCTGTGTCAGATCATGGTCATCCAAATCAAATCAAATCAAATCAAATCAAATCAAATCAAATCAAATCAAATCAAAGTTTTCTCTCTGCCTCTGCAAAAAGCTGTGCAAAGCTTCAGAGAACTCCAAATAGCTCAAATGAATAATAATTTACTTTGATTACACTAGCCCTTGCACAGATTTCTCTGAAAGCTGGCTATAGGATATAATTCTTTTTATACTTACATATCTGGTTCAAAAGAGTCATTGGAGCTGGGTATATAATTCAGTTATATTATTGGTGAGACAATAGACAAGGTCTGTGCTTCCCTTTGCTCATTTCACAAATTCTGTTGGGTTTTTTTTCACTTGACCAAGAAATAGAAAAACACAGCTCAAGAAAGAGACTTGTACAAATAGAATTGGATTTGAGTTTTGTACAAGGACATCTTCTGGATCAGTGAAGTGCAGTTGATGCTCTTAGAGCTTTAGAGGGCACTTTCAGGTAAGCAGTGTTTCTCTGCCAGGCCATCTGCTCTTCCTTGAAGGACTCTTAACAAACTCTTGATGTTGAGATGATGCTTAGTTTAAAGTAGTTTAACTCATCCTCATCACCACTGTCTCAAAATCAGTCATGTAACCATGGTGGACTCTTGAAAGGTGTGTGTTTTCCTTCACTGCAGATTACATGGACATGATAGGGTGTCACTCATGGAGACATGAAGCAACATCTTCAAGTTCATAGTGTGTTACACAGCAACAGGGTTGTTCTCAGGAGCACTGAGGTCACAGGAACTTGGATGAAAAAGGCTGCAAGAGATTTCCATTTTTTAAATGACCTTGCAGAGAAGACAACGCATATGGACATGAATGTCTTACCCATAAGTTCAGGGTTTTCTACTAACCAGACATTTCTGATTTGAATATTTGTTTTTATGGAATCCCACAAAGTCTGTGCCAGTGCCAGGACCTGGTACATTGTCAATATTTATGGGCTGTGTTTTATAACATAGATTTGCGGCATAGATTAGCTTTTGAGGCTTTTCTTTACCTCTGACAGCTTTTATTTTATTGTGGGATAGTCAGGGTTTGATAAATCCGGTGCTACAAAGCTGAATGGCGTTAAGCTGCTGGGGATATTTCTGGCTTATGTGTTTGATGCAGTTTTCTGCAGTTTCAGGGAGGTGGCTCAGTGACCTAAAGGATCCTTCCCTGTCAGCAATACAAATGCTTCCAGATTGAACCTGTAATGCTGTGATTTCATGTAATGAATCACTGCTACCAACCTGGCATATATAAAAAAAATATATAAAACAATATAAAAAATGCAAGAGAACAAAAATGTTAAATGATATACCAAACAGCAATTTTCATACCGAATTTCTTTCATTTCCAGGACATCTGAATGTTTTTCTTGTGTTTTTATTTTTATCTATTAATAGATTAATAGGTGTTTAGAAATGTTTTTCAGTGTAGAAGTTCTGGGATTTGATGAGCTCTTTGAAGTAAATAAAGGAGGTTTGAAATTTGTATGGTGAGACACAGCCCAAGTCAGATTCAGTGTGGTTCCTGCTAGATAGGTGGTATTTCACATGATATTTTACTCCTCTGATCATTTGTTCTCAAGTATCCGTTCCTATGGTTTCAACAAAGCAAAAGCAGCAAAGGATTATGCACCTTCTTACTTAATTTGGTGTTAACTTATGAAAGAGTATTTTGGAATAAAGATTCCTCTTGTAATCAGGCTCTAAGACCACAGTTGCTGTCATTCTGCAACATTAACCTACAAAATTAATGTACATCTTGCTTCCCAGAGGAGTTTGGGCAAGTGTTCAGGGCAGTGAGTGAGGCTGGGTTTGCAGGGGTCTGATAGGAACAGAGACCCATTGAGCGTTGAGGGGATTTGAGTTCCTAAATCACTCTTACGCCTCTAAAAATCCTGCCCAGAGCTCTGTGGATCAATTTACACAGTAACATCTGGCTGTCAGCAATGGAAATGTAAGTGCTAAAAATCCCATCTTCTCTTTTTTTTTTTCTTCCCCAAAAATACTGGCCTTAGAGCAGATGCAAGTCAGCAGATTAAAAGGGATTGTTCACAACAAGAAGTCTAACAGGAGGAGCTTCCCTGGAATAAGCTGTTCTGGGAGGAAGCCAAGTTAATAGGTTTTTTTAGCAGTACAATAGCAAGGGAGCAGAGTTACTCTAATGACCTGTGCTTAACAAGCAACCCAACACTACGTCAGGAAGGATAACTGAGTGTTGTGGTTATTAAGGATGTAGTTTTTAAGTAATTTTTGGGTTTCAGTACTTCAGCCTTTCGATGGGACTTGCTTCCCACTAAGCCAACGCTGCCACAGGAGCATCATTCTCATGAACCCTTGGAGGACCCAAACTTCAAGGCACACATTCTTAGAAATCAAACTTCAGTGTTTCAGCTGTTCACAAAGCTACGGATTTTTCAGTCAAAAATAAAAAGTTGCCTAAATGGTAGAGTGAGAACATGATTTAACCAGCTCTAGAGCTGGGCTAAAAAGTGAGAGACCAGTGACGTATGTCAATGAAAATGTCAGCTCAATATCAAGTGGAATTGCAGCCAAAAATATTTTCAAGTAACCACACAAACCTTAAAGAGCCAACATCAGTAATGATTTCCAGAAAGCCGAAGACCTTCCTCTTAGGGAGAATGTTTAATTTGCTGATGAGTTAGTTTGTATACAGATTTTTTTGGAGAGTGGTGGCAAATGTGTTCTTCAGCTGGACAGTCTTCTCTGGCACATCAGTTCTTGCAGGTGAATTTATGGTCACACTTCAGCCATGGCTTCATCAGGGGATTTGTTTGTTTTCTCTTGGAAGGCAGAGAACAGAAGTACCTGGATTTCACAGGGAAATGAGGAACAGAGAAGAAATTTCTGTGAGCTTGTATGTACTGGACTCTGATAGGTATTGGGTAGTATTATTTGTTATAGATTGAGGCCCTAATAAATTGATAAGGAGCCAGTCCAATTAGATTAAATTAATTTATTAAGCAAGCGACAGCAAGCAAAACAGCGCTGGGCAACCGGGGGAGTCTCCGCTCCACCACGGCGCAAATTGCAGCCCCCAAGACCCCCTTTATATACAGTTCTTAGTTTCGTTTCTCCACAGTCTCCTCCTAATTTCGTTTCCCCGTTTCAGCGTAAGCTCTCCGTTTTACGCAGGCTCCTGCTGTTGCCAGGGGGTCGTAGGTTCTCCTCTGGTGGTCGTAGGATGAAGGCTCCGGGTCTTCCTCTCCTGTTCTGCGCAGGCGTATCTAAATCCTTATGTAATACACCTAACCACATCCTTTTTGCTGATTTTTCCAAGTTTCCTTGGCAAGGACCGAACCGGGCTGTTTCTATTCTTGGTTTCATCTTTACCAAACAAGGACAATGGCCTTGAATACATTCCGCAATTCCCTAAGTAATGTTAAATAATCTTCTAACTACTATTTAAGCAAAGCAATGCTAAGCAATCTTCTTTAAGCGATCTTTACAATATATGATTTCCCACATTTATCTAGGTTTAATGAACAAACAAGTATTTGCTATCTATTACATTATTGTTTCATCTATGAAACTTTGTGAAATGGATTATCCAAACTTTTTTTTAAATTGCCTGGTGTATTGGTTTTGCTCAGCCTGGTTTTTGGTAGCAGCGGCAGCACAGAGGTGGGTCCTGTGAGAACCTCCTGGAAGTTTCCACCATGTCCAGCAGAGGCAATCCTGATGGCTCTGAAGATGGACATGCTGCTGGCCAAAACTGGGCCAGTGAGATTGGTAATGCCTCTGATGAGATATTTAAGAAGAAAATCAAAACAAAGTCACAAGATTTTGGATTCTAGTCAGAGAAGAGGAGGAGGTGAGAACATGTGAGGAAAACAACATGGTGCCACCAAGGTCAGTGGAGAAGGAGGGGGAGGAGGTGCTCCAAGCGCTGGAGCTGAGATGCCTCTGCAGGCCATGGTGAAGAGACCATGGTGAATGTTATAAATAGATGTAGGGAGTTGGCTTTCATATTGAGAGGTTGATAAGTTTGTTAGTTTCTGCATATGTTAATAAGGGCGTTAATTGGGGTAACAAGTTCTGGTAATGGAAGTTAATGTGCTGTATAGTATTATCAGATGTATGTCATAGACGTTTCTGGACTTTGTTAAAAGAGGAGTGGTATGGATGCCAATCACTGTTAGCATAAGGGGAGCAAGAGGCAAACCCCATTGGACCACCTCAACCCAATCAGGTGACCCCTGGATACCAACGAGCCAACTGGAACAGACTAAGGGGGTGGGGTCCACAGGGGAGCCATACCCAGCTCCAGGGTATAAAATGTATCTCCCCAGTCCTGCGAGTGTGCTTCTGGCCATACCCTACTTGTTGTTAAGTATCCACAGCTGCTCCTTTTTATAGACAGGCAAATCACCATTTTGGGTCTCCAATTGTTAACTTTATAATTCTCTAATAAATTCCCTGTTTTTACATAGTTGGCTCAGTTGTATCTAACAGTGAAGCACCTGTGCCCTTGCAGCCCATGGGTCCACAGGGAGTGCAGAGATCCACCCGCAGCCCCTGGGTCCATGGGGGATGCAGAGATCCACCCGCAGCCCCTGGGTCCATGGGGGATGCAGAGATCCACCCGCAGCCCCTGGGTCCATGGGGGATGCAGCGATCCACCCGCAGCCATGGGGGAGGTGCCCACGCTGGAGCGGGTGGATGCCTGGGGGAGGCTGTGATCCAGTGGGAGACCCGGTGGGGAGAGAGGGCCCTTGCTTCCAGGCTGGAGCAGCCTGTCCTTGGAGGACTGCACTGTGTGGAAAGAGAGAGCCACGGCGCAGCAGTTTGGGAGGGCTGTGTGCCCGTGGGAGGGGCTCACGCTGCAGCAGGTGCGGTTTGGCTGCTGCTCGTGAGAGTGGGCCCACGCCGGGAAGTTCACGGAGAACTGTCTCCCATGGGAGGGACCCCACGGCCTCACGGGGGAAGGACTCCTCTCCCGGAGCAGCAGAAGGAAATCTCGGTGACAGCCTGACCAAAACCCCATGCCCTGTCTCCCTGCACGGTTGGTGGAAAGGAGGAGGGGCTGGGGGGGGGGAAGGTGTTTTTAAGAGCTTATTCTATTTCTCATTATTCTCCTCTGATTCTGTTAGCAATAAATTTACTTTGTAACTTTAAGTTAAGCCTGTTTTGCCCTTGAAGTGTTTTCTCCTGGTCCTTATCTCAACTAATGAAGCCTTTGGTACTTTTTTTTTCTCCCCCCTCTCCTCTGCCCAGCTGTGGCAGGGGAGGGTGAGCGAGCCACTCTCGTGGGTGCCTTGCATCGGACCAGTGCCAACCTGGTTAAAAAAACAGTCCTGAGAGCAAATAATATCTCATTATACCAAGTCAGATAATATTATAATAAAAATGATGTAATGAAGAATAGCAAGAATCCATTTTTATGCCTGGAATTAATTTTCTGAATAGGGAACCACTGAACACTGCCATAATTAGTGCATTCCTTAGAAACCTATTAGCACATTGTTTCCACGGCTGCCATGGAGTTGCGTTTCCACTTTTAAATGCTCACGATCATCAGCTGCGGCCAGAATTCCAAGGATACAATTTCAATGTTGACACCAAGAACTTGGCCAATGCATTTCTAGATCTAAGAATAATCTAGAACTGTGTTTGTTTGTTTAATTTCAACTGCTCCTCACCTCATTAAACAAAAATAAAGTAACTTGTGGGGTTTTTTTCTGGGCTTACAGGACCCTAAACTAAGGCCTAAGACTCCCGTGCTCAGTCCTGGCTGTTGGAATAGGAAGACATCAGAGGTTTTCTTACACAGGTTTTCAGTGGGCTTGTGAAGTTGGGCATTAATTGCAAATTCTGCCCCCACGCGCTCTTCCTCTACAGGAGAGTTAGCATTCATGGTGTCACTCAAAGTGCACTTTTACTGCCCACAACAACCTATTTCTGTAGCAAAGGTCACATTTGTTATCTATCAGGATGTAGCAGCACAGTGGAATAATGAGTTGCCACAATGAACTGGCCTTTTTACATTCTGAATGGGCTTCTAAATCAAGCAGAGGGAGCATTGACTGAAAATCATTGGGTCTGTCTACTTGAAAGGTCACAGTCTGAAATACTGCAAGATCATTACACCCTGGTTTATACAGTGAAGCAGCTTCTGGTACAGAGCCCACCTACACCAGTTGTGCAGGTGTCTGGCCTTCTCGGGATTAGAGATGGGAAAAAAGAAAGACTACTTGCATCTGTCACAGCCCTTAGTCAAGGAAAGACAAAAATCAATAATGGTTTGGTCTTTTTTATATATTTTTTCTATTATTTTTTTTTTCTTTGTGGCAAAAGCCACTAGAGCTTGCAGTGACTTTCCTTAGAGAGAGCACACAGTTCCTTAAACTCCAAGCAGAGCTGCTTTTCCCAGCCAGCACTGGATCTCACATAGCCATATGTGGGCAGTACATCTTTCCAGGCATTTATTTTATCCTGCTCAGTGCTCAATTAATTGTGTCCATTTCCTTCCAACCTTTCTTTCCAGTTCTAAATCTCTTCTCTTTTCACTTTTCAGTCAAGACGGTATTTCCTAAACACAGGGCTGTCATTTCCAGTGTAGTTGAAGGACTTCACACGTTCTTGTGGTCTGTGTCAGCAGTTTCTTGTTTGCAGACAGTCTGACATTCATCAGCTTGGTCAAATGGAGATGCTACATAAAAGCAATACTCAACATCATACAAGTAAAAGACAGACTTCAGTGTCTGGCAAATTAGACTCTTAATAAATACAGCTGCTGCTTGATTTGTTTTGGAAAGGTGTTTGGCCCTTGGCATATGAGTGAGCATCCAATGTTGGGCAAAATCTTCTCTCTTTCCTCACTCCCATTTCTTTTACAGATGAGCCAAAGTTCATTGTCAGTAGCGTTTGAAACAAACAAAATGCTGCTGTTTAAGTGAAGCATATCAGTGTAGACAGGGTCCAATTCTCTACCTGAAATTGGCTTTGCACTGCTGTGCTATTTACCCTTGTGATGTCATGTCAATATACTCAGGTTTTCCCAGGAGCCATAAAAATATTTAGTTTTACTGCTGCAAGACATTGCTATGACTTACGAAATATCCTGAGTTCCTGGGCCTGAGAATTTGACCCAAGTGGATTTGTCCTCCTGACACAAATCCCTCTGTGGTGCAAGGCAATGTCCCCTCTTTGGTGCAGAAGGCAGAGCTTTTTTTGGCTGCTGCTCTGAGGCTGCAAAGCAATGTACTGAGAGTAAATCATTCCCACAGACCTTTCCATCTTTCCTATCGAAACCCACCAGGCATCTCTGAATATCTTTTCCCCACTGAATACAGAGCAGTGGATAAAAAAAATCTAAAAGCACATACACCCCATGAAAATAAAGCAGAGCACTCCACATGTCACACGGTGCTCTCCAGAGGCAGGATGAAAGAAAAAGGAATAAACCGTGTCTGACGGTTAATGAAGCACAGAGACCCATTATAATGAAGCACTGGATAGTGGCCAGCCTGTTGTAACTGGGACACCATGAGCCATACAGAAAAAGGACAGGACGTGAAGAATGTCTTCACTTTTCTCAAAAGTGTCTTTCTTTAAAGATTTTTGGGAGAGTTTTTTGTGGATGTCACAGGCATGTGACACATGTCACAGGGCATGCTCATGAATGCAGCAGCAGAACCCCCAGCTCCCGAGAGGCAGAAGAGGTGCTGTGCTGACTGGACATTTCTTAGATCTACCTGTTAAATCCTCATGCAGCTGCTTGGGGAACACTTTGAAAAGGTCAGGAAGCACCACGAATTCCAAATGACAGTTCTTGAATTTGGCTCAGAATAGTGTGGCTGGATCTGTCTCTGTTCTACTGTAAATTCTGCTCAGGCAGTTTAGAGGAATGCTGCAGAACAGCTCTTCCCAGGGGTGCCCAAAAAACCTCCGGCTTTCCTCAGCAAAGGAATCAGCTGGTGACAAGGCTGCTGCTGCTTGCAGCAATAGGAGACTGTGCCTGGCTGCTCTGAAGCAGAATTTGTGTTGTGTGTGGCTTTTATTTTATCTGCCATCACCCAGGGAGATTGGGATATATAATTGTATTACATTTGTTCAGGAACAAAATATTAAACTGAATGCAATAAAGAGATTGCATTCAGATGTGCACAGAAACGTGCACAAGGTCAAATGCCAACTTTAGATACTAAAAAAAACCTTAAACCAAATGAGTTGAGGGAACTTGTGGACCAGCAGTCTTAAGATGTAATCCACATTATTAAATTAATTTAAGAATTTAAATTTGGCTTTTATTCCAAGCAGATTTTTCAAGGAGTTGTGGCTAATTTTAAGCATATTTAAGAATTTACACTGAGCCCTCCCGAAAGAATAATTTCATTAATTGCTTGGTACGGCTGCTGCTTGGACTTAGAATCCTTTTTTTTAAATTACAAAGACTATTCAAGCCATGACATTTTCCTTACATGAAGCATGACAGAAGATCCCCTTCCATGATTCTGCTGTGGCTGTTGACACAGTGCTCCTCTGCAAATTTCATGGTATTTCTGGAAAGGGATCTGTTTATAATGTTTGTGTGCACATGATCCCTACAAGCCTTCGCTTTAATCTTGGTTAAATAGCCAAGTAATTAAATAGTAATTCCTGGTGCTGGAAAAACATCATCCTCCCGTGAGACAAAACAGGAACAGGGAATGTTTACGGCACTGGCATGTTAAAGCTAATTTAAAGAGGATTTATCCCAATTAGAAAAAGACTTCATGAGGGATATATGCACATAGTCTGGCTAATAGTGATTCACATTCCACCACTGTCGTCAAGCTGAAGCAGAGGTTGGAAGGGCCAACTCCTGCCTGCCTGCAAACATCCATATGGCTGCCAGGACTCCAACGAAGCATCTCCAGCATCACTTCTCAAAGAACCAGTGTGAGAGCAGCTGTAAGGAGTATTTAATAGCCCAAGACAACTGAAATGTTATTGAAAAGAGAAATCCTGTGGTTTAAGGCAATATAATTAACCCTGCCTTCCAGTATGGTTTATCTGTAGAAGAAATGCTGGTGAAAAATTTAATCAACTGTGCTGATGATCTGTGGGAAGAAAGGTTTCTAGAAATGTGAATGCTGGCTTGATCATGAGAACCTGAGTACATCTCAGAGGTGTTCTGCATCTCCTGCTGCAGCTGCTCATCTGTTGAACACATCACAGTGCAGGTACCAAGTTCAACGTCATTAATAGTCCACAGGCTCCAAACTCAGCCTTCCAAAACCTCTGGTTCCTTGTCCCCTTTAGTGATTATATAGATATTATCCCTGTCCACCACACTCAGACTGGGTTTTGCTCTAAAGCTAAAAGTATGTGTGCATGTGGATAGAAAATGGGTGAATGGAAGGAAGAAAGTCAAGCAAATCAAGTGAGGACAGAGGCCAAATGGCAGTGGTTGAGCTCTCTCCAGAAGTGGTGTTAGTATTATGTGGGAATGGCAGCTGTGCTTGGCAAGGGCTGACCTGAAATCCAGATCAGTGGTAGGAAAAAAAGAAAATTAGGCCATAAAAAGCAACCAATCTGATGGATGTGAGAGAGGTGGATATTCAAGGAGTTTAATCCTAACAGAAGGCAACAAAACATATGAAAAGAATCTAATGTGTACTAATTTCCAGGAAAAAAACACTTTTAATAGCCATTTTGCTACAGTGGCAAGCTCTAAAGAATGGGCAAGCAGTGACTATGATCTGGCAGACTAAATCTTCTCTCCAGCAACACAAAACATACTGCTTAAAGAAAAGAAATTAGTAAAAGAATCTGATGTTCCAAATTCTTTTACTTTTGGCTAGTTGGAGTTGAAGGTGACACATTGCAGCAGACTCCTGGTCTGGGGATCCATGTGAAATGGTTTTAAGGTCTAATGAAAAACCCAAGTAAATTACCTAAATATTGCCCCCAAAAGATTGTGAAATAAATGCAGAAAGCCAATCTCCCGTTGAGCAGGTTTATTAACAAGAACTAGCAATAAAGCAATTAAGATTCCCTAAAGCTAATTGGCTATTTCCCAGGGAAGAGGACCCGACCCACGCTGGGTGTCTGGCCAGGGCCGGTTGGTCAGAGACCAAGATCCCTTGGGAGTTCTGCTTTTATACCCCTCCTGGGAGTCCCGCCCTGCTCCCGAGAGTCCTCCCCTCGGTGGCATGCTGATTGGTTGTAGGTTGGCTCGTCGTCTGGCTGGTTGGACAGTCCGAGTGGGGTGATGCCAGGGCGTTGAGTGATTGGTGATATCCTACTCCAGTCAGGAACCTTAATTATCTTCAAACACCCTCTTTCCAGAATCTTCCTTATCAATCAACTTTAGGGCGTACTACTACTACTACTACTTTATTGAAATACATAGAACAATTAAGAACCAACAATAATTAACCTTCCCCCCAAGCCAATATGTCCAACAGATTCTAACCTAACTCTAAGCTAATTAACCATTAACTAGTAATTTAACACAATATGATTCCTACAACAGAGGACTACAAAAGTCATTTATAACAAGTGGTAACTTTGGTGTCAATGTTAGCAGTGGATTCTTTTCAGTGTTATATTTTGATGTGTGTTTCTCTTGGGATCATGGAGACGAAATACCAGGATCTTTAAAATACATTAGCCGCTTGGAGGTGGCGCCCTGCTTCCTCCAAGAAACGCAAATAAAATGGCCCCCTGGTTGTGTCACAGTTAACTGCTTTTATGTGCTAAAACTCCTCCCATAGCTTGATTTCCCGGGTATTTTTTCCCGGGCATCCGGGACTCTGCTGGCAAGTGGGGGGTTGCGCTTGCAGCCCGATCGTGGAAGGTTTCCCGCCCCTGATTGGCTCTCAGGCGAAGCCTCCCCGGGGACAAGGCTGCCAGCACATGTACAGCCCCTTACGGGAGTTCTTTACCTCATGTGTAATGTATGTTGAGGCATAAATAAAAATCAGACTGGTCCTTTTCACAGGGCAATCAGAATTAGATTTTGGAGTAAGTAAAAGGATCAGCCTGAGGGTCTGTAGCCCCATCAATAATGGAGCTTCTGTTCTAATATGAAAGTAATTCAGCACATCCTGTTTCAACACAGCAGCTTTTGACTTTTCTGAGACTGAAGGCTGAATTCTCAATAGTCATTTAAAACTTTTTCCAAAAATTTGAGATGTAGTTGTTTTTCAGCTTACCTGACTCACAAGCAGGTTTTGTGCCAAAACCTTGGAATAGAATCACTTCACTCCTACACTATTTAGAACATGTACTAGTTTAATTCTTTTCAAGTGCAGCTATAAATTGGTGGCTGTGACTGATAAGCAGGGCAGTGAGAAACACACTGTCTTTGTAGCTTCCAAGTGTGTTTACTACTATAAAAGCCAGCTGGATGCAGACTTAAACCCAAGCTGCTGATGCAGACTCTTAGCAGGAAAGCCCTCAGAAGAAGCATGTGCACAGAGGAAAAGCAGTTGATTGAAACAAGGAGGTCTGAAATTAAATGTGATGTTTCTGGTCTTTGTTAGAAAGCCAGGAGATGTGTCTGGCCTTATTTTTCTCCCACTGCCCAGCTGTTTGGATATATCCTTTCTTCTGTGCAATCATCCAGAAATTTTTCAGGAAGGTTTTTGCTTCTGTTTGTGGGATATTGTAGGTTAGATAAAAATTCCATGTCTGTTTCAAATACACTTCAAATAAATTTAAAACATGAAAGAGTTTGATCTTTCATCACCTTTCTGTATTAACTCTGTTGCTAAATTCTTCTTGTTGCTCTAGTAAAGCTGAATTTGCCCTGTCAGCACTTCAGCAGAACTAAAAGCAGAGGTAAGGCAGAAGCAATATTAATTTTCTTATGCCAAGGGGAAAACAAGTGTCTGCCCCTTTGGTCCATCTCAAGGCTGGAGCTGGAAGAGCTCCTACTTATTTTAATGCAGTATAAATGTGTCACTGTAAGTGGATTTTTGCCAGTCTGGTCTCTTAAGTGAGTCCCTGCTTCCTCTTGCATCTTCAGCTCCCGTTCTCTTTTTTAGGGATCCTAAAACCATTTTCCTCACTTTAGGATTCTTCAGTACTGCACTAAGTTCCACAACATCTCTCAGTTTGTTTCTTCAGTCTGTATCAGGAGGTGGAAGTCAGAAATAGAAGATCACTTGCAGTGCCACAGGAAAAATGTGGTGGAGTGAATGCAGTCTCCAGCTCCTTTTCTTTGTGGGATTTCCCCTCCATCCTCCTGCCCCCACACCACTCTGTAACCATGTAGCCAATAATAAGAAAAACAGGTAACCAACAGAAAGCAAACATTCCAAAGGAAACACACAGTGACTGAAGTCTGAAATAACAGTCTGGACATAAACTCCCCACCAGGTAAGCAAATCCAGTTGCCCTTAGCAAGTAAGGGGTAATGTACTGCACATCTTGGCTTTGAGCAACACTGATCACTATAACAAGCCTGGAAACCAGGTCCAGTGCCACAGATGTTTTCTGCTTTTTGGCTATTTCAGTTGTTTCTTCACCAAATTAACTCACTGGATTCAAGAGAAAGATGCAGCTGTTTGGGGGGTGCATCAGAGGTCTCTGACCTGCTCTGTTCCACACCCATAGACCTGCAGAGCTCTGTGTGAAGATGCCAATTCAAGTCCCAAAAGCTGCATCTGAGCCTGGTTTGGCAGAAGTGCCCAACACAGGCTGGGAGTGCAGTGTGGACCTCTGCAATTCCACAGTCCAGCTGGTCTCAGATATGGACAGAACTCCACGTGGACTCATTTGAGACTCCTTGTTTTCCAGCAGTTGGTTTTGGTTCTGAATTGAAGCCTTTTCATGTCTCTCGTGGAATAGGATCGATTTCACACAGTCACAGAATGGTTGGGTTGGAAGAGACCTCTAGAGAGCCTCTAATCCAACCCTCTGCTAAAGCAGGTTCACCTACAGCAGGAAAAATGAAGCATTGCTTTCAATTCTAGCATTTTCCTATTCATAAATACAAGATTTTCCAGATGGAAATTTGTTTTGAAATAAAAGTAAATTCTCTGATTTCAAGCAGCATTTAAAGAGAATCGTTGAGCATTTGATAATTTTTGATTGTTTTTTTATTCCCTAAAATCTGGCTAAAATCATCATTGTTTCCACAGCACCTTAAAGACATTAAAAAGGACTGAAAGCAGGCAGAAAATACTGCACCACAGGCCAGATACTTATGTACTATTCAAAAAAAGATAAATAGACATAACCAAAAATCAGAATAAAAGGGACAGCATTCACAGCTGCAGCAAGTGGCAGTGCTGGAAGAGGAGCTGCTGCCTGTGGAAGGAGCTGTGTGAGGATTCCAGAGTGGAATGACCCTGTGGGACATGGAAAAAAGGAAAAGGGCAGCCTGAAGTTCTTGCCAAGATTGTGAGGAAGAGTGTCTTCACATGTCCTTTCATTATTCACACAGCTGAAGGATGTGGAGATGGTTTCTTTCCCAAATGTATATTAATCAAAATGGTTCAATCTGCCATTTATTTGAAAAATGAAAGAAGTATCAGGAATTTCTACCCCTGAATAGTATCCTGCTGTGCACAGTAAGTAAATCTTCCACTGGATTTGACTTCCAGCAGGAATCTGTGAAAGGACATGGCACTGTAACCACGCACTTGCTTTTGCATAGCAGGTTTGTGCCTTCCTGGAACAGATCTGCTAGTCAGCACCAGCAGCTGGAATCATCAGGAAGTTCTAAACAAATACAGTATTAGATCAATCTAAAAGAATTTTAGTTCCTTTTGATATTTCTGTTTATGGGGCAGTTGTTCTTTTACCATGTAGAGCTTGCATAGGGATATGGATACAGCAGGAGAACAAATAAGTTTTGGGGTTAGGTTTTTTTCATTTAAGAATTTGGTTTTTTTCCATTTAAGAATCTAAATTACTAAATGGTATGCCTAAACTCAGTGAATTTTAATAGGATTAAACCACATGCTGGTAAGTTCTTAATGCCTTATGGAAAAAAAGATATTTAAGGAAAGCACCCGGTGATATAACAGGACCTTTTTTCTGTATTTCGGAGGCTCTAGTTCAACACTCAAGTATGGTATTAAATTTCTGAGATTAATCTAGTTAGTTCTCTAGTATGCTGTAGCAAGAGACAGAGAGATGTGGTTGTCCATGTTTTTAGATTTTACAGCAGTAAAGATCCTTCATTTTCCTGTCCTCACCTAAAGTCTGTTCCATCCTTTCTGGCAGCCCTGGGGATGTATCTGGACAACCACAACTCCTCCAGTTCCACACTGAGCTGCTTCAAAAGCTGTTTATTTTCCTCAGTGTGTGATATCACAACTATTTGGGTACTCAAATTTCACGGCCAGTGGGAAGCCTCATGAATAAAATTTCCTGGCAGTGGCCTGGCCTGGGAATGCTCCATCCTGGCTCCTCGCCAGCCCTGCAGAAGGTGAGGGATAGCGTGAGCGAAGCTGCTGTTCCCTCCCAGCTGAAGGGTATCCGCTCTGACAGCATTTGCTGATGGCCACTGAACCATAAGCCATACTCTAAAAGTACTCGCACTTTACCCACTGCCAAGGCAATTCATGAGCAGGTTGTGAGGGGAAAAAAAATTGAAAAGTGAACAGGGCTAAGGAGGACATATGAAATTTTGGAGGGGGGGGAAAAGTATAAGGCAATGCTAATTCATCAAAATAGGCCCTGAAATAGGTCATAAAGGAGATGAAATAGTAAGAGAGGCATCATAGTGGAAATAACTACAACACCATCCATGTCTGTCTGGTGCACACTTTTCACTCACTCCTTGATTTGAAAGCAATTTTTGACATTTGGGCTCCATCAGAACACTTCTTGCCAAGAGATCACTGTGTAGTTTCACAAGTATTACTGAGGACTCACACAGTGCCTAGATGTGAAGTTACCTCATTTTTTCAGATGAGTAAATTGCATCATAGAAGTGAGTGATTATTTTTTTCTTATTTTCCCTGAGACCATAGCAAGCCAGCTTTAAAGGAAGATCCCAAGAGTCCTGGCTCCTGCATCCTGGTTTTATAACCTGCACTGCATTATCTCTGATTTAACAGAGTCCTGGTAAGTAATTTTGGGGCATTAAATACCATTTCTGATTAGAAGTTGAATGTGTCAATATTTGGAGGTAGTCCTAGTGAATTAGAAGAGGAAGAGAAGGTGCTGCACAACAGGATTGTATTTGCTGTATTTGCCAATCAGCCTAAAATATTCCTTAGTAGTCAGGGGCTGCTGTTCCTACCCTGATGTCAGGAATGTAGAGAAATATTTGGAAAATCATTGGTAATGCTGAAAGGTTGAAGAGTTTTCCATGTTACCAAGCTCATGGATATCCCACAATTTCATGCTATGCCTCATCCTGAGGAAAAGCTGTGATTTCTGAGGATAGTCCAGACTCCTCAGTCCCCAGAGCAGAACTTGTGAATATCTGAAGTGTAACTCCTAAGAGGTGCAGCAGTGCTTTCCCCAGCTACAGAAATGCGTATTGACTAGAAAAAAAATGCATTTTACATTAGATAAAGCACACATTAAGCAAAACATTTTTATTTGTGAATGTAGAGAATGTACTGAATAACTGACTATTTATAGAGGTTTGTTGGATGATGGTCCTAATCAAAATTAAACCCCTGGTAAGTTTCTTTTTAAAAAGGAAAATGACTAAGCCCTAAGATTTTCTGTTTAAAAATATAAAATCATTTTGCAGAATGTGTGTTTACAACCAGTCATTAGAAATATAGAACGAACTGAAAAAAAAAATTAACAGGGGAATAAAGATTGACTCAACTGATAGCTAAATATTAACTGTGTTGATAAGGAGAAGGGAAATTACAAAGGACTTGGCAAACTGAGTTGTCCAAACTGACTGACTAAATCAAAAAGTTAAACATCCTTGGGCAAAGCAAACTATGCACCAGCAAAGGTCATTACTGTTTCCTCAAAGGGTTTGGCTTGTTCACTTGGCAATTGAGCTGGGGTTTTAAATATAGCTTTAGTATGCAGACGTAAAGGTCTTGGTCTCTGTTGAACAGAGACGCTTTGAAGCGAATTCCCGCGCACAGGTGTTAATGAACACGAGCAGGTTATTGGGGTGTTACTTGTAGCAGCTTCACTTCCTGATGTGTGAGTGCTCCACCAGCCACACAATGGTTAAATAAGAGGTTTAATTAGCTATGCTCTACTGGCCTCAGAAATAAAAGGATTAAAAGAAGAGCAGTGGAAAGATTCCTTTTTTTGTCTTCCATGGAGCAGTCTCAGGATCAACAGTGTGCTGTGTGCTGCATCTCTGCCATGGCACCTCTCACCACTGCACTGCTGTTTCAGGTTGTTGCAGTAGAATAAATTTCCTTTTATTGTATCTGTATTCCATTGCCGCAGGAGTTACTTAGAAAGCTAGAACTGATGTGAAACACTGAGAAACCAGCGATCACCTTGCTGGTGTGCAGGTAAGCACATCTGTATTCAAAAGTCTGCTGACAATATGGCACATTTCTGCAATTGATTTGAGTAAGGGAACAACGAGGCTCTAACTGCGGCTTAAGTGCCCCGCTCACAAGATGATGATGTATTATTAACCAAATCAAAGCTAAGACTAAGCAGTACTTGAAGCTTAATACCATTCAAGTGAGCCCAGTTAAAAGCAAGCACCAATTTCCAGGTAGTGACGTTGAGCTGTGGGTGTTGCATTATCAGCTGCAGCTGAAAGGGATTTGGTTCAGCTGAGGGGTAGGCACGGACTCACAGTAAAGAAATTGTAAGTAACAAGGCACTGCACAAGGGGCTCTGTCTGCCTTGCTCTCAGTTCCTGTTCCCCACAAAGGCAGAAAACTGATTGCAAATGCACAACATCTTATCGTTCACGGGTGGTTAGAGAATTCCAGTTTGAAAGGGGCTGAAGTTATTCTTGCCTAGCAGACTAAATGCTAACTATATTCCAGTCCATTTGTGTATAGCAATGGAAAACATGATTTATCTGGGATGTCAGGAATGACATTGCCTTTCATTAGCCTTAAATAATGTTATGAGGCTCTGCTCTACTACTAGGTAGGTTCATGTACTATCAATTTCTGTGCATTTATACACTTGCAGAATTAGGAAGGTGGAAATTCCTCAAAACCTTGCTAGGAGAAACCTGTTAAGAGCTTATAGGAGGTATTTATTTTATGTTTTAAAAATTCAATAAACTTCAGTTAATCTGCCCTCTGGTAATCCACAGAATAGTGATTGAGCCAGACACTTAGCTGGTATAATGTACCAAAGCTCTTCTGAAAGCAGCAGTCAGGCTGCTCCTCTAAGATATAAAAGGCTGAGGCTCAATTCCCTCATTTACAACAGGTCTCTTGTGTAACTTTGGCCTAATTCCTTCTATCTAGATAAAAGTAAGGGTTTACAGGTAGCAAACAAAGTTCAAATCCCAATGATGCTCAGACTTCATACACAATGCTTAATAGAGAAAAAAGGCTCAATGGATGGAGTGCAGAATTAAGAACACAGGGGCTGCATACTTAAGGAGGCATCCTCAGCACCTCACCTTCTATGTGCTTTAGGAAGCCAATTCTATGAAAGAAGGCATAAATCTCCATATTTCCAGTGAGAATCCTCTGTTGCTGTTTACAGCAACAGCAGAGCACCAGTTTCTTACTGCTCCTGAAGGCAGGTGGAAATTAGGGGCTAAGCAATTCAGTTCAGTCATGACAAAAGACTGTGGGCAGGCATGAAAGCAAAATTTTCCAAACTCTGCTCAAGCCACAGCTGAGAGCATGTTTCAAGCGTCAGTTCCCTGGAAATAGGCATCAGAAGAGGGACTTCGGAGAAATTAACAACTCCAACATTTAATCTTCGTGTTGTTGCTTCAGAACCTCAATGGGGGATTGAAAGGTAAGTGGATTAAGGAGTGTAAAGCATTCAGTTACTGTAGCAATGGGGAACATCTAAGCAGCTAAAATTGATAGGTGCTGTCATTTATAATTGCTGAGAGCTTGAGCACCAGAGTGCGTTACAAGTGAGTGCAGTGGGAAGGTTTGAGCTCTTCAGGGGTAATGGTCTGATCTCTGATCCATACAGGTACAGCTGTCTGGGGGGCAGTTGTGTGCAGATATGCCAGTCTGGAAAGGTCTGCCCTGCAGACAAGACTACAGAACAGGCACTTCCACAGCAGTGATGCAAAGACTGGGTGTAGGTGCTCTGTAAGCAACTGGTCAAAAAAGCAATGGTGTCAGTGCCTTTTTGGTAGCTTTGTGTTTCAGTTCATTACAGAAGAAATCTTTATTGTGGACATAGTTCCAGGAATAAGTGAATGGAAAACATTTGCGGGGACGATTCTGCCACAAGAAAGAGTGGAGAAGTGGGCCTGGCAAAGATTCTAGAGGTCAAAAGTAACTGACAAACAAGGCAAGGAAATACTAAATCGAATAAGGAGTGTATGGTGGGCCTTCTGTGAAATAAGAGAAATGTTTTGGGGCAAATTCTGCAGAATTACCAGAGAACAAGTATCTGAGGAAGGTAAGTGTGTGAGCATGCATGCAGTACATCAGGAAATAAGTGTCATGCTTCTCTCCTGCAGGATGCTGCCTTGTCAAATGACATCTCACCATGAGCTAAAAAGTTATTTGCTTCCTGTTACACTTCATAGCATTTTCTTCATTCTCATCTTCTCCCCTTTCTTTCCATTTGACCCATGACAGGTATTAATATCCACTTTGACTATTCAGGAGCATTTTCTGACACAAAATCTCAGTTTGAGAGAAGTGTGGCAATTTATAGTTGAGTTACTTACTGCTGGATGTCAAAAGCTCCTTAAAGTAGGGCTGCCAGAAGATAGTGAATTGTCAAGTGTGTCAGTGCAAGCCCAAGGTTGTCCTTAGTGATGAGAACAACCTGCACCAAACCATGGATAGCTCCTGGCTTTGGGCTTTGTATGGAACCAAACATGCAGGGAGAGCCCCAGCCATCTTTCCTTATCCACTGGATGTGTAAATCCCTACCAAAATTGAGCAGTGGTGCTTAGAAAGCATCAGTGCAAAGCCAAGGATTGTGATTCTCTTAAGATGAGAGGCCAAAAGTACAGTTCAGCTCTGCATTTCTTTTTGAGCAGAGCTATGTGTACCATTTAGGAGTCTTTCTGCTCATAAGATCAGAAGTACGGAATGCATATAAATGAGTGCCATTGCAAGGAAAAATGAGTGTCCTGAATTAGTAGAAAAGATGGCAGAACTGCCTGTTTTCAGGAGTGACCACATTAGCAAGCAGCAGCAGACTTCGTGTGATGGTCTAGTATGGGAAGACCTCTGACATATTGATCGTGGTGGAAAAAGCAAATAATCAAATAATTTTGATACTTTTCTGTATTAAATATTTCAGTAAAAAAACCCTCCACTGCTGACATTACTGCATCATTACCCAGAGAGAGCTGTGGTGAAAGATAAAGAACAGACAAGCAGAAATTTCCAGTTTGTTTACAGGACTTGTGCTATCTCTTAGAGTGAGCATGCACAGTGCCTCCCAAACCATCCTCTGCTGTTGGAAATACCAGTGGGATTCCTGCAGTGTGTGAACCGTGCCTTCTAGACATAATGATAATTGTTTCACACAACATTAAATTAGTTGTAGCTGCACTTGCAAACACCAGTGCTCCAGCTCCCTGGGTAAAATGTACTGCACTGTTTGCCAAAAACATCAGTGTAGAGGTGCAGCCAAAGCAGGGAGTGTATTCTGAGGTTTACAGCTGTTCTGAACAGAGATTCAGAACAGAGATCTTGACCTTAAGTTTCAGAGCAGCAACCAGCACTAATTCCACCTTGATACAGAGGATGTACCTTCTGCAATTTCTCTCCTTACTGAAGTTAATTTCAATGAGCTCAGGCTCCATGACAGGTAACTGTCCAACAGTTTCTATAAACCTGCAGTGCAAAGGAACTCCAAGAAATGTGTGTGTTTCTCTGCTCCACAAACTCAAGGCTCAGGATGGCACAGAGGTGACAGTGCCACAAATCTCCATTTAGGCCACATGTGTTAATCTGTGAGCCACACATTAACAGCTGGGGCTGTGTAGCAGCCCCACAGATCAGAGCCACCTGCACTGACCATGCCCAGGTGTGGTAGCAGTTAAAGAAATCTGAATCCTTTGTACTCAGAAGAAAGTTCAATCCAAGCACAAGCAGCCTTTGTTTCTGTGTCCAGATTAAGAACCCAGATGAACATTTGCCTCCCTTAGAAATGGGGAGAGATGTCCTTCAGCTTTCACTGAGTTACAGTATTAAAATCTGCATTTATTTGTTTATTCTATTAACTGGCAGATACATGGCTGATTCTTTCCATTAAACAAGTTGCAAAATTTTCTCTACATCCTGCACTCCAATAATAGGAAAATCACTGCCTTTCAAGTGGGTTCTTTGGGCAGGTCCCCATAAATGTCTCCACTAGTAAAAAGAGGTTTTGGGTTGGGTTTTTCACTTCCTAGCTGTGAGGCAATTAATGAGTGATAAAACCTACAGCTGATGGGAAATTTTTCCAACAAAACACCTCTGATGAGCAAATACTGACTTGTCAAAATCAAAACTATCCAAAATTCTAGTTCTGAAATTGTTAGTGGATCTGGTTCTGCATGCTCAAAATGAAACCTAATAATTTTTTATCTTTGAATCATTTTTGGATACACTTGGATGAGAAGCGTAGTTTAAATTGTTGTTTTGTTAAAGAAAAAAACAGTAGGGAAATCCCAACACTTTCTCATTTTTATATGGAACTAACACATAACAAAAACACAAAATGGATTTCTGAAGAGGATGGAGCCATAAATTGCATATGTATGTTCAGTTTAAAAAAACAAAACAAAAAATAAAACACAAAGTATTACAAACCCTGTAACTTTTTCTTCCGGAGTAGAGAACCACCACAAGAGAGACAGAACCTGCATCCAAATGACCTCACTGTCTACTGAAAGCCTCTTTTCTCAGTTCACCTGACACTCTCCATGTCACCACAATGGATGAGACTCGCTGAGACTGCAGATAAAGACTCCCGTGGAACAGAATAATTGATGGAGAGCTCAGAATCATGGCACTAGTTTCTTCTTGTTTTCCGTAATATCCTGACCTTGATATCTTTTCAGGCCCTGCCTGTGTTTGCTGTAATGCATTTATTTTATTCAAATGTGTTTCAAAACTGCTTTGTCAGGCAATTGAAGTTACTAGTAAAGTTAAGACAACATTTGTTATCCCTTATAAGAGATGAAAATTAGTGTTTTTCTTCATGAGAGATGCTCAGTGTAACAATAATTGCTGAGTAACCAACTAGTTCCATTGTTTACCTTGGCATACACAATTTTTCTTAAATTAACAACCTAAAAAAATAGTGGTTTTTATTTTTGGAAGAAAGAGGAGCCAAATGACCCCAGCAAAAGCTAAAAACCAAATTAAGAACACACACTTACAAGCTTTTTTAAAAACCAGAGCCAAACCTGTTGCAATTGTTATTTTTATGCTGAGAAGTCCCCCTGCACTGCAGAAGAGTAACTGGTACTATGAACACTGCTCACTGAAAAGCAGCTAAACCTCCACCACTCACTTGTTTAATCATTCCTGAGTTTTTCTGCCAAGCCCCTGCCTTTTAATTTGCTACAACCAACCTGAAACATCTGTCAATTTTTTTTTTCCTCATGAGTTAATAATGCTGTAATTAAAATCCAGCAGAGAGCTCAGCTGAGACTCCTGGTTAATTAGGACAGGAGGGGGCCATGTGAGCAGTATGGCACTACATGGCTTGGAGAAGGCTTGGATTGGAACCAGGGCTCTGTGGGTGATGAGTTTCTGCCAGTCCATGAAGCTTTTGGATGTTTGTTCCAGTAGCCAGCACATCTATTTGTGGGCAATCAAATATTACTGAAATTATTTAATTTGGATGCAGTGCCCAAACAGTATTTTCTATAAAGAATCTGAGTTTAGTTCTTGTTTCTCTCTAAGCACTAAGAAAATGAGAAGAAGCAGTGCTGAACTAAGCTCTTACTGAAAGATGTTTTGCACTTCAAGTGGCAGTGGGAGTATCACGAAGAGAAAAATTAACTCCTTGGTAAAAGCCATACCTGCTGCTTATGGGCAAGGATTGAGGATTTTAGTTTCTTCCAGGATTTATTTCCACACTGATAACTGCAATGGTGCCCAACTAATCAAGATTGTTCCTGGTACTGAAAATACCAGCTTGATTCAGGTTTGATGCTTGTTGATTCCTGTAGCTTAAGTTCTTATACCACACACTCGATATATAACGATTTGGAATTGGCTGATTTGTTTTGTTTTGGAACAGCAGACAAAAATATTTGTAGTTTTATTGCATTTTCAGCACACTTAAAGATGAAAACATTGATCTGAAGACCTCATCATTTATCAAGTAATTTTTTAATTTTAAAAAGTACACAAATTAAGCTTTTTAAAGCTTGCTCGTTGAAGGCAGAGAAATTTTTATTACAGCTTGGAGCGAGATATAAGAAATTTTTATCATGAACTTAAATAATTTGGAAAGAAAATTAAACTAAACTTGTAGCACACAGCGATGTGTACCATGTGTAACCTGAGTGTCCTGCTGTGCACCAGTGCCAAGTAACTCAAAACCCATTCCTGATTTAATTGGACAAGTGTGTTTTACAACTGTCCAAATTCCTAAAGGATCTGCTACAAAATCCGCCCGGTCCTGTTGATGTGAAAAAGGTATCTCTCCCATGAATCTTTTGCAGTCTTCCCACACTGCCAAATTATGGGCCACAGGAGAAAATGGGGTTTCAGTCTTTTAAGGATGAGTTATCTCAGCCTGAAAGCAAAGGTTCTCTGCTTCGAATCTCTAACAGCTTCTCACAACTTCTATACGGCCTGGCCTGGGCCTCTCTTTAACAGCTTCTCACAACTTCTACATGGCCTGGCCTGAGCCTCTCTTTAAAGTCACAGGCTGCACAAGAATTTCCCATCCCCCCAAGTTTTTCCCAAATGGATTAAAGTCCTTTTTATGGCTTTGCAAGAAGTATTTTTAAGCTCCGCGCCACAAGTGCGGCAGCCCTCTTTTCCCGTCTCCATCGAGCTGCCATCCCACGTGGTCTCACCGCTTCCCTTCTGTTTCTGACCCTGGGATCGCCATGTTCAGCTTTGTCCCATGGGACTTTACTTTCTCTTCTTTCCTCGCTGACTTGGAAGAAAAGGTGTCTTTGTCGGCTGCGGTGTGTGATGTTTCTTCGATTTTGGTGAGAGTTGTGCTGGATGCAAAGGTGCTCCGCCGGACCCGCGGGGTGTCGACGGCCTCAGATGATCTCGGCCGCAAGGCTTCGGTGACGCGCTGCATGCGGAGCGGGGACAGCTCTCCCCGGGCAGAGGCGAGGGCCGCCCCGCCCCGCCCCGCGCCGCGCCGCGGGGGAAGGGCCTGGCCCGGGCCCGGGCACCTCCGCCTCCGCCCACCCCTCGGCCCTCGAAGCAAGAATAAAAGATAAAGCTCCCGCGCTTGCACGGGCTTTTTATATGCAAAAGTGCAAAAGCACGATTGGCCCAAAAGCCCGTCAATCAATTTAGGTTCAACCTATTACATAAGTTCATACCTAATTTTCAATTCTGAGCTTGTTTTTTTGCAGCAGTATATATATCGGTATATTTAAATGGATATGTATACACATATAGCAGTTGCATCCTATTAATGGGAAAACTATCTACAATTCCTGTAATTTAAGATTAAGGGAGTCTTTTTTTCTATGTAAGTTTTCCTGTGAGAGTCAAGTTGAGGAGTCTACATTCCAGTAGATAAAATATATTTAATAGTTAACCTCCTACAGGAAACTTAAGTCAAGATTCACCATGTTCTGCAGTATAATAATAATTTTTCATAATTTCTTTATAAATCTAGAATCCATTAGAGGAAAATACACCTCTGGAAAGAAGCTCAGGGAACTGGATGATGCATCTTTGTCTCTGAGAAGGTGAACTTCAGAAACGGCTTAGGTAAGTTTCCTGAATATACAACAGAACATTTATCTTCAGCTTTGATCCAGGGAAAAAGGAGAATAGTTTCCTGAAAGGGAGGAGAGGAAGGTTTTTGGATTAACACCACATTATGAGGGTAAAATCCCAGAGCGAGGTAATGTGGAATGTCTTAAAAAAAAAAAAAAAACAACTGAACAAAAAAAAACCCCGACCAAACAACAACAAAAAAAAAACAAAACAAAAAACCCACAAAACAACACCAAACAACCAGAAACCAAAAAAAAACCCCAAAAAACCCACCAAAAAAACCCACCAAAAAAACCCCAAAAAGAACAAACCCCAAAAAACCAAAGGAAAAAACCCCAACCCCCCTACCCCAAACAAACACAACCCCCAGCAATAAACAAACAAAAACCAGAAAAATAAACCCCTGAATAGATGCAAAATACTTATTTTCTGGAAGACTCTAGCCTCATCCGGATGTGAAACAAGGTAGACATGATTTTAGTTTTAAATTAGCTGAGACTCCTGTAGTGTGTTATTAAAACAAAAAAAAATATCACTTGAAATTCTCAGTGTTTTAGGAGGGGAAGAAATACAGATTTGTCTAACTTCACCTGAAAGTCCCAGGGCAGCGAGAGCTGCTTAGGGCATGTGATCAGGGAAATGCAGCACAGTCAAGAGGGAGAAAATCTGACTCTCATCCACAAAAACGCCACATCCCTGACCTTCTCCTACCTTTTGAGAGCTTGGCATTGCATTTACCGAGTTGTTGGGGGTTTCTTTCAATTATTTCAAATTGCAAGAGAGCATTGCAATGCTAATGAGCTGCGTCTGAAGCTTAGTGTGTAAAAGAGAAAATCCAACATGGCTGAGAGGGAATTTTCCTAAGCCACCTTTCAATTTAAGTAGCTGCTGCATGAAAAATGAGGTGATTCCTTGACCAAGCTTGCCCTCTGCAGGCCTCTACCTCCCTCTGGCACTGCCAGATTAGTTCCTTTTCTACACAAGCAGATTAATGTGCTGCTCACATAACAGCATTTGGATATTCTCTCTTTTTTTAAAATAATATAGTAATTACTTAAATAGATATTTGGGGACACCTCTTAGTGCAACTGGGTCCTAAACATTAATTTAATTTGCCCGAATATCTCCTGATTAGATTTGCTGTTATCTGAAGGCAGTGAGCTAATAGAGATGATGCAGAAGGGATTTGATTTAACCCTGGAGCTGTTTGTTCAAGTAAAGCTCCCAGCACAGGCCATAACCAGCATCTGGTCTAATGAGCCACAGTGAGAATCCCACCGACTGCATCTCTGTTGTACTGGATAACAAGGAAGAGTCACACTATAATAGGCTTCTGGTGAAGGCAATGAGAGTAAATACAGCCCTTGGGAGATGGAGGAGAGAATACTTTGCAGCTCCTCACTTCATGTCTGATGAATAAGGACTTTTTAAGAATCTCTCATTTTTAAACCAAAAAATCATCACAATGGTTTATAATTTTCATATAACAAATAAAAGCAGGTACAGGTCAATACCATAAATCAGTTTATGAATGACAGCTGTTTAAGTATTTCACTCAATGTTCTCTGTGTATGTGATTCTTTGAAAATAGGACTGAAACCTAAATAAGGTAAAGGTGTGATTTTTAAAGCTAAATTAATGAGATATAACTCTGAAATGTAAAGCCAGCAAAACTAGTTTTAAAAAAATCTCTGCATAGCTATAGCAATTTGAGATTTTTTTATTTGTAATTGACATAACAACATCAATTTGGGATTTTTTATTTGTAATTGACATAACAACATCATCAAAATCTCTGGTACAAATGAAATTACATTGGCAATCCTGCTTATGTTGGTATAATACATGTTAGCTGAGCTGAGGCAGACAGAAGCTATGCCACTCAACACTTTTGTTTCAAAACATTTTGCAAAGAGAAGTTATTTAACCTCTTCCTTCTTTCTTTTTATAACACACTCTATGTGTTTGCAAGAGGCAGGAAATGCCCATTAATAGTAATAATTAAGTGTAATATTATCTCTTCAATAATAGTAAAATTGCAAGGAGTGCACTAGGACTCTCCTGGGACTCTTTGACCACCAACCCATGAATTCCGAGGATTTCAGCCCTCAGAAGGTGAAGAGCCAGAGAGGTTTGTTTCAAACAGAACCTGAAGCCCACTAGGAGTTCGCAGATCTAGACCAAAAGCTGATTTCAATGAGTAACTTTAATCAGTAAATTCCAGTGAAAAAATGCTTCATTGGATTTTTTCCCCCAAGTAGCTCAATAAAATATGCTCTTTGAAACAAGATCTGACTCACATTGCAGGTTTAACAAGGGCTAATTTAAATAGGCTCTCATTTCAGTTCCAGTGTTAAAGATTAAATTAATTAAACACCTAAGTTTAGAGGATGTCTTTCAAAATTCTGCAAACAAGAATAAATAAACGGACTCCTGTTTTGACAGCTGGTGTCTGGCTTTTAGCCAAATGACAGGATAACAGAAGCGTGGAAAATTGAGATGTGTTCCTTAGAACAGTCTCAAATGGAGCCTCACTGGGCTGCATGATGAATTCCACCCATTTACTACAGGCTGAGTAAGAAAAACACTCCTACATTCATGGTACATGATCAATTTGCCTGAGAGTTCTTTGATGACTTGTTTTTCATAGAGATACTTTCGGGTACACCAAAAAATGTGGTTTTCTCCTGCATTCCCGTTAAAACCATCCAGTAGATGGGGCCACAGAGTTGTACAAAACGCAAAAGAAAGTAAGATTAGTTCCTCCTAGGAAAAACTCTCATAGTGCAAATAGAGTTTTGTTAATCCATTAAATTCTACTGTCAGGCAAATAATTTATTTACTTATATCGTGTCCTGACTGTATGACTCATTAAGCTGTACTCAACTGCTAGTTAATGTGTTTGATACTGAAATAATTACAACACTCAGCCAACAAAAATTACAGCTGAGATCCTAATTTTCATTCATCCTCTCTTCGTTCCCAGATATTGTACAGGTGTGAGATACATTCAGGCTTGTGACGAAGTGACACAATGGAAGTCGTTGACAGTAACTGTAGCAAGAAAGTCCCACACGTGGAAAGGTGTGTGTGGCAGGAGGAACGTGTTAGTGGTTCCTGCAGAACATAAAGGATGACTTTATGAATGTAACTTGGATGCACCGTTGGGATTTTTTTTCCCTGTTTCTGTGAGATCTTTGCGTGTTTTCTTTTAAAATGTGCGGATCAGAAAAGAACGTGGGGGTTTGAGAGCACCTGTAGGGAGATTGCAGGAGCTGGGGCAGCCCCGGGGGCTGCGTAGCGGTGGGTGCAGAGGTTTGAACTGTGTCTGCACACGGGGTGCAGCGTGGTACCAGCAGCACAAGGGGCTCTGAGGGTGTTTCTGAGCTTTGCCTCACGAAACGCCAAGTTCCTCGTGGATTCAACTGTGAAATCCCATCCGGGAGACGGCTGAGCCACCGCTGCCTTTGAGCGGGGGACTCGCAGGTTAAATCCTGGCCATGGGGCAGGAAAACGAGCCCGTGGCTGTGTGACCGGGAGGTCAGGGGGTGCTTTGGGTCCGGGCCGGGGTGAGGGGCTGACCCGTCCGTGCGGCTCTGCCGGGCGGGGCTGGGCTGCCGGAGCCCCCGGACGGGGCAGCCCCGGTCGGCCCCAAGTCACCGCTGACCCCGCGATCGGGGGAAGCCCGGCCCGGGGACGTCCCTGCCCTGTCCCGGCGGGTATCGGGGAGAGCCCTATCCCAAGGGATGCTCCGGTGGGAGCGCAGCGTCGGAGGGAGCCCTGCCCCGGAGGATGCCCGGGTGGGACCCAGCCCCGCGGGGGCGGTGCGGTGCCGGTGCGGTGCCGAGATGAGGTTAGAGGGGCCACGGCAGCATCTGGAGGCGGCCCCGCCCCAGCGCAGGAAGGGAGCGCCCGGCGGGGCGGGAGGGAGCGGCCGGATCCGGCGGCGGGGCCGGGGCTGCCGCCCCGCAGAGCCCGCGGGACGCTGCCGGCAGCCGCCATGGCTTTCGGGAGGGCTCCGAGGGACCCGTTCAGCACCGCCGTGGGCAGCCTGGTCGGTAAGTAGCCTCGAGCGCTGCCCCCGCGCTGCCCCCTCTGTCTCCGCCGAGCGCTGACCCGCGGCTCCCCTTGGCCTTTCAGAGCGGGCGACGCTCGGCTCGCTGCAGACGGAGGAGTGGGGACAGTTCATGCACATCTGCGACGTGATCAACGCCACGGAGGAGGGGTGAGCGAGCGGGGCCGGGGGCAGCGGGGCGCGGAGGTGGCACCGGCGTCGCTCGAGGGCAGGGCGACATCGAGCAGGCAGCGTAGGGCGCTGATGTTAAGTGACCCGAAACGAAATAGCACAGGGAGCACAGAGCTTTGGTCCCCAAGGAAAAGCTTTGCCTGTCGCGGGGCCATTGGGGCTTTTAGGGATTAGCCTCGGAGGTTCTTCCCCATAGACACAACGCTAGAGAAGGGCGGTGACAGAGGGATCTCACCTGAGTCTGACGTGTTTTGTGGAACCTGTACTGCTCGTCAGGCTGAACGGGACCCCCTGTGCTCTGCAAACCCACCTGGAAAAAGGCTTTGAGCACTTGGGTGCCTACAACACTATTTAAAACTCTTGGCTTTTGCCTTCGAGTTCCCCACCGTGCAGTGTCTCTTGCCAGGCTGTGCCGCAGCAGGGGTGAAGCGAGGGTTGGGATCCTGTGCAGTGGGATCCATCCCACCCAGATGTGCACCCAGGGCTCCTAGGACTGAGGTGGTCTCTTGCACTGAACGGCCACATGCAGGTTTGCTCAGCCACTTGCTGCTCTGAGCTTCCTTGTTTCCACCTGTAAGAGAGGTAAAAAGGAAACTTATTCTCGTGTAAGATCTGCTTCAGCACTGCCTTGCAAGAACTCACTTCTAGCAGTGGCATGTTTTAACACCATCTGAAGAGCTTTCTCCAGGACAATTTGGTATGGCTTACTTTCTGCACAGGTGTCTTTTTTTCTGTATCAACTTTTCTTTCCTCTCATTGTTTTGGATTCCACACTTTCACCCGTGGCTCTTAATGCTTGGAATGTCAGTAATAATTACTTCCTTATGGTTATTACCATAAGCAACAGCACACTTTGACCCTCAGTGTTAGTTTTTATGTAAAGTTTCCATGCAACAGAGTCTTTTATTTAATAATAGACTGTTTCCTCTTGTGCACAGCTTAGGCTTGCTGAGGAACTCCTTGTAACTTCCTCCTAGGCAGCTACTACTAGTCACAGTCTGTAACAGGATAGTAGGAGCAGCAGAACTGCTGCATGTAATTAGGCAAATGGTTATTTTAATGCAACATACAGCTTCTGACCAGAGCATTTCCAGATGCTTCAGCAAGGGAAGCAAGCAGGAGTGGAATTGTAGTACAGCTCTCTGCAAGGGAAACTTCTCCACTCTCATGCTCCCATCCATCACTTGATGCTCTACTGATGTGCCTGGGTATGACATAAGATTAAGAAAAATAGAGAAATGTCTTCTTTTTTTTTCTTTTTTCTCATGAAGTATAGCACTTCAAACTAAGAAATACAGCAACGGTAAACACCCACTTAATTTCATTGACTTTGAAATGTTTTCAGCAAAGATTTCTTATTTTTCTCTTAGTGGAACATTGTATTTGTGCCTATTGCTCCATCTTAGATTCTAGAGAGATCCTAAAGAGAAGTTAGGACATCTTGTTTATGTTGATCATGAGCGTTGGGCTGGCCCTAATAATTGTACACTATAGATAGTCCATATTAATGAGGCAAAACTGCTTCCCACATGTGATAATCTTGATACCGTCTTCCACCCTTTTCCTCCTACACAGATAGTTAAAAGATATGGAGTGTATATATAGAAATGCAAATGGCTGGGTTAGAAATGCCCCTATCTCTGGGCTGGAATGGGTTGTCCATCCATCCATGGTAATTACTCAGATGAGTTAAGTGCATCCTGCAATTATAAGATTGGAAGTTACCCATGACACCCCTACTCCTGACAGCACTCCCAGAAGAATATTTTCTAATTGCATCATACATGAAAAGTACCAGTCAACTCTTGATACAGCTGGCAATTGATATTCCCTTTCAAGGCAATAAAAGCTTGATAAGTAATTCTATTGTACAACAGTGGAAAAATATAGTTTTGGAGCACACTTTGCAGAGGAGAATAACTATTTCTCTGCACAAATCTCTGGAGTAATGCACAGTCTGCAGTAACAAACCTGATTCACTGCTTTGTTGCTGTGAATTTGCAGAGATTTTGCTGAAATCAGCAGGGCAATTGCTCTGGTTTACGTGGATGTAAACACAGGGATGGATTTGATCCTGTATCTCAGCCTGGTATTTTTGGTTCTTGGACGAAGTTATGAACTAGAAAACTTCACTGATAACTTTTCCTCCTTCATTTCTTGTCACAGGCCTAAAGATGCAGTTAAAGCACTGAAGAAGAAGCTTTCAAAAAACTGTAACCACAAGGAGATCAGGCTTACCTTGTCTGTAAGTACAGCTATGTTTATATTAATTAGACACTAAGAAGACAAACATTCTAAACGATAAGGTGGCATGCAAATTACCCCTGACACAACTCTCCAGGATGTTTTCAGTCTTTGTTGTTTGTGTGTACAGCACTGCCACAGTGCAGATCAGACAGTTTGCTGGCATTCCATGGACTCCTGGATGATGCAAATTCCGGTTTGGGGTTTTTTTTTTTCCACTTGTTCGGTGTAAAAGTAGTATAGTTCTTATTTGCTCCAGTGACTGTCCCTCTATGAGAGCCCCACCTGTTTGTGAAAGACACGGAGGTTGGGATATTACATAAAAGCTACATTTGACCATTCTGTTACTCACCTTGTTGTGCTGATCTTAGTCAAACTAAGCACAGTGCGCAGCATGGTGGAATGTGTGACACCTGCTTGGTAAAAGGAAATGTTGTCACATATAAATGATAAACCTGAAGGAAAAGGTAACCCTGGTGAGTTAAGTGAGGGAGCAAGAGGCAGGGTGAGCTGTGTGAAATTCAGATGTTATGGCTAAAGGTTGGCATATCTGGGAATATCCTCACTTGACATAACCTGGCCTCTAGAATCTGACAGTGTTCCTGAACTGCTCCAGGGTTTGGGGAGGTGTTGTAATTTCAGTCAATTTAAGATTTACTGGAGTATGTTAATGCAGGAAGTTCTAATACTGTCCTGAGTTTCTGACTTGAATTACTCTTGACTCCCAATAGTGCAACTGTGACAAGAGTCATATCATTTTTAGTTTGAGCTTTTGAGGATTTTAGTCTTTCATTAATTAGCTAAAAGTATTTTCTTCACCATTTCCTTTTTTGAGGTTTTAGAGGCCTGGCTACATCACTTTGAGTACTGTTACTCATGGGTTTGGTATTTGTTGTGCAAAATCATTATCTATATCAAAATGTACTGAGAAGTGATTAAGGAAGATGGGTGATGGATAGTGCCAAATTGTAGGTCGCTTAGCAATTGCCCAAGTGCCTCCTGACAAGTTAGAGATGGAGATAACTGTGTCAAACGTCAATATAGACCTTCAGCTCACTCCATTTCCGCACTTCTTCCCTGGCTTCCTCCTCCACTGTCTCATGAGTCACATTTTTGTGTGTTCTGTGTGTTGCATAATGGAAACACTGGGTTTCCATTGTACCTTCAATCTCTGTATCAGGTCTGTCTCCTGCAGCCCTTGTGCAGCGAGGTCCTGTTCTGATTATCTGACATAGTTTCTGCTCATAATCCAGGGTTTAGGTTTAGGAGCTGTTCCTTTGGATATTTACAGTGCAGATATACCAAAGTGACATTATAGCTTAGCTTTTGATTATGTAAAAGTGGGAGAAGGATCTTGTTCCGAGTGTTTCCAAGGAAGAACTTTATCACACTGACCTGGAAGCTAGTATTGCAGATGTAGCATGCAGCAGGTTCAGCTGGGAGTGCAATTCCTGTCCTGTTCCAGCCCCTTTCTCTGTCCTCACCCACTCCCATGCACACCTGTAACTTGCCTGCCAGGTAGTTGCATTCTCTTGGCCCAGCTGCTTTCTGCTGTTTTCTGTCTGCAGATTTCTTCTCCCTGTATTCCTTAATCTTGTTTCCTTTTTTAAATTTAAATAAGTTCCAGCCTTTCCTCTAACTCTCTCTCTCTCTCTCTTTCTGGCTTTAGATCTTACATAAGATCTTTTATGCTTTGCCTCTCCCTCTGCCTTTGGTTTCCTTCCTTTTTCTTTTTTTTTTTTACCAGTACTGCCATAATTTTAGCATGTGTAAAATCTTTCCTTTGATGACCTCATTGCTGGCCATGTGTGGATTTTACCTTTCCCACATCACTCTTCCTATGTGCTGTATCTTCTGTTTTTATCTTCTTAATTGCCTTGATGAAATTGTTCCTGTTTTCCATTTTGAAATGCTTAGATGACAACAGCAAGTAATTGCTAATGGAAAAAAAAGAAATAATTTTCAATTCCTTAAACACAAGCCCTTCCTTTCCTGCGCAACTCTCAGCTCTTAAAAATTGTTTGCCTCCCAGAGTTTTGCAAAAATAAGGGTTCTTTTTGGATGAACTGTTAGTGCCTGTATTTCTTACAGGAAATGTGGTCCTCTAGCTTTTGAGACTCTACATCAGATTGTCTCTCCTACCTACATTAGATACAACTAAGAAGGATCTACAAATCACATTTCTTTTGAAGTGCACTTTGATCCAGTTGTATCTACTCAACCGTGACATCCTAGGATTTAGTATTTCTAATGAAGCTGCTTAAGGAGCTCATTCCCAGAGGATACACACAGAGTGGAGTGTGAAAGTCTTCATGGAAGCAGCTCGACTGCACATCTTAGCCCTGATTCTGTTACTGAGATGGGTTAAATCTCAACAGTGTGTTCCTCCTCCTCACTCTTGGATGCTTCTTTATTTACTTGGAGGAAGAAGGCTGAGAGCCATCTGTATAATGTGCTGGCTATGGCTTGGCTTCAGGTGCTCTGAGCTGTTGAAGTTCCTGTGAAGTCACATGGATGGAGGTGTTTGTGTGTCAGGCCATGGAGTTGCCTCATGCCCAGCCTTTTATAACACTGAGAGATCAGGGCTGGCACTGGAGGTTGCACAATCAGAGTGAAGAGGATTAGAACTTTCAGGCAGGAATCCAAGAGACTCTGTGTGTGTTACTTGATTTTTTATTACCGGTAGACTTAGATGCATAAATTCTGTTTATGTAATGAACGGTGAGACAGCTGTTCAGTTACCTCCATAGATCTCCCTTGGTTTTGTAAAGCATTTGCTGCAAGTGCCCCAGTTCTGCTACCTCTAAGGTCTTAGGAGCTGAACAGCACGTGGGGAAATTGTTTATTGAATGTATCCCTCTCACTCCTGCATTCAAAGCAGTGGACAGAAATTTAAGATTAAATTACTGTTTCATCTCTGTATTACATTGTTGGAAAATATTTTAAAGGAAGTCATTTTCCCAGAGAAATTGTGGATGGCCCATCCCTGGAAGTATTCAAGTCCAGGTTGGATGGGGCTCTTGGCAACCTGATCTGTGAATGGCAGGGGAATTGGAACTAGTTGATCTTTAAGGTCCCTTCCAACATAAGCCATTCTATAATCACTTATAATTAAATTTTGAAGGATATTTTTTCCTGAGAATATTTCCACTTTTCCTTTTAATCGCATGTAATTTTTCTGATGCAGAAAAAATTTAGCATGGCACACGTGACCTTCAGATTTTATTTTGATAAATTAACATTTCACAAAGCAGAGGATCTAAAAAACAAAAACACGAGAGAGTCCTCCAGCTCCTCAATTAAAAGAGTACTACTCAATTTTATTATATTTTATGGTATATGCTGACAAAGAGGAAAAGAAGAGGACATTGAGTGGGAGCAAAAGCAATCCAAATCTCAATGTTTGAAATGTGAAATCTGAAAAACTCAAGACTTCTGAAAATTCAGTGTTTTTGAAATGCTGAATTTTGATCAAGTGTACTCAACCCCTGCACTGTAATTGGTGAGTGGCAGCTGAAAGAGCTGCTCATACCGGTTTGGTTTAAATGCTGGCCTTGGAAAAAGCATCTTGCAGTTCCAAACCTCAGCTGGGCAGGCATCAGGATGTGTTCAGTGGAGTGTAATCCTGGAGATGGATTAATGGCTTGTTCCCCTTGAGTCAGAAGTGCAAAGAAGCAAACTGTTCATCTAGGTTTTCTTGCAGCCACCTTGGGTCTAAGAAGTGTCCATCACAAGCTGCATTCATTGCTCAGCTTTATGGACCAAACCTGGCTGCTTTAGTTGAGCAGTGAGTCCTGAAATCTGAGTGAGGTCTCTATTGATAAGGAATATAGTTGACTTTCTGCTATGCTCACCAACTTCTCCCTTTTCTGTTTCTGCCTCAGTTTGGCTTCACCTCTCTGTAGATGCCTTTTATCATTTTAGTTCTGTGATTCAGTCCTGTAAACGAGAGGCCTTGGTTTACAAGGTGTTTGCCCTCCTTTTTGCTCAGTGCAGATATCTGGGTTCAGTTATCCTGGAACACAGCAGCTCTGTCAATTCCAACACTTCTCACATCCTGTTTGTCATTGACAGGAAGTTTAATGGTTTGATTGAAGTTAATTTGCCAGTTTTATTATTAAAACATGTTTCTATTGAGTTCCCATTGTGCTGTGTGGAGCAGTGGTTGGCTTGGCGAGCTTGGACCTGTTCCTTCAGTGGAAATGCTTGGGACTATGAAGTCCTATTTGCACTGGAGTCCTATTTGCACGATAAATACCCATATTGAAATTCTAATGAAAGGTGTTATTAGCATGAAAGTGGCTTGTTCATGAATAGTCCAGTTAAAAATAATTGAGTCAAATTCTTCTTTTTCTTATGCCAGCTTAGTTTTACCCTGAGTGAGTGGGCTGGGGTGGCATAATTGAGTGGCCATTAGTTCAGTACTTTCATTCAGCATGTAAATACTCAGTCCCTTAAGTAGAAAATTAATAATAGGGAGTAGCATAACAAATTTCCCATGCACTGGGTTGAAAATAATTTATACAGACCATCTTTGAAGTACTGTACAGGCAAACGACTTGGCTTATTTGCATATGTTTTGCATATGAAAAATAATGTTTTGAGCCAAGATGTTTTTGTAATTGTCTTTCAGTTAGCTTTTTGCACAGCAGTCTGCCAGTGTCTCTTTGTTCTACCCTGTTTTCATTTTGGCAATATATTTTCTTCTGGTCTTAAACCTGTTATCCTGTAAGTTCCTGATCACACTGAGGGAAAAATCCCTGAGTCTTGAGGTTAGAAAATGAGCTACTGAAATGATTTCACTTAGACAAATGTAGTCTGCTCTGAACAGGAAAGTATATTTAACCTACTTTTATCAAGATCACAATATCATCCCTTTAAATATGTGTTCCCTTTTGAGAATATGTCCTGTCTGTTACATGATTCAGGTGAACTTTTGTCTCAAAACATGTGAAATTTTGCAGCCTTTCGTTAATGTCAGCGCTTTGCTTTCACCTTTCTATCTTGTCTTTTATGTTGGGAGGGAAAATGAAGCTATAGCTGAAAAGAAAGAAGCACAAGAGTGACCATTTTTCCCTCTGTGGGTCATCATCCATCTTCAGATTTGGGCCAGGCAAGATGAGTTCTGTTCCTGATTTTGCACCTGATCTGATTGACCCCAGTTTACTGTCAAGTCCCAGGTGACTGGGATGTAATGGTGGTTTTTGACATCTCTTCTGCAAAATGGGAATTGTAATCAGCCACCTCCAGATGTACCAGGGAGAAGTGTTATGTCCTTACCACATCCTGCTGTGTTTGATAGGCCAGGCACAGTTCTTGCAGGGATCCTGCTTTAAGCATTTCAAGCAGGGTTTTGGAAGTAGACTTCCTTCATGAAGATGAATCTGACAATTGGAACATTTCAGCTCATCTGTTTCAAATCAATGTGACCTTTGAAACGCATGGAGAAATTGTGCTCCAGGTTGGTGAATTTGTTCTTTCCTATTTTATCATTAGTCTCTCACTTACAGGGCAGATTAGAGAACAGGCATGTAGTAATCTGATTTTCTTCTCTTGCAGAGCTCTTCAGAATCTGTCAGACCAGGGTACCTATGTGCTAGGCAGTGAATTAATTCTGTTGCTAAATCTGTACAAGTAACTTTTTTAAGATATGGGCAGATTTCCTGCTGTTAAGGTACTGTGTGTTCAGTAACTGCAGTGACAAAGAAACAAGTGTGGCTGTGCTGCTCTGTTAAAAATAGTGTTACTCTGGCTGGCACAGCTCATTTGAGCTGTGCGGGTATAACAGAGTACACAGGGAGCTGCTGTTTCCCTGAAGTAACCTCATCAGGCATTCTAGTGAGCAGTAATCTGTTCATATCCGTTCCTACTCTTCCCCATAACTCCTTGAAACAAATTAAACAAAAAGAAACAAAAGCAGTCAAGTTGTGGGGTTTTTTTCCCCCCATTCTTTGTGTAACAGAAGGTTTTTTGTGTGCAGCTGCTTGAGATGTGTATGGAGAACTGTGGCCCAAGATTCCAGTCTTTAGTTGTGAAGAAGGATTTCTGCAAAGACAAGGTGGTGAAACTGCTGAACCCAAGATACAGCCTGCCCATTGACATGCAGGAGAAAATCCTGACCTTTATCATGGTGAGTCTGGAGTAAACAGTGTGTTCAGTGTCTCTGCTATGTGGTAAATGTTTAGTTGTGCAGCCTGTTTAAATCCTGGGAACCTCTTCCTAAAGCAGACCTTAACTTTGGAGCTGTTGTGGTTCCTGCTGCACTGAATGGAGTTATCCAGAGTGGAAGAACGGAATGACCTGTCTTTAGGACGTGTTTTAAAAGCATTTGTCTGACCCACTGACTGACCATTTCTGTGACTGTTACTGTGCCTGATATTTCAAAACCAGGTTTGGGCACGAGGTTTTCAAGGGATGGTGGATGTGGGCGAAGTAAAAGAAATTTACCTAGAATTGCTGAAGAAAGGAGTGGAGTTTCCATCCTCTGACACCAGCAGTGGTGGATCTAAGGTGAGGATATACAAGGACACTTCAGAAACAGTATGTGTTAATTTTATGGGATACACAAGGTGTGTTTGATCTGGGTTTTTTTTATTTAAATGCTCCAGGGCAGAACATGACCAAACTACTTAAGCACGTGAGCAGGAATCAGTTTCAATTATAACAGCTAAGATAACAACAAAGAAACCTGACCTATATAGTAGTTTATTTCATTTCCAAATACAGATTCATGGATATGTTCTCAGAAATGACGCATCTCTGTCTTGAGACTTTCAAAGATCTGTGCATGCTGTTTACTTCAAAATAAATGAGTGCTTAGTGCTCCAAACTTGTCAGCTTCTGAAAGCCTCAAGAAAAATGAGTAAGATTTTCACAAAAACATGTACTGTTCAGAGTATGAGCATCATCTATCTTTAAGATTAAATTGAGAGATGTAGAAATCTATAAGAAAAGATTATTGTCTGCAGTTCTCTCGAGCTTTGCACAATCCATGCAACAGTAAGTGTTATTTAAGCCTATGTCATAGGTAGTATTGTGTGGCATTTAGGACATTAAATATAAGTATGGTTTGAGCATTGTACATCAGCTGAAAATACAGTACATGGTTTAATGCCATTCTTTCCAGATTTCTTTTTTTTTTAAGAAGAATTTTCACAAGATCTTTGGGCAGTGTGAAAGCCATCCACCACTGGGTGGAATCTTGCAATTACAGAATTAGATGTCTGTAATCAGTGCAAACAGAAATAATTCAGATTTATCCTGAGTTTGATCTGCTGATTGAATAGTGGAGTACACAGAAGCCTATGTATTTAAAGGTTGTTAGAACAAGCCGTGTGAAGAATGCTCTCAATAGATGCTAATTTTTTCCCTCACCTAGTACATTAGAGACTATTTTGTCTACCTCATGTACTTGCCAGTTAAAATTGACACACTGTCTGTTTGTCTTAGCAGACCTGAACACAGTTTTTACCTCCGTCTCCAGGAAGTGAAGGGTTTGTAGTGTGTAGTGCAGGCTGGGGTTTGCATTTGCATCTTTTTCAGCAGTCAGTTCAGATGCAATGCAGGTGAAGCTTTCTCAGACTGTTCCTGCTTTTCAGTCCAGGAGGCTTTTGTAGTTCACCTTCTGCAGAGACCCACACTTAGCCCCCGAACCCTTCTACTGCTTCCAGGTGTCATCACATTCCAAAGTGTCCTTCATTGCAAAATTGCAGTAGCACTTCAGGAAGGACTCTTTGCTCTTAGATGACTTAATAATTTCTTGCTAGCCTGTTCTTGAGCCATTCCTACTTTGTCCTGTGTTGGAATTTACTTACAAACCCTTTCTAAAGATATTTGATTTCCAAGCCTCATTTCATTACAAAATAGCCATTAGATTTATTTTTGTAAATAAGCCTTGCTCAACAAATTCCCTGGGAGCACTGATTATGAGGAAACTCCTGCCCAGTTGTGTAGTCTGAGAGATGTTCCTCTCTCAGTAGGATGCCTGCTGCAATTTTGTTCAACCCAAGCTCTGGTTTTTTTGTGTTTTCACAGATTTCACCCCAGCCTTGTGCAAAGTCATCCCCATCCTCTGCCAGTCCTGCCAAACGTTCCTTCCTGCCTCTTCCCACAGGCCCAGTGTTATTGTTGACTCCGGAGCAGGTGCAACATTACAGGTTTAGGGGAGGGTGGGTCCACCCAAAATGTGCTGTGAATGTGTGACTTGAGCAGCCTGGGTGCCACTGGAGGGACCCTCAGTTCACAGAGTATAGCTCTGGGATCCTGGTCTTAGGTTTGTGGAATTACTACTCGAGTGTCTGAATATCTAATCACATCTTACAATGCTGTAATGCAAATTGATAAAAGCTTGTTCAGAGATAAGCGAGAAAGCCAAATTTACTTTCACATAAGGCTTGTGTGAAGAGGTTTTTATAATAAGCAGGAAGGAAAGGACCGTTTTCTTCCATTCCTGCTTGACTATGTAACTAAAAGGAGGAACAGTAACATCAGTGAGAGGGATTAACTGTAAGGAAAACAAGTAGTTTTCCAAGCTATCAGGCTTGGATCTTAGTTTGATTGCACATTTAAAAGCTAAACTAATTCCATTCATTTTCATGGTGTGTTACCAGAGTAAAATAATGCTAATTAAGTCCATATTATACCTAATGGGGAAGAAAGTGTGTATTAGAGGTAAGAATTATTCTCCTTGCCCTGTTCACCTACACAATATTCTCCTGCTGAATTCCAACAGATTGGGAAACTGTACAGTGAACTGGATATGGCAAAAATGAATGTGAGAGTCATGTCATCAATATTGAAAGAAAATGTTCCTGGCTCTGAAAATCCGGATGATATGAATCTTTTACAGGTACATGATAATTCATTGATAGGGGCTATTGGTTTGGTTATAGTTGCTTTTTAGTGTTACATCTTGTCTTTTAACATCTGGATTCAGATTGACAAATGGAACCCAACAACAGGTTTTTATCTCTGGTTTTGCTCAGCTTGCTTTCATCTCCTTCATCTTCCCTTGACATCTCGATAGTCAGGAAAGGACAATACAGCTTGCAATGCAAATTTAAGCTCTAGGTAATTCCAAGGGCAGAGGAATTTCATAATGGAGCGTTCTCTGTTGAGCATGTTCTGTCAAACAGCTCCGAGAACATTCCAGCTGAATGCAGTTGCCTTGTGGGAGAATAGATGATGACAGTCTTGCTCTCATATCTGTCCTGGCATTTTCAGAGCTCTCTTTATTATCACCAGTCCCTTAGAGGCAGACTGAGGGCCAGTGAAGAATATGAAGCGTTGGCTTATGTGTGTAACCTCAAAGGTTGGGAGCTTGCTGTGCTATAGAGGAATCCATGTGCCCTTAAAGTGTAGCCTGAAGGAAGTGTATTGCAGTAGTCCAGTGATGTGACAATGAACATGTACATGTTCCTTCTGAGAAATTATGTGCTTATGTTGTATTTTTTTGTTTAGAAATTAAAAGTACAGCATTACTTTAGCATTGCAATAGTGACCTATGTTAATGGAACCTTTTTGGTTTCATAGTGTCTGCGAGAACTTAAAACTTTTACCACATCCTCCTGTTTCTAACCTTACCTCCAAACTGCTACAATGAGGAAACATTTTTGGCAGTTTTGCAGCATTAAGTGTTTTGAAGAACTGATCTAATTTTTGCAAACCTTGAGTGCACTTCTTCTGCCCAGCATAGAAATTTTCCTGTGCAATGAACCCTTACTGGGTGCTGTTGAGAATACACTGTTTTAGTATGCTTGACCACCTCTGTCCGGTCCATGACAAGGCTGGGAAACAGAAAAAGTTCGTCTTTCATTTCCTGTCTCCTGCCGTGGCACTTCTGTATGTGGGTGCACAGATTCAGCTGCCCACAGTAAACCAGTGGATTCTTACTGACACTCCCAGTAATAAAATTATTGGCAAAAGGTTGAGGACAGGGTGTGGAGTTCCCATATGTGGGAGAGTGAATGAAAACTCATTCCTTTCACTGTTGTTCTTTCCGTTCTTTTTCCTCTGTGCACCAAGTGGTGCAAAACATCAGGCATGGCCAGCCTTTTCCTTGAACAATGTTTAATGCTCTCTTTTTGTTTGTGGCACTACCTGGATGGCTTGGATTGGACTTTTGTTGTCACAGAACAAAATCCTTTATTAAAAGATCTGCTTGTTTAGACTTTGAGTTGGAGACATTGATTTCAGTCCCTCAATAAAAACTGTAGTAAGGAGAACTTGATCAGTGCAATGTGTTTTCAGTTCTTTATCTTTGTTAGTGGCCAGGCTCCTCCCTTTCCCCACCCTGTTTTGGACAAGGCTTAAGATATCAGATTTCACTGGAAATAATATGCTGGCCAATAACTGTAGTTTAAGAATAGCTCAGGATCAGCCAAGAAGAGTAACAAACTTTTGTACTGGATGGTGAATAGACATAGTGAACAGATAGTGGACGGATGTGCAGGAATTTGGGTCCAGATCAGCAGCTGGTAAGAGTTAGCACAGATGTATTGGAATCACTGATGACTGTTATTCCAGCTGCTACTCCAGTTTTCAGGCAAATCCGTGCCTGAAATGAGTGTCTCAGTTTCCTTCTCTATTGAGTATTGACACTTGCAAAGGAGCTAGTCTGCCTGTGTAATGGAATCATAAGCTGAATACATTTTTGTGTGTTTTATCCTGGGCCGTGAAGATACAGTACTGAAAAATACAGCACTCTGCAATTTTGACACAGATTTAGCAAAGGGGTGCAAATTTCTTTTTCCATAAATAATTGATTTACGTGAAGTATGTATTTTTTTGAGGACAAATCAGATCACTTTGAATATCAAAGCAATTTCTGAATAGTAGTGTGCAAATACAGTCATTTTCCCCCTCCTTTGTTTTTTTGTTTCTTTAAGCAGAGCCAGCCTGCATTTGCAAATGCAGTGTGAGTGAGAAAAAATGTTGGCTGAGTTAAAGTTCCTGTTGCTAAAGAATTTGTTTCTTTGAACATGCAAAATCTGCAGAGGGAAGTAATATAAACAGACTGTCTTCCACTTCACCAGGCAATAATGTAAAATTCTGCTTAATAACCTCTCATAATTCTCCTATCTGCTGATTCTGTAAGGTTTGTGTTACTTTCTCAAAAGTCCATAGATTAAGTTTATCCAGACTTCCCACTTAAAGGAATAGTTAGAGCTGGAGACTTGTCACAGAGCACTTCTGACCTTCAGACTAATATTGTCTTATCTTCAAGCGGACATTGAACAGGATTATGTCCAAGTATCCTGCTGAGTTTAATCAGCTTCAAGCAGTATCAAATCACATTGGCTCTACATCACCCAGAGGTGTCTTTGTTATTTTGCAATTTATAATTTAGGCTTTAGAGACAGATCTATCTTTAGAAATGAAGGTGGGTCAAGAGGTAGGGTTTAGGTAGGAGTGATGTGGTGGTGGGAGTTGTGACCCTGCATTGCAGAGATCAAAGATGTGGACATTGTTCTATTTGCAATGGTTGGTACCTGTGTGGTTTGTGTAAATTAAGGAATGTTACCTGTGACTCTGCAGTGCTTGAGTATCTTACCATTCATCTCCAGAACTGACATATTGAGAGACCACAGTTATGATTTTTAATTTTTTTTTCCTTTCCTTGCCTCGGGCAGAAATTGTACAAGACCTGTCGGATGATGCAGGAGAGGATCATGGAATTGTTGGTGACAGTGGAGAATGAAGATGTGATTGTTGAGCTAATACAAGTAAATGAAGATCTGAATAATGTCCTCCTGGGACATGAAAGGTAAGTGCAGGGCGTCTTTCCTCACATTTGGAATCCTACCTCAACAAATGCACTTAATGGAGAGATGGTCCCTATGCCTAGTGTTGCGCCTCCCCATGGAGACAGATTTTATCCTTAAATTTGGAAAAGAAATATGATTGCAAAAAGAAAATTATGTGTTTTCTGCCTCCTAAACACTTCAGAAATGGTTCAGGAAAGTAGTTAGGAAACCACTAGAGTGGGGTAAAGCAAGTTAACAGCATGGACCGGAAATCAGATGGAGGCACGCAAAAATAATTTTGGAATTTGACATCCCTTTTTGATAGAGTCCAATGAATTTGTCAACAGCTGCTACAAATCCTTTGGTGCTGGTACTCGTCCTTATCTCTTAAGTGTCTGTGCTTCCAGGAAAGAATACTTGTCCTCCTTTCTAAACAATTTTGACAGCTTTACTGCAGGAATTGGCCATGGAGCAGCCTTCTGCCTCATTGCACGCTTAGGAGAGTTGCTTACTGTTCTCAGCTGGATTGAAACACACTGTTCTGCTTGTCTTACAGCAGAAAATGTTTTTCTTTCACACATGAAAGCACAGCAGTACTCCTGCTGACATCCTGGGTATTTGTCTGTTATGTCACTGGTTGCATGACTGGATTCTCACAAAACTGAAATTAGTTTTCAACTCAAAATTCCAGTGTTGTTCCCCAAAATACCACAGGAGTATATTCATGGAGAATGTTCTGATTTAATAGGAGATACCCTTCCATCTTAAGGAGTTGATCTCTTCCATGGCTAAAGAGTGTTCTAGGAATCATTATGCATCAAGTGCAATTGTTCTTTATTAAATTTAGCAAATTTATAGACTTTAGTAATCTTTTCTTTTTAATCCTCTTCTGAGTGCTGCTCTAATTAGTGCACTAATTCTTCTAAGTGTCAGACATAAACTTTGGGTCTAATCATGACAACATTAAGTTTTCATTTATCCTTACATCTTATGTCTACTGTAGTGTTGGTGGATTTTACAGCAGCTGCCTTGAAAGAACTGTATGCTCACTTCTTCCTTTAGGAGGTTTTTCCTTTTAATAAGCAAAAAAGGAATCCTATTCAGCTTTTGTGTAAATCCACTGAAGTCAGATGCGGGCTTACATTTTTGTTACAAGTGATGAATACTGGCGAGGCCAGGAACCTTGAACTGTGAATAGGAGCTTGTGGGTATAATTCAACAGATTCCTCAGTAAAGACATGGTGACGGAAAGAGCGATTAATTTGGACAGAAAACGACTGTATTCTAGTAATGTAATGCTATGGTTTGTGTGTAACAGGTCTGCCTGAGTGCAGATCCATTGCACTTCAGAGAGGATAAGTATAAAAATGTATCTGGTTAATTTTGTTTGCAGAAGATTTGTTTTTTCAATCTCCCTCTGAACAATGAGATGCGTAAAGGGCCAACTGATTTTAACGAGCTGCATCTGTTTCACACGCTGTGTGTTGTTGGAGGATGAGTCATGCTGCCTTTTCTGTTTCTGATTATTGATATAGAATCCAAATTAAATCCAGAGCAATCTCCACTGTGCAACCAAAAGCTCATGTGTGTAACAGTGCCTCCCTCTAGTGTCTCTGCAGCTTCTTGGTTCTTTCTGGATTTCAGATAAATACTTTGTGCTCTGCAGTTGGTAAGGTTTTTTTCCCTGCTGTTTCTTCATGCATCTATACTCTTTCTAGGCCTCCCTAGTACAGTGGCCCTGAATAGCAAATGCAGTTGGATAAATAGTCTCCTGTCTGTACAACTCAGGACTTCTGGTGCTGAAACACAGTGACCTTCTGGATGCTCAGTGTCAACTGCCTGGGTCTGCTCTGGACCCACAGTAGCACTGGTATCACTCCTAGTACATACGTATTTATGCAGGTAGATTTTTTGTTTGTTTGTTTTTGTTTTTAAAAAATTATTTCAAAGGCCTGCACTAATGAGAGGGTTGTGTGCCAGAACAGGTGTGTGGTTTGTCCTGGGAGGGCATGAGGGAATGCCCAGAGCTCTGAGGACAGAAGGCTTCCTGGGACTCAACTGGACAAGTGTTCTGGTCAGAACAAGCTGGATTTGGCACAGTGGATGTTCATAGTTACCTACCTGGTGTGAACAGAGGCAAACCACTGTCAGAGGAGCCTTGGTTTTGTTTAGGAACAAGCAGATGGCTGTCTCCAAACGTGAGGGCAGGAGCAAACCAGCTGGTGTTAGTGTAGGAGATCCCAGGACCACAGCCCTGGAATGGGAGTCAGATTGCCCATAAAGAGACAAGTGCCCCAGAGACAGCACTTGGAGTGCTTGTTTGGTGCTTCTGGAGTCTTTTGAGAATCAAACGTTGATTATTATTGGTTTCATATTCTTCTGAAGGACATCACAGGAATGTAAGAATGAACATTTAACTCTGCACCTTCAACAGGTTCTCTCGGAACAGAGTTCGTTTCCTGGAGAACCAGAGGATACAACGTGAGCGGGAAGAGGTAATTAAGGATGAACTCCTGAACTGCAGGACTGCAAACATTCCTTTTGCTCTTGCTTGTGAAAAATACACTTCTGATACATGGAGAATTTTATTTTCTAGTCGAGAGGTACAGGAGACAACAGACTGACACTACTCTTACTGATTTTTCTAAAGTTTCACTTGCAGAATTTCATGCAAATTCATGTAACTAAAGCAGAAAATAATGTCAAATCAAAGAGGGAAGCTTGGGCAAGAAAAAATGAGGGAGAGATCTATTCAAATACTGGTTTATTGCCTCTCCAGCTAAGCACAATTATCTGCCATGCATAAAATGAGAAACCATAGGTTCTTTTCATTTGTTTTCTGTTAATGATCTAGAGACTGAAATACTGCTGCACTTTGAGAATTCACTCTTGCTGCTGATTTTTTTTCCTGAGTCCAAGCTTTTTCTGAACTGTGAATAATGGCTTGTATCAAATCTTTAATGACTGTCCTTTATTGATTGATAATTATGGTTTTTAATTATATTGCCCAAAGTAGTTTTGCACATGTTCAGCTTCTGTTAAGCCATAATTGTGCAGTCTTCTAGGACTCGATATGAAAATGCATTGTGAATGCTGAAATACTGCTGACAATTTTTAAAAAAAGGTAGAAAATGATCTTGTTTTTCTTGAAAAGCCACTGTTACTACATTCTGGTTATGTAGGTGGATGGTTTTGCTTGATGGATGCACTGTTAGGTTAGTTAATAGTCCAAATGGTGCAGTCTGTGCATTTTAGTATTATTAAGGATACTCTGAGTTTAAAATGCATCATCTTTTACTTATTTATTTTTCATCTGGTGTGACCAAACCTGTATGATTCAAGCATGTGGTTTTATTAAACCTTTGGCTGGCTAAGTTTTTAATTCCAACACATTCACAGGAAAAAGGAAGGGAACTCTTTTCTATGTCCTAGGAAACATTATTGTGATTTTGATTTTTTTCTATCCAAAATGGGACTGGAAGAAATCAATCTCCTAAGTACGTATCAAATCTCATTGACACAAGTAGCATGAAAAGCATTGTACAGGATTGATCAAAAGATAAATATCAGACCTGTAACTAAACAATTTCAGAATGGCTTTATAGAATTGAGTCCTTTCTATTGTCTACTTCAGAAGTGGTTTTCTTTATTTTTTGAAATTGATCTTTTCTGAAATGCATATTTTGTTTCATTAGCTGCATTTCACACACATAGAGTCCTGATCTTCACTTATACTTACCAGTTTTTAATACTAAGATTTTAAAAGTTTATATTTTGTGAAAACAGTAATTTGTTTAAAACTATGCAAGTTCCTTAAAAAAAAAAAACCAATCCAAAAAACAAAACACCAGGAAAAACCCAGAATAACTTATTCTTTCTCAAATGTTAAGCTGTACAGGAAACAGCCGTCTGCTCCCTCAAGTGACCTACTTGGCCTCTCCATAGATTCTCCACCTTCTTTGTCTGCAGTGGTTCGAAGTGACCTTGCAGTGTCTCCTTCAGGCCCAAGTAAGTGGTAAATGCCCCTTTCCCTTCCATTCTGCTTCCCTAAAACAAACCCACAAGAGCTTAGTGCAGAAATCAAGAAGTTCCTTGTAAGAAAGAAAACAAAAATACTCCTTAACTTTAACGATGTTCCTTAAATTTTCTGAAAAGGAGAATTGAAATGTGTCCACAGGAACAAAACTGTAAATAGTATAAGGTTGCCTGTAATTTTTTTACAATAATATTTTTCCCTCATTGTATAGATTTGAGCAGTAGAACATGCTCTGTTTTCTATTGCAGTGAGGCCTGTAAAACATTCTGGTAGTTGCTTGTTCTGTAGACTTGGAGGGAAGTAACAGCAGTTTTTTCAGGAGTGTTAGAAAGACTTGGCTTCAGGTACCCTGAATTACTGTTTGCAGAAGCCCCTCCTTTACCCACTTTAGGGAAGTCCCTATACTAAAGCTAAAGGTGTGAATGTCCCCCTGGGAATAAATGCCTAGAATCCTATTTTAATCCTTTACAAATAGTGAAAAGAGTTTTAAGTGGTATCTACCATGTAGAGCTCTGCTGATGCTGTAAATAAAAGTATCTTGGATCTAAGACTTTTCAGAGTCATTAAAATTTTGCCTTTCATGTGATAAACAGCAATTCATTTCAGACTCTTTATAGGCCTTCCAAACAAAAGCTTTACTCTTTCACTGTTCAAAGTACAAGTAGCTACTTTTGCATAATAATGTTTAAACTATCATTAATTATCGCTTTGAATTTCAGATGGCCTGTCTGCACACCCTGGAGATAAAACCACGCCTCATCCATCAATTTACCCACAGCTGGATTCAGCAACTCCTGCAAAACCTCATCAATCCCAGTGAGTAGTTTCTTATCAAGGAATGGGAATGGATAACAGATCCTTAGGGGTATTAGTGCTCTGTAATTCATCTAATGAATATAGGAAGCTCTGAGGACACAGATTACTACTTCTACATATTAGTCCAGTAAAACAAGTAAAAATTCCGTCTGTGCTAGACATTGCTTGAGAGGATTCAAAATACACTTACGCCTGCAGCACTGTTTTGTTATAGACATAAATGTCCCTGACTTTAAGCAGGGAAAGGGAGAAACATGAAACAGGTCAGTAAAAGAGTTTAAGACAGGAGAGGTGTCCTTATAATTCCTGTGCATGGGACACTGGTCTCTGCCCATGCTGCTCTCAGTTGTGACACACAGGAAAGACAGACCAGCCAAAAAAAAAAAAAAGAATGATCAGAATAAACAGTTTTGATAAATTCTTACTTATATTCAGTGTATTGCTCTCTCCTAGATTTGCAGCTGAAGCACAAAACAATAATGTAAGCAGCCCAACTGGACACACATATAGCAATGTGAGTAATACTTACGTTCAGGATGATCATTCCTGTCTGGCAGCTGTCAAATGAGAACTTTTGGGTTTACCCCAACTGCTGTCCAAGTGGGATGCAAAGATCTCTTCTGTGGCCCTTCTCCGCACCTCAGGGAACATTCTACTTGGTGACCAGGTCAACTTTCCTCTTTTGCTGCCACAGATCCTAATATGGAAGCCTGTTTCCTTGGGTCTAGCACAATTCCAGGGCAATTTGCAGAAAGCACTTGCTCTATTATTTGTTGCTATGCGAAGCAAGCTGAGATCTCCTCCTATTGCTATGATGTCACTCTGGTGTATTTTCTGTCTCAAATAAGATATTACAAACAAACATACAAAAAAAACCCAAAACAACCCAAAGCCCCCAAAAAGCCACAGCCCACCAAAAAAGTCACTTAAACTCCAAGTACAGTGCAGGACAAATGTCATGCTGCAGAGAAACACCCATGACAGAAGGAATGGAAAGAATACGAAGGGGCTTTGAAGTAATGTTACAAAGATGGTATGAACTAGAAAAGATGAGAAGCAGCTCCCAAACATGCACAGTTCTTATTTTAAACTGCAAATCAAAGCAGATGTTTGAATCTGTGTAGTGTAACAAATCACACAGAAGTAAATTATACAAATGTGCTATAGAACACTAGAAGTTGCTTTGAAGTTTGTGTGGAGAATGAAGATTAATTGGATTGCTAACTATTGGCCTTCGAATTTTACCTGCAGTAGTCAGAGATTAAAGATAAGTCAGCAATTACATAAGTTAGGTCAAACCAGTTCTCATAGAACAATCTGTTTATGCATTGTTTTGCCTGATGTCCTTAGTTGGCGACTCTTTTAAGCCCACTGCCTCTGAACCCAGTAAATCTACAGGCTGGACAGACTGTGCCATTGAACAGACCATCACCAGAAGGTAATAAATACTGCAAATCACCTCTTTCATGTTTCATTTTCTTGTTAGAATGTAAGGCCTTTACATAATGGCTGTCAGTGACTAGGAGCAGCAACAAACATTGACAAAGTCATATTGCTCATGGATACTCTTACACATCTGTCCATTTTAGTATTTAAAGCAGGTGAATCCATAGCAGATAATGTGCTACTTTCAGGAAGACACAAAAAACATGCCGTAATCATGCTTTTCATTCTCATTTAAATCTGGATGTGTCTGCCTGTCTTTATTTTTCAGCTACATCAAAGAACAAGTCACAGTCACCTCATTACTACGAGATAATGGAATTCGATCCCTTGGCTCCCACTGAGTAAGTAACTTTTAAAACAGAATTTTAAAATTCTGAGGTGCCAAGGGCAAAATGGCTTTTTCTTCTGAGAGGAAAAACAGACCACTCTACTTAGGCTGAGTTAACTGACCAACTGCATCACTGATGCAAATGACAGTGGCTGCATTTTGTATGTTTTCTTCCAATATTTCTGGCATAACCAATTAAGGAGTAAACTGTAGTGTGCTCATTATCTGGCATCTGTAAAAATGGAGGAGTAATGCTGTGTCAAAATTACTAAAATCCTATCCAGTGATACAGAAAGCTGAAGGAAATATGGTCAGGGTCCTGCTGGAGGAAGCTGAAAGAACTTCAGCACAGGTAGTTCTGGAACAAGGTAACCGAAGGAATTCCTGTTCACAGTAATAATGTTTTTTAAAGAATGTTTTTCTACTGTATATGAAAAAAATCCTCAATTTAAATATAAACTGGAAAAGGGAGTGGATGCTGTGTCTCTCCAGAAGGCCAAAACAGTGACACAGGGAACTAATACAAAACTTAACAGATGGCAGAACTCCCCCTTCTAACTGTAAATTGTAAAAAAATTGAGCTATGTATACAAAACTTACTTCCAAGGAGCCATTGAATTCTGAGGTAGGGAAATCTCAACAAAGCTTCCATTGGTTTTTTTTAATTAGTGCAGTAATTGCACATTGGTGCACTTGCCATCTGCGTTTTGCAGTCCTGTTCCCAAACTTGTTTGATCAAAAGTAACAATGTCCAGAGGTACCTCATTAAATGTACAATCAGACAGTCAGAGCAGGGTTGGCTCTTTGTTTCCACAGAAACCTAAGCATCCTGCAAGGGAAGCTACACTAAATTTTGGGCAGGATTTCCCTGGTGCATTTTGTCAAAATGAAATGTGATGTAGGAATCACCCTGCTCCTCCTCTTTCAGAGCTCTTTATGAAGAAATTGATGTTGTGCTGAAGACAGAAGTTTAAAAGAACACAGACTGAAGGTGGAGGTGGAATCCTTTCCTGAACACTCTCTGGTGCCGGTCCTGTGCAGTGCTTCCTGTAACTACAAGTGCATAACAGAAGAGATTTTGCATTTTGACACGACAAATTAGTGTTGGAGTACTAAGCTGTGTTCAAGTTGAAGAGTTACTTGGCTCTACACCTTGACAATTTCTCCTAAATGTTCAGCTGTGTGTTCTTCAAAGTCACTTGAATGGTTATTTTAAAGTATTTTGGGGGCCTTTAAAATGTGACTTCCAAATTCACCTGTGTATGAACTAACACTTGACACCTGGCACAAGTAAACAAAAAGGATATTACATTCACAGAAACTGCAGAATCCAGTTTCTCTTTTGGCCTCACTGCTATCTATGTTCATCTCCCTGAAAATCCATCAGAGGGTTTTGGTATATAAAATTTTTTTCTAAAATTGGCCTCTTGGTAGATGTCTGAGGACATGCAGTGTTACTTTCCTACATCCTTAATACAGATTTTTATTTTCTTCCTAAAACCCCACAGTGTAATTGAATTTTTGTCTTGGGAAGAACCTAAGCTGGGACACAAAGTGCTGTCATCCATAATTAACGGAACAGGAAAAAAACCTGCTTGTTCCTATGTTGTTGTTGCTGCTTTTATTTATTCAGTAAATATTGGAGGGGTATCAATTATTTCTTTCAATGTTCCTGCCCTGCAGAGATTGTTCTGGTGAAGGAAAAATTAATCTCTACAATGCAGATGAGCAATAGTTACCCATTTATTTTAATTACATTGTTTAACCCTGTTAATAACTTTTAATAAGTGCCTTATCTATTTTAATGCTAAATGTAAACTGTGCACTTTAACAGGTATGGTTCTCTGAATTTAGAGCTGATACAAAATTGGAGAACTTAGTTCATGTTCATAGCAGATAAGCTAATTTGTGAAATAACTGTATTTTAAGCATTCCTTATATTAACTGTTTAAAGGATAAGTTCTCAGCTGTTTTGCGATTTTTGTAGCATAAAATTCCAAATAAAAGCAAATGCTGAGAAGTAAACTCTTACTGCTTCCAAGTTTTTCTCTATTTGTGTATTCCTTGAAACATAAATGTAGGTAGCATTGGAAGTATTTTAGTGTGAATCTGTGCAATTTGCTGCAGGACCATTAGAAGCCCTTGCTTCTATCCAAAACACAACCTTGACGAAGTTGGGGGTTTTGTAAGCTGAGGTGAAAAGGTGAGTTGCTTTACTCTAATTTTTGTTGCATATTTGCAGTGGTCTGGACTGCAGCCTGAGAAAACAGCTGAAAATAGGATTTGAGGTAGATTGATTTTTTAATTTTTCCCCTACAGCTTAGTTGTATTGGCATAACCCCCACAGTGGAGGGTAACAAATCAAACTGGGCTGTTCCAGTGTAATCCAATAATGGGCGATTGCTGACGGAACCTCTCCGCATTTAAAGCAGCACAGTGGTCAGATAGATGGAGGTGAATTGGCTAATTACCAAGGTTAGAACCTGTGTTAAAGAGGAGGAATGTGCTCAGCATCTGTGCAAATTTGGGCTTTCAAACTCGGGGGGAGAACCCACATTTTTATGGAATTGCCACTTGCCAGGGGGATATTCCTTTTCTTCTGAAGAACGTGGCCAGAATAAAGCAATGGGTGGAGAACTGCCCTAATCAGTTCAGCTTTTAGAAGGACAGTGGACACAACTGAGGTAAGAAGTTTGTTTTTTTTTTCCCTAGCCTGAATTCAGAGATTTGTCTTGATGTTACTTTTTTTCCCTGAAGCATACTGGAATTACAAAGCTTGCTGCTATCTTCATACAGATGTATTTCATTTGTGTGGGCTCCACATGTTCTGCTGGATAAAATGCATTAGAGAGATGAAAGAATGACAAGTTTTCAAACTTTAATTTACCGTGAAGACCTGTATGTCATCCAGAATCTGTTTAACCAACACAAGTAATTAGTACAATAATGCATTGTAAAGGTAGCATCCATTTATTTTCAAAAAAGCACTTTTTGAATTACTGTATGCAAATATAATTGAGACTGAAGTAACTGGAAGTTATTTCTGAAGTACCTATTGCCTTTTCAGAGTCCAAGCTAAGCAACATTAGCCTTACTTTATTAGATCTTCTCTGCTGGAAGGGGTAGAAAGACCTGGCCCAGCAGAAGAGATACTAGCTGAGATTCATTTCTGTCTGAAAATGAGCAGGTTACTTGACCTTGCTCTGCAACTCCTGGTTTGCAAGGCAGTGGTAAAGTGTTATTAGACCTATCCCATAGAAAATGACCAAAAGTTGCATAAATACAGGCTTACATGTTCTGATGGTAAACAGTCCCCCTGAAGAGCTGCTGCACTGCTGGGCAGGCTTTGGCCAACTCAGCCTCTGAACGGGCTGATTTTGGTTTTTGGGGAGACTCCTATGCTGTTCATTTAGCTGCAGTTCAGAGCAGCTGTTTATGCACTGCCTTCCTCTCAAAGCATGTCAGACACAAGCCAAGCTTGTCTCTTGTAGAGGTGCCCAGAGTACAGCCCTCTGCAGAGGCAAAGAGCACTCATTAGCAGTACAGATACTTCAAATGAGTGGGACACAACACGGAAATAAGATGGTGTTTCCGAATGGAAACCATCCCACAGATCTGATGTACTTCCACTTAAATTACTGTTCTCATGATAACAATTTTAGAGCAGTCTGCTCTTACCAAATGAACTACTGATTCAGTAATAACTTGAGTGTGCCATCACCTTCTGAATCACCATATCCTCCTGTGCCAGGGAGGGTTACACAGAAATAGAGTCTAACTTTGTTTAGTTATGAAATTAACTTAATTTATTATCTGGGTTTACCTTTTTCCAAAGTAATTTAACATGCAAGTTACTTTCCGGAGCCAGCAATAGAATTTTAGATGCTTAATCAACTGATTTTTTCTTCTGTTTTTAAATTAAGATCTTAATTTACACGTTGGTTTAAAAATTTGCCTTGTAGTATTCAGATAACATCTTACAAAGAGATGGCCTGAGAAAACCCTCTCTATTTCAGGAACAGTGTGTTCCCTCCCACTGTCCGATGAAGAAATTCTATCCCTAAAAAATAGGGATACATTAAGTTGGTTTCAAAAAAAATACATATATATATACTTTCATAACAGCATGTGTCCGTGGTGGTTTAATAATATAATTTCATACTGCACAGTACTCCTGCAGTTTTTCCTTCCAAGGAAAAATGGCCTCAAAACCGGCACTCAGATGTAGCAGAAGTCACATTTTGTAGAGAAGGCCCATTACTGATACCCAGGAAGTGGCCACTTCTGTCCTTCCTTTGCTTCAAAGAAGGTGTAAGAGAGGGTGATCAAATCAACTTTAGCCATTTTAGGGTCCTCTGCAAACTCTGGGTCAATGTAGAAAAAGACAGGCATGTCCACTTCCTCCTGAGGATTTAGCCTCTGTTCTTCAAAACAAAAACACTGGGCGGGGAGAGGGGGGGAGATCCACAATTAGACAACAATAGTGATGATAAATTTTATCTCTGTCAACATGAGAGAAATCTTCATGGTTTAAAATAAACTCTCATTCCCTGTACATCCCTAAAATCCTGGGAAGGATCAATAAGATGAGCAACAAGACAGCAATTCTGTTACTATGGTGATATAGGAAAAAAATAAATTAGCTTAATGAACCGTGTAAAGGTGTCAGGGGGCCAGGCCACCTCACATCATTCTGCCTGCCCTCAGAGTGGTACTAAATAACACAGATTTTGGAGCCACTCCGATGGGATGAGGAGCTTGGTGTGAGGGCAGTAAGGCTAAGAATGAATTGATGCATTTTATCATTTGAAAAAAATCAAGGTATTTTCTTAAAATGATGGCATACAAAGAATGGTGTCCAGGATTAAAATGAAAGAGTTAATTTATGGGTAACTGTTTTCGTTCGTGTAAAGGAAAAGGCAATCTTTGGTTTGTTCACACTTACTTGTATTTTATTGAAATACTGTCCTGCTTCAAAGGGGACAACGTTGTAGGTGGAGATTCCAATTATTGGTTTGTCAGTAGGATTTTTTGCTTTATAAAATGCCAGTGCAGTCTCTCCTGGTACCACCTGTGTAACATAATCATACAGTTTTTCTTTTTCTTTTTTTTAAATCCACTGCAGCCCTCCACCCCTCAAACCAAGTTCTTTAGACTTTATCTAGAATTAATTTTCTCTTTTGCTGTTTCACATTGGTTATTTCACAAATATTTTGATTACATGCAAGTCACTCATATTCAAAATTAAAAGCTTCAATACTGTTCTATGTATTTTTAATCTTACCCATTTTGCCTGAGTCTTCTATTATTCTCAGCAGTTCAGCAGCACACAGAGCTTTTTTAATAAGTAGATTTATATATGGTGTGCATTTAATTTCTGAGGTTATTCTTTCAGTACTGGACTCAGAATCTATTAAGAAGCATGACTCCTTATTTTGAGAATTAATTTGAAACAGGAAAACTACATTATTTGTGATTTTTTAAAATTATAAATAGTTTCTATAAGGATAGGGGCAAGAGAAGAAACAGTACAGGTTCAGATATATTGTTATACTATATATATTTTAAGTGCATATATATATATATGTACACTTTTGCGGTGTATATACCATGCGCATGTAGTGTATGCACCATGAAGTGTATATATAAATATAGTTTCAGTAGTTTTTTTGATAGTTTGATGTGGTGGCAGAGGGGCAACTACATACAATGTCTTGTAAAAAGGACATTGAGGTGCTGGAGCATGTCCAGCAAAGGGCAACACAGCTGGTGAAAGGTCTAGAAAACATGTCTTGTGAAGAACAGCTGAGGGAGCTGCGGTTGTTTAGTCTCAAAAAAAGGAGGCACAAGGGGAACATGACTGCTCTCTAGAACTACTGACAGGAGCATGTAGTGAGATGGAGATTGGGCTCTTCTGCCATGCCTGCACTGAGAGGAGGACCAGAGGAAATGGCCTGGAGATGAGACGGGAGATTCAGATTAGATATTAGAAAAATTTTTCACTGTTGGTGTGGTCAGGCGCTGGAAGGAGCTGCCATGGGAGGTGGTAGAGTCACCATCCCTGGAGGTGTTCAAGTGGTGTCTGGACCTGGCGCTGGGTGATGTGGTTTGGTAGTTACAGTGCCGGGTGCACGGTTGGACTGGATGATCTTAAAGGCCTCTTCCAACCTTGAGCGCGGCTCTGCGCGGGGGGAGGGCGGTGACTCACGTAGATCTCGCTCTGCTGCGGTTTGAAGTTCCACTGGATGCTGGCGTGCGTGTCGGCGTTGAACGTGACCCTGATGACGCGGTCCCGCACGGGCTCCATGCGCTCGATCCGCTCCGCGCCGCGCCCCGCGCCCGCCGTCCCGCCGAGCCCTGTGGCCTGTCAAGGAAGGGCAGTGAGGGCCCCGCGCCCGCGGAACCGGCGCCGGCCGCGGGCCCCCCGTACCTGGCAGTAGAGGCGGTAGAGCGGCACGGCTGCATACGACAGCCCCACCATGCCCACGGCCGCCGCCGCGATGTAGCCCACGGCCGAGCGGTTCCGGCGCCGCCACTCCTCCTCCTGCTGCCGGGTGAAAGGGTTGGAGCTGCGCGCGCCGCGGGTCCCGCAGAGCCCGGGCCAGGGCAAGGCCCCGAGCCGCAGCCCGCGGGCACAGCGCGCCAAACCCCGCCCGCACAGCGCCATGGCCGCAGCGCAAGGCCTCTTGGGACAGATGGCCGGGGAACGGGGCAGTAACGGGGCGGGACGGAGGTAGGAACAGGGTGGGAGTGGAGGCGGGAAGGTAGCGGGAGAGGGCGGGTCGGGCCGCCATCGTATCCCCGCCCGCCCCGCCCGCTCAGAGCGCGCTGAGCGCGGGGGGTTCGCTGGAGCCGCGTGTGGTTGCCCCCTCCTCGCTCGCCAGCGGGACGGCTCGGGCGCAGGTTGTGTACGAGGTAATTGGAACAGCCACCAGGCCGCCGGGGTTCCGCGCCCCCGGTACCGCACTGAGCGGGCTGTGCTGGACGGGAGCGGCACTGAAAGGCCGGCAAGGAGCGGGGTCACCGGGAGGGGTGGTCGTCCCGCAGGTACACCGCACCGGAGGTACCTGGTACCAGGGTACTGAGGGATGACCTGGGTCCCGCAGGTACCTGGTTATCCCTCAGGTTCCGTGCTGGCGGCCCCAGGACAGGCGCTGGGCGCAGGGCCCCTCCGGGTGGTCCCTCCGGGGCCATGCAATTTTTCCCCTTTTGTGCACACCTGACACCGGTTGTTTGTTTGTTCCTTTTCCCCACTGGTGCTTTGCTTCACGTTAATTTAATTTCTAGGGATTTGTTGTTCAGGCACAGATACTGACGCTGCAAAGGTAGCGAGCGCTGTTTGTAAACAGCAGTAACCTCAGGATGGGCAAATCAGGTAAATTCACAAAAAATAGTTTTTTACACGGCTGGTGCCATGCACTGTAATAAACTTTGCTAGAGCAATACTTGAGTTTACTGCTTTAGAGCTGTGCTTCTCTTCTGTGGTGGTTCCAGTAACGTGAATGACCCAAGGACTGGCAGCTCCTGGTACTGCTTTATTTTCCATGTTGAATAAGAAAATGGTAAAGGCTGCAGTGTAGCCATACTGTGGTATTTCCACTGTGTTCAGATGCCTGTTTTTTTGGTCCTTTAGCGAGCAAAACCTGAAACCATTTACTGCAGGAGCATTTGTGGTATTCCAAAGTGGATTTACCATCTTTTTCACACAAGAAATACAGACACACAGGAATTAGTGTGGTTTTGTGGAGGCTGACACTGCACCTGGGGGATTCTGCTGTATATTGGCCACAGTTTGTGGTGTGACACTGGTGCCGGGAGCCACCTGTGTGGCTTTTGCCTGTGTGTTGGGAGAGTTCCTTGTCCCTCTTGTCTTGGAAATCATTCCTGTTCTGGGTTGTAGCATGTGAGGGTTCAGCTGTGCACCTCACAAGGTCAGGAAGATTTGCTACTGCTGATACAAACAGATAATTTTTGCATTAATGCGTTCATAGCAGTTTTTGATATGATTGTAGTTCAGTACATCCACGGTTGTATTTCTTGTTAACCTGTTGTATGTACTAATAAAAATACAATGTGAATTTCTGGGGGTTTTTGCTACATTAGTGGTGTGTAAGCCCATTTTGTGTGTTTTGGCCTGTTCTACATACTTCATGGGAAAATTTCAGAGACACTACACACAGATAGTAAGTTAAAAAAAACATGAGAAGACAAGACACACAAAACACATCATCATGTTCCAAGCAACATTCCCTCTCCAAGTAACTTTCAGTGGGGAAAAAAAAGAGACTGTCTTTGCCTTCAGCAGTTACTTCATCCTAGAATTGTAATCTGTTCTTTCCTTTTTTAGAAGATTTTAATCATGAGGGATTCAGGTTTACCCTAATTTCTACTTTATAAATTAAGAGGAAAGTAGGATGTGAAATCTTTTGGTACACCTGCAGCAAAGTCCGAGTTGTTAACCATTTTCAGCAATGAATTGTATCCGTTTTGTCATGGCAGTTGTCTTTCTCCAATTTGATTTCAACTAGTCAGTAATAAATAAGACTGTTTCCAGTGTCTGAAAATAAAAATGGCCATGTAAATTTCAGAAAGTGGTTTCTCCTTTTTGTTTTCAGCAGTTTTGATCCTGTGTAGGAGCCTGTTCTTCATGTGTCAGAACTCTTCATTTTGAACTTTTATTTAAATAAGCTTCGAAGGAGATGTCCAGTACAGATCCTCTCACAAATACAGAGAAGGAGTAAGTACTTTTTTTTCCCTAGATGCAGAAATACAATTACTGGATTATAATATGAAAATTCTTGCAGTTTCATTGGTAGGATCTTGTTTTGATGAAGTCTTAAAGGAAAATAACTTTCATATTGAAGCAGTCTGCAGTAACATTGTAGAAGAGCTGACACCAACACCAGTGAATTGATAAATTAAGGGAGGAAATGTCCCTTAAGCTTTTCATTAAGTTAATCAGCACTTGACAGGGACTAGTTCTCTAAAGATAAAACCCTGCATGGAGATTTCTTAATTCAATGCTTCTGAAGTATGAAAACATACTTGTATATAGTAGATCACTTCCTTGTTCATCTGGGTACCTGCAGTATCATAAAATGTGGTATGGAGGTTTTGTATCACAGTGCATTAATTTTTCAGAATACTCTGTCTCTGTACCTTTAATATTTTATATGTAGTACTTAGGAACCATCATATTTTTACCAAATGTCACGGGATATAAAATAATAATTATATTCATTCTATAAAACATCATGTTATCCACTTAAGAGCTGGATCAGATTCTAAATGTTAAACATGGATTCAGTCATGGTTGAAAACTGTAACCCCAGACCCTTCCCAAACTGCCAAATAACCATGCCAATGCTGTGATCAAAACCAGAATTAAAACCAGGCACAGGCAGCTCTTGCTGGACTTGCCATGTTCGCTGTACTTGTGCAATGGAATCCAGCAAAGAGTATTCAGAAGACTAGTAAAACAATTTAGCACAGATGTAGAATTATGCCACCTCATAAATAACTTGATTGTTTTGAAAAACAAAACCACAAAACATTAAAAAAACTAACTTGCTTTTCACTGGGACCTGAAGAAGCCAACACTCTGCTTGTCTGATGGAAATTCAGGGTATGTGATCACAAAGATAGATCTTTAAGACAGCTGTGGCTTGCTAGAGTCATGTGAAAGATGAATAGTTTACATGAGTAGTTCCTAGCTCACTGTATTCCAAAGGCAGTTTTTCACGTAAGAGATGAACAGGAAAGGCACCTATAACTGCACTTCAGCTACATGCTGATGGCAGACTGTAATTTTCTGTACTTTTATTTTTTATGGGAGGTGGTCTCGATGCTTCCAAGAATGGACTTGGTTATATGTCAACTGACGTTTACCTAAACTTTAAATCATACTTTTCTTTTCTGCGCAGAGGTTAGCCTCAAACCATTCATGCTTCTCCACTGTAATACTACAATTTTGCCCAAGCTTTTTTCAGCCTTAACAATTGCCATATAATGACATATGTTTTCTTTTAATCTTTATAACCCAATCAGCAAAATGTATTTTGAATAATGAGTGGGTTTAGATGGATCATATTGAGTGCTCGTCCATGATATATGATACAGCATTCCTTTGCCTGTGGTCCTTAAAATCTGAATTGAAGGTTAGTGAAACTGAAAGGCTGCAGTTGCATAATGGATTTGTATAGGATTTTTGTAAAAGGCCTTTGGTTTATTTATAACAAAAAAGATCCTGTGAATCAAACTTCCAAAGATTCTGCAGATCTTTTTGTCATCTGCTAAATTATCCTGTAATCCATCTCAGTTGCTAAAGCATTGCAAAACTTCCCTTGGGAAAAGCAAGTTGTAATTACAAATGTTGCCAGAATGGAAGAGTTTTCCAGCTGTTTGGAAAGGAATCATACTTAATAACAAGTGATAACTCTTGAAAATTTAGTCTTACTCATTTATACTAAATTTCATGGAGTTTTGAGTTACAATTTTCCTAGATATTTCTGTAAGTAAGAAGTAATTTGTGTTCCTCTGAGCATGTTCTTGAAAGGCAAAGGAATTGCAAGAGGAGCAATGATGCTGTCATTGCAAAGGAGCACAGCAACAGAATTTTAAGGTAGAGAGGGATAGAAGCCTCGGGGGTGAGTTCAGGAAGCTGAACAAAGCACAGTTTGCTTTGAAGAAGGGGTGGAGGAGCAATTGTCTGAACAAGTGATGTATTACTGGTAATAAGTCTAATAAAATGGGAGGAATAAGTTTAATACTAGTTTATATCTGCTTAAATTGTTCAGAAGGTTGTTGTGTCTGGTTTAATAAAAATAACTTTTTGCTTTTTAACAAGGAAAATGCAGAGCCTTGAGCCATGTGTTAATTGGGGACTTTCTACAGCAGAAAATGTAACACTGGTTGGTCTGAGTGATGTATTTTGACCAATGCTGCTGATATTGATACCACAAATTGAACTCCACTGTTGTTAAGAACAGAGGTAGTTTTGTTGGAGAAAAACTATTGGTATTTTATCTTCTGTAACCTTGCCTAGAGCAAATCTAATTGATATAAGGCTTAAAATATCAATGGCTTTTCTGTAATGGCAGTAACACCAGCAGAGTGAACTGATTGAGAAAAGGCTACAAAGGGGCAAATTTTCATCTCTGAATGGATGTGATCACTGTTCCAGTGGGACTTTTCACACTTTGGGAACTGGCAAGGCTGCTTTTTGTTGCCATTTCCATCTCTGATCTGCTCCTTAATCTGTAGTGAGTCATTCTGCCCCTTGTGTGTGTACATTGCAGACTCTCAGGACTGACCTCTCTCTATTTGAACGCTGTTCAGCATGTTGTCTCTTAACAAAGGGATCCTTTCCCCAGAAGGATTATCTGCCAATGAAACCACAGTCACTGCAGCTTTAAAAAAGAAAAAGCGTGCCTGAGATAAGTATTTGCATTCCTGGCATAGCCGAGCCTTCCTGCTGCACGGCTCCAGACCTGACAGATGCTGTCTGATCCCAGGGTTGCTTCTGGCTAGAGAGGATTCACCTTTCTACTTAAAGCCCTCAGTGAATGCAGGGTAGTTGGGTTTCATTTCAAGCTGCAGTCTTGTTATGATCTTTTAGAGAGAGGGGGAGTAGTAGGAGTGCTTCTTCTGAGGCAAGCCTGGAAGGAAATGGTCATTAACCAAAACGGTGTCAGGTGCTCAGAACTCTGAAAATGTGCATCTCTCTGCAAGACCAAGCCTCCTATCAGCAGGGTCTGACCTCTGGGAACAGGGGTGATACGTTTGACTTTGTCAACTAGATTATTCTCAGTGTAATTACATAAATTTGGCAGTTTTATTTCCTTTCACAGAAAAGCACGTCAGCTTCCATTTCTAGAGAAAATATATAACCCAAGTTCCATGTTGACTTTAGACTGCTGTATATTCAAAGTCTAAAAACCAAGTTAGATCATGGCACAGGCCAGTATTATGATTGCGAATGAAAAGTAATAACATAATGGCATTTGTTTCATTAATACTTTCAGTCTGCTTTGTTGGCTTTCCCTTTTGTGTGGCTGTGCATAATCCCCTCTGCTAGGAAGATTGCTTTAGAAAGGTCATGAGTTACTGCTTTTGACCTTGTTTGCATGGAACATGTAAATAAATTATTAGAAGAACAGGAGGAAACAAGTTTCTTTTAATCATCTCATTTGCCTTTGGCTGCTGGATCTAGACTGCTTAATCACAGTGCAGTAAATTTTCTCCTTTGCATTTATCAATCTTAAAAGTTGCTCTAAATGGCCATTTCAAAGAGAGAAAAAGTAAGCATTACCTCCCTAGGTGAATTAGTGCATGTGACGCAGAGGCTTTCAGAGAAGATTAAGTAGGCAGAGACGCTCAGCTGGAGCTCTGTGTTTGGGTTTTTAGTTGGTAGCAGAAATCATCCTGCTCATAACCTTTATCCGGCTGAACTGGAAACCTCCAGTGTGTTTTGGTTGCATTGTCCTTGTTTTTCCTGCCGTGCAGAAGGATGTCCTTGCTTTCTCCAGGGGCTGAAGATGAACCAGAGCGTTTTGATGGTCTCTCTCTCTTATACTGGTATGCTGAACCATTCAGTTCTGAGGACATTGCTCTAGTCTGTAATTGGGCAAAGTACATGAAAGATAATTTAAAAGCTGTGGGCATTTTCAGCTTCTTTTCATAAACAGCCAGAGTGTATAATTTAGATTTTTGTGTGTCAAGTAATATGTGTTTTGTGAGCAAAGTGTATTATTTTCCCATTGATAAACATAGGTAAATATTTTATTTGTGCACATAATGACTAATAATTTCTCAGGAATAGAGATCAGAAGAGTATCTGGAGCTATATGTTCTGATAAGTACTAGAAGAACTAAAACCCGAAGTTGTTGAACTTCCTTGTGTATGCTGCTAAAAAGTAATAGAAGCAGGTTCATTCTAATTGCCCTTACTAGAGCATCTACACAAAATGTTACACACTTAGTCTGTTAGCATTCCAGGACTTCAGCTGGAATGTTGAGCTTAGTATTTTTTAGTGTAAGAAGGTTATAGTGTACATTTTGGTGAGTTTTGCTCGTTCATTTCATATCTTGCCTCACATCTTCTCTATGTGCTAAAACCTTGCTTAAAAGTACTTTTGCCTGACCTCAAAAAATGAGTTGCAACATCTGATTATTTAATTTGCATCTTTTTCTACAAAGAATTGGATTATTTTTTGTTACTACTGCCAACTGGTTCAGGAGCCTATTTCCTTATTTATGCTGTTGAGCATGTTTCTAATGCTCTGGGGAGAAGTATTCTAACATTTAATGAATAGTAAATAATGATGACATAAAATAAGTGTTGGATGGGTGCTGAATCCAAGTCATTTTACAGTGAAATTGTTAAAGCTCTGTTTATTTTATTAGAACTATGACAAGTAGCTTGACTTGAAGATCTAAGTTATATGGGGAAAAAAAACCCCAACACTGAAAGTCAACTAGATGTGATATGCTAAACAAATTTGGGGCATTTGAAAATGTTTGTCTTTACTTTTATGTGATAAAGTAATTTTAAACTACATGTATTGGAGGGATTTAGTCTTTAGAGCATAAACAGACCTGAGTACCTTGTAAAAGTTGTCTGTCTGAAGTGTCCATTCTTTCTAATTGTAGGTGGCAGCATCGCAATTCCAGTGTTTCAGAGATACCTTATTCCTCTCCATTGTGCATTATTAGTTGTATATTCTCTGTATCCTCTTCATCAGAATCCGTTTTGTGTTCATTAGGATCTCTCTTTTGAAAGTATTGCCTGTTACTTCTGGGAATGTAGATCCTTTCCTATTAACTGTCCTGTGCTTAGATTTGATCATATTTCATGATTGTTTTATATGGCAGTATATAAAGAGGTTCTGCAATTTCTGGTGAACTCTAAACTTCAGACTTAAAGTCTGAGATTTGATCTTTTCAGACTTCACGAAAGTAAACCTCTGTGTTGGTTTGTGTGAGGTTGAAGTAACTTTTGTTCTTGCTTTTTAATTTTAACAAAAAAACTGCCATGTGAAGACTGCTGAGAGGGGATGGCAGAGCAGGACCAATAGCAGTAGTAGCAAAAGGCAAGAGAGAAAAAAATAGAATAATTGCCTATTTTAAAGATCAGTGTACCTTGTTTAAGATCTCAAAGATGGATACAAGTCAGGACAAGACAAGTAGTATGCTATCCTTCAGCCTCAAGACAAATTAATGGGATAATTGCAGTGACAGTACTGGGTAGTAATGCAAAATACTCTGTTCTTGTTGTGGAGTAGGAGGTTGTCCAAACGGTATTCGTAAAGAAATACCAGACTTGGGGATTTGTTGTTCCTTTTAGGCTGTGATTAAGTAAAAGCAATTTGGTTCACTTTTAGCCTTACAAAGGATGCCTTATGCTCTGACATATCACGGCAAGGTCCTGTCAAACACAGACCAAATACACTGGGTCTTGTTATTTCTCTTTAACCTATGAACAAATACTTTAAGAAATACTACACTGAAAATTATACAGTGCTTGAAGCATAGGTTTACTTTTTGTTTTTAAAGGTTATTAGAATTATCAGAATTATTAGGTCTGTTCTTGTGGCCAGCCTTTCTAAAGCAAAAGCTAATTTCACATGTACTTGGAAATAGAAGGTTTTGGGAAATTGTTGCTTTTCAGAGCTAGTGCTTATCCCATGAAAAGAAAAACTCATCCAGTTTTCTTCTACAAAACCAAAAGAACTGCAGATGTTCTTTAGAAGCTGGATCTCTTGGCTGGTGCTAGAATTTTAAGAACATGTGGACCTTCTGGATTTCTCTCTTCCTTCTGGCACAGCACCTTTTAATGATGTACTCTGGCTTTTGCAGAGGTACCCAGTTCCAGGCATGGAGTTCAGGCTATGTGCTGGATTAGGTTGTGTAGAAGGATTTGGGTCACTGTGTCCTCCACTTTGATCTTCTTTCCCACCCTGCTAATGAATTCTTGTTGTTCCATTTCACTAGCACCCTCTAGAAAATACAACTCTCTATCTAATGTAGAACAATGTAGGTCAAAGCAGAAAAACCTCAGTGGTGCTTCTGCTCTTTTCTAGAAGAGATCTGCTGAGTCTTCTCCAAAAATGATGCAGTGAAAGGACAAAAGAGCTATGATACAACTTACATTTTTTGTACCCATAATTCATCTAAATGAAAATAAAACCTGATAAAGGGTAATCTGGATTTATTGGCGTTCTTAACACTCTGTGTTGTCAGAGCAGTGTGCTGGTCATGAGTCTGATGGAACTGTAAATTTAAGTTTCAACACGCTTAATTTTGCTTTGTATTCTTTTTAAATTCTGTAGCATGATCAACTGCCTTGAAAACATTCCTCTGCCTTTAGACAATGCCAAGTGCCATCCTGATGTTTTCCCTTGGGTTGGGAAGGTACATAGAGGATCAGGCAAAAGAGTTTGGAAAGAAGTCTTTTTTACAACAGAGAAAGGAATCAATGTTGAGTGAAGAAATTAGGAGACTTGGGAAAAGATTATGTTTATAAATAGCCACAAAATTATATTTTAGATATCTTAGGAAATAATTTTATGCACTTAGCTGTGCTTAGCTGTGCTTTTGTTCAAATATTCATTACCTGACGAAGACTGATTTTATGGTATGTTTTCTTGCCTAAATGTTAAAATGGACCAGCTTGTGGAATTTAGTTTATATTTCATCACAATCCTTTTATTACACAAAATGGGACTCACAGTTCAGCCTGAAATGCTTTGGGGGAAAAGGAAGTAAACTCTGTATGTTTATTATACCTTTCCATCTGGTATTTGTGATGAGTAGATTGATTTTTGGCTGGGGAGATGGTGGCTCAGAGATATCAAACAATTTGAAGTTGTCAGTAGAGAAAACTGGTTTGGGTTTGTATTTCAGTTGAAAACACAGTCACTGTAATTTCTTTTCTATTAACATAGCTCTACCTACATTTCTGTAATTTAATTACTTTTATTTTGTCCCTTAGGACCATTATGGGCCCTCATGGAATTAATCGAGCTGTTCACCGCATCTCTTTCTCTGATTGCCAGAATGGATTAGGTAACTAAGACTGCACATTCTGTTATTCAAAGTAAATCAAACCCTAAAACACCTGGTGAGCTTTGCCAGTCACACTGGCATCAGGAAGGTTTATTTGGCTTTTATGGATTTGGCTGCAAATACCTTTAGCACTGTAGCTGGAATAACCGATTTTTCACTTTTGTCTTTTTTTTTGTTGTGCAGGAGTTAAAATTATTGGAGGTTATCGGGCACAAACAGCAGAAGATTATGGGATTTTCATAAAGAGAATTCTACCTGGAGGGGTTGCTGCTGTAGATAGTTAAGTAATTTTAACTTTTTTTCCTACAAACACACTGCATATCAAAAGCTGTCAAAAGAAGTCTTTCTTTTACTTTGTGGGTAAGGATATTTAAAATAGTATGGTTTAGTCAGGATCCATGAGGTTTTGGCTTTCTTTAAGACGGGAAATGAAGCTTGGACCTCTTATGGAAAAAGATTTTAATACACTCAGGTCTTAAAAATGTGTTCAAATCTAAATATGGCTGTTGAAGGCAATTGGCAGTCTTTCACCACTGCTGAGTAAGTGTTGAGATGCTGAATCACTTTTAATTTACAAGGTATAAGAGTGGGGTTTCCTGTGTAGAACTAGTATTTTTAATTAGTTCTGATAATTTTTATTACTGTTTTTTTAATGGTGGTGTGCTGGTGGTTGAGATCAGTGTACAAAGAAGAAATTTCACTCAGTAGAGTTTGCAAAAATTAACCTACAGATTTCCGTCCTAGGTTTCTGATGGGATTCCATCTTGTCTTGTGCAAAATGATTGTTTAAAGTAATCTGAATCAACTTCAGGTTCCTGAACTTGAGATTTTCTGGAGGTTAAAAATAGAATTGGTTCTAACAAATGTTTTAGCTGACTTTATTAATGTCTAAAACATTAATATATCTACACATGGTAACTTACATTAATGTTAAGAGCAAGATTCAAAAAAAAATTATTCCACAACTGTGAAATATAAATTCTAGTCTCACAAATATTTATGTTGTGTGTAAATAATACAAATAGTTAAATAACACTTATTTTCAGTGCCTACTCTGTTGTTAATAAGATTGATTTATAGTTTCTAGTCTTATCACAATTACCTGTCTTACTTAGGGTCAGGTGCCAAGAGTCATAAAGTTTTTTAATGCATTAAGTCACATAAAATTGAAAGGAAAAGCCCTGGTTTAATACCTGGTTTAATACAATATGTTCACCATTTTCTTGTTGATTCATCAATCACTGGTGGTTTCATTTAAAGGCCGTTTGCTCACTGGGGACCTAATTTTAGATGTCAATGGAGAAAACTTGATCGGAGTAACAAATGAAAGGTATGTTTGTACTGATTCCTGAATGTTTATTAGAGCTTGGAATGTTATATGTGGATTATTTTGGACGTTATCAATGACTGATTGAAAGAGCTCAACTCCCCTGAGATCCTTGGAGTTCAACTGGCAAATAATTTATCCTGTAAATCTAATTCAGCAAAACTGTTGCGGAAAAGTGAAGGACTTTATATGCTTCTATAACACCAGAATCAGCTGGTTTCTTAAGGACACAGATTAGAGAATGTGTGTGAAAATAGCAGAAGCTGTTCATACATGTTTATAACTATCTGCTGGTTCAGTACTGGTGAACGTAAATGATGGCAGCAATCCTGTAATGGCAGAATGAAGCGGAAACAAAAGTCTGTAGATGGTTTCTGTAGCTGGATCTCTAAGAGATCAGTGCAGCTTTTAGTGCTGGAGATGGAGGTTGAAAATTCAAAGAAAAATTGCTGTATGTATTGCTGAGGGAGATCCTGAGCCGGGCACACCTGAGCAGCAGCTTTTGTTGGTGTGGGCTATTAATCCTGAAGGAGGGCCAGGAAGGCAGCAGGATGGACCAAGGAGGGATGGGGACAGAAGGGAAGGGAAAGAGAGATCAGTCCCAGTTTATTGCTGTCAGCAGATGCACCACAGTCTGTCTTTTGCTCCGTTCCCCAGTGCTCACTTTGAATTTTGCTGCTGCTGAGCTCTTTTCTCTGTACCTGGCTGTGAAAATTATTAACTACCTTAGGAATTTGTCCATTTTCCTGCTCTTCTAGCACTGCTCACTTCTTTCCAGCGCCCTGGTATATTTATTTGGCCTTTTTCTCCCCACTTCTAGGGCTGTTGACATCTTGAGAACAGCCTCAGCCTCTAATCACATGTCTCTGCTCGTTGCTAGAGATGAAGAAGCAAAGTAAGAGAAAAATTGTTTTAACCTCAAAACTAATAAAAATCCAGTTCTGTATCTCAGGGTGGGTGTGTGGGTGGGCTTGCATGTATTTTTATTTCAGATTAGTTTTAAAGGCAGAATTGCACCACATGTCACATTTTTCTGCATGGTATTTGATACCAGTTCATTCTGAGATCACTTGCATCACTTCAAGTAGCAAGCTTAGGCCAACTTCAGTTCAAAGAGGAGGATTGTAATGTTATGTTTACAGCTAATACCGTTAAAAATTATCTGCTGTGATAGTTTTTGAAATACTTCTCACATTTTAAAATAATGACAAATGAGGACTCCGTTAGAGCTACCACAAAACTATAAGATATAAACTGGTCTTGCCTTCTGAAAAAAGGCAGATTTAGTTGTTTTTTTCCCCTCAGAAATTTGCTTTTCAATCTCTAATGAACTTTGAATAGTTTGGATAAGTAGGTTAAATTGTTCACTGCAGCAGGTAGTCCAAAATATATTCATTTTAAGGACAATTATGATAAATATTGCTTTAACCTGACTGTTGGAAGTTAAGCATATAAACGAATATTGGCAGAGAATAATCAGCAATATGAGAATCCAGGTCTGTATCCCCTTTTGACTTAAATTGCAGGAGAAAACAGCTGTTATGTAACTATTTCTGATAATCTTTGCGAGAGTATCTGCTGTTATTTGCCTTTCCTGGGATGTTCCACTTCCAGAGTAATCTCCCCATAAAGGATTTTTCTCTAAATTCCTTTAGCCTTTTGTCCGAGTTAAGCTTCCTCTTTCTGTTCCTTAATTTTTTTGTATTCGACAGACATTTAAATCACTCTGTAGCCTCTGATCTCTCCTTTTTTCAGACTGCCTAGATATATGTGAGGTCCACTCTTAATCTGCTTTTATCTAAAGCATACTGGCCTAGTTCCTGTAAACTCCTTGAATAATTAAAATCCATCAGTCCTTTAACCACTTCGAGGGGGGAAGTGCAGTGGCCTGGGCAGAATTTGCCACTCCATCCAGTCCCTCACCAGCCACCTGTGAATTAATTTCTTGTGACTTCACAGTCTATGCTTAAAGATTATTTGGTTTATATTCAGCTGTGTTTATATGTGTACCCTGGGGCCAGCATTAGTACAATAAATGTTGTCCTTTTTTAAAAAATAATGCACCCAGCAGTTTTGAACAACCTTCAGCAGTCAAACTGGAATTACTTGGGAATTACTCTCCTTGCAATCAGTTAATTTATTTTCTCTCTGACAAATTCTGTAATATTAATTTGGTGATGTTTCTGGCTTACATCACTCTAGATTATTTATACCTTAAATCAGTTATCACTGAGGTAATCAGAGCTCAGATTATAAACTTCTTTTCTTAAATTAGGCTGGATTCAATGTCAGATGAATCAAGTAGTTTTGTTTTCTCTTTAATGCCTGATATAGAAGATGTACATCTTTGCCAGTCTGTTACAATATGATTGATGTCTGCAAGGAACTTCTGCTTTTGGTTTTTAGTAGTTAATAAATATTTCTTCTATCCTCTTGTTTTTAAGGAGCTATATCTTTGTCAGTCTCTTCTGGGTTCTTGTTCAGTGTAACTGAACTAAAGGCATTCCTTAAAAACATGAGTATGCTATAGATGTATAATATGATTCCCTCTAATATAAACAAATTGTTCTGGACCTTGGTAGTACCACTGTCTTATTATCTGTAGTTGATTGTATTACAAGTTTTAAAAGTTTTGCAATTCAGGGTAAAGAAAGGTAAAAATAAAGCTTTTTTACCAACAGTCCATTTCATCCATAGTCTGTTGTTTTCCCATCTTTATCCTGCATTACATGATTTATTTTTTTGCGTTTTCTGACCATTTGACAGGGCCTTCCTCTTTCAGTTGAGGTTGAGCTTCCGTCTTTGAGGAGGAGCAGCTGTTCAGTACAAGCAGTGCAGGTTTCACAGGGTTCATTCAAACTAACACCAAATCCTGACAAAGAAAATCTTTTTATTGGCATAGGAAAGAATTTCATGACCTGATGGATAAGTATGGCTCTCACAGTGACAGCAGCTCTGCAAGAACTTCTCCAACACATCAGTTACCTGGTGAGAGATCACTTCCCAGCCTGAAGCAATCCTGGGGGACAAAAATCGGCCTTGGGTGGAGTAGAAACTTGTACTTAAAATTTGAGGGGAGGTGTATTGGAGGAAGTCACTGAAAGTCAGACAAAACACCCATGTACCTTGAGGAATTTGTGTGTCAGTTTCCCCAAATCTTAAAATAAATATACTGACATCTACTTTCAATTTAATTAATGATTTATGTGAAAAGTTTTTGGTGTTTGTAGCTGAAATGTGCCACAAAATGCTAATAAAACTTTAATCTAGAGCACCATGAATTCTAATCTTTCTGGAACTGCTGCCTAATTAAGATGCCTTTATGTAGCATGGGAGATTAGTCAGTTGAGATTTTGTATTTTGCACCCAATTTGAAAAAAATCTTCACTTGTTATGTTTTAAAAAAATATTCCTGGAACCCTGGGTGGCTCTCAGTTCTTAACTGTGTAGGCTTTTCTTTGGTTGTCTGATTGCTTAGTTTGTCTGTTTTCTAATATGAAAATGGTCCTACTGAACTGACCTACATGAGCTGAAATTTTGTGCTTTTTCCCAAATGTGGGTTTTATTTTTTTTTCTTTTTATTATTTCTTTTTTTGAAGCAAAATCTATAGACAGCCCTTCTTCTGGGTCATCCTCAAGGTCACAGAGTCCTCAGTTGCATCCGAAGGAAAGCATCACCACCAGCAGCAGCAGAAATAATTCTGTCCCAGCACCATCCCCAAAGCTTCCAAAGTAATCTCCAAAACTGACTGTACTTCTCTTGTGTGAGCTGCAGGAAATGCTGTATTTGGCTTGTCAGGAAAATTTGGGTTGAGCACTAAGTGTTAAATTTTGGTTTTATTTTTTAACTTTTAGTTCTGTTGCTCATAATACCATTGACATTGCAGACTTTGCGTTTTCATAAATTGTTTTTCTATTTATTTATTGTTTGTGTGGTAGAAGTAGATTAATCAGGTTGATTTTTTAGTGTCTCCTAAGGAATTAATGTTCCTGGTTTATGTGTACCCAGGTACTCCCATAAGCCTTGGGTATATATAGTAGAGAGGAGTTTTTAGCCTTGTAGAATAGGTATCACTTCTTTTTGTAATTGTCAGAAGTGCCTGAGGTTGCTGATTTTGTAGTAAATAGTGTAATACTTGAACGCTGAGATTAAACGTCCACTATTTCTTTTTGTTACTGTAATACATATTTGCAAAACCAGTAAGGTAAAGATAAGTTATTGCTTCAGTCTTTATTATCTAGTTCTGTGAAGTAATTCTACTTTTATTTCTCTTTGTATCTCTAGTGATAGTGCATTTCAGATTATCTCTGTTTGCAAAGGAACAAGCCTAGGTTTGAATATTGTGGGAGGAATTAACAGAAACGAAGGGCCTTTGGTATATATTCAAGAAATTATCCCTGGTGGTGATTGCCATAAGGTAAAGGCCTTTTTTCACTTCCTTCCCCTTCAGACACCTGTATTTTTGCCTTAATTTAGTACGTGCTTTGGTATGTTACGTCTACAGTCATATTTTAAATACAAAATGTGTTTGTGTTTCTCCTTGCCTTCTCTTTTAATGGAATTATTTCACTGCACTGTAACAGAGTTACATGGTAATGAAAATTTATACATAAGTTCATTTGAGGTAAATGAGGATGTTATTCCTCAGTTTATGTATGAGAAGGTACAAAACCAACTTTTATAAGAGATTGCAAGATGCAAGGTAAATCAGGAAGGATGGTACAGAGCTACAAATTGCACCTCTTTTTTATTTTCTTGGACATTCAAAAAAATCGTATTTCCCTGACACTTAATTTGGATGGATGCTTGCAGTTGGAAATCATTGTGTAGGCAAATTAGAAAAAACTATTCTGAAAGTGCAGACTAATAAAATGTGTGAATTGGTGTTGATTACTGTTTTAATTTATGACAAATGCGATATGTAAACCAGGGGTATTTGTCAGTGTAAAAAGTAAATAAATAATGTAATTGCCTGGTTCGGCTACACAGAACTGTTTATCCAAGTGTCTCCTCTGACATCTTAAGTAATTATGGTTATTTGGAAGTGTAGGTAACCAACTTTTGCTTCTGGCCCAGCAAGAGGGGATGAGCTCAATTCATGAGCAGTGAGTTTTGTCCCCAAACAGTTTATAACTATTTGTTACTGAATTCTTGTAGACTAAGTTTAATCCTAAAATGCCAAGCTGGAAGATAAAAGTGCAATGTTTGTCAAAGACCTCTTTCAGTAGATTAATGGTAATCATTCCTCTTTTACTTTCTTCTATTTTGTTGTGGCTTCTAAAACATTTTTCTCACTGTGAATTTAAAGCCTATCACACATAATCAGTAGACTGAGGCTAAGACATCAATTTTCAGTAGGCTCTAATACTGGCAATAATAGAGGTAATTTCCCAATCCTGGTTATCCTGTTTGGGAAGGTGAAGCAGGAAGCATATTTTAAATCTCTGCCACATGAGGGCACCGTTGAAATGGATGTCTTTGAACATGCTGGATGAAAGCAAATGATCTATAGCTCTTTTCTTTAACCAAAACCAAGACACTAAGTGACAAAAAAAAAAGGTAATAAATTACTGGTATAGGTTTGAAACAACACAGCTAAAATTATGGTATGTGGGTATTAAGTAGGTAAAATTATACTGGTCTTGAGAAGGTATTTTACTTACTTCCTATGTATCATTGTCTGTACACAATTTTTTTTCACATAGATTGATTTTGTGATTGATTTCATAGGAGCTGAAGAGCAGAGACATGTTCTGTGTAATTTGATGTGTATTACACTAGACAAATATCATAACTAACTCTGTAACCATAGGTGAATTGCATGAATTTCCAGTTAAATGCTGAGGCCTCTGTTAAAATGTGAGTAAAGAAAGCTCTATATTACTGAGAAATCTAGCCTAGCATCTGTAAAGTCTTGTCTTAGAGTCTCTGGGACAGAAATGTGAGATGTTCTTGCGATGGTAGAGAGCTTGCAATTAATTAAACAGAAGCACAAAGTTGGCAGTATTATTTCTTTCAGGTTTTGACTGGTGAATCCTAATAGACCAGTCTGGTTTTCTCATTAAGTTTAACATGGCCAGTGAGTGTCTGAAGAGTTCCATGTATTGCCATGAACATTTGCTTTTGAAATACAAACTAATCCAGCTCAGAGCTGAATTAATTAGTAAAGAAGCTTCCTAAAGTCAGATGGGTTGGTGCTGAAAAAATCTGGTTTTTGTTTCCTTGGTTTTTTTTTAATAGAAATATTCAGCTGGGTCCAAAGTTCTTCTTCATACAATTTCTGAAGTCTGTTCTCTCTGATGAGTTTTTATAATGACTGCTTTAACAGTGAGGGATGATTGTTTAATCTGTTTATTTCTGGAAGATTGCAGGTAGAATGCAGAGCCGTTCTTGATATTTCTTGTCCTAATAGAACCAGGGGAATGTGTCCAAGTGCTGTGACTATACTGTTTTTTCTGTAGTGTTAGCAGTTAATATAAAATTTGTGGGTTCGGTTTTATGTTTGTTATTTTAGGATGGACGATTGAAGCCTGGGGATCAGCTTGTGTCCATCAACAAAGAGTCCATGATTGGAGTCTCCTATGAAGAGGCAGAAAGTATAATCAACAGAACAAAGATGAGGTATCTGTTACTGTCGAACAGCCAGCCCTCCAAAATGGTTTAAGATGATATTTATGATCAGATTAATGTGAAATGTGTTTTAGTGTGCTTAGAGGAAATGTGAGTGATACTAATTTTTTTTAATATTCAATTGCAATATTATTTTGTAGGAAAGACTCAAATGCACCTTTTAGGCCTGCAAAATTACAATACTTTAATACTTTAAAGAAAAAATTACGGTATTTGTCTTTGTAATGATGGGTAACAGAACATCCTTTTAGAAAAATAATTAAGTAAACCTACACACAGTGTTTGGAAACGTAACTTTGGCAGAAATATAATCTTATGAATAATATAAGTATACAGTGTGTTGAAACTTTTTAAATTTTAATTCTAGGTTTGAAAATTTTTGGGAGATAGCTTTTATTAGGCAGAAAAGCATCCCTAGTCATCCAGAGAGTCGGCAGCATCCTTTCACCCTCTTAACATCTTCTGTACCACATGGAGAGCAACAGGCTGCAGCACTTAGTCCTCTTCCCTCTCCTAATGGGAAGCTGGTTTCAACATTCCCTCCAGATGCTGTGAGTGTACTTATTACTCCTCTTACAATAAACTGAGCAAATGGTTGTTTTTTTCCTAATTGTAATTGAGTTTCCATTTTAGTAAGAAAATGATTGTCTATTTTCCTGCATAATATTGTCTTTGGAATATCAAAACTTTTGGAAAAACCATGTTGTATAACAGGAGATTAAACCACGCTGATGAGAGGAAATTAGTTGACTTGGGGTAAGAACATAAATTAAATAAGCATTAACTGTGTTCTTAGATACGAAGTTCTCCTTTACTGTTTCTCTAAAGTTTTGGAATTAGATATAGTTATGTATTTCAGACATAATACACTCCCTGTTTACTACATATGTGTGAGTACAGTACAATCTCACACTTGCTCTGTGATGATGAGATTTTTGCTTGAAAAAAGTTCTAGAAGGATGTGGGGTTTTTCCCCTTTCTTTTGGTTAAGCAGCAATTGTTTTAATTCATACAGCTCACCATTAGTGTAAAGAAATAATGTTGACCACGAGAAAGAAGATTTTTTAAAACTATTATTTCAGTTCTTAAAAGAACATTTTCAGTTTATCGTATTTTTAAAGCTAAATAAGGTATTGCCTTAGAAGAAGGAAGAACAAAATGTTCTCAAACACAAAGTCAAAACAGGTGATTCTCAAATCTTCTTATATTTGTACTTAAAATTCTTGTCCATTTTTCTTTCATATTAGGGATATAAACATTGAAGTGGGTTGCCTAGAGAGACTGTGCTATCTTAATCTGTGAAGATTTTCAAAACCCAGGGTTTTAATGAGGCCCTGATTTGATTTTTTCCAATGTTATTCCTTCTCACCACCACCCCTTCCATGCCTTTCTTTTTATCCTGGGGTTGTTTGTATCTCCCCAGCCCTTTTTTCTCCCCCCCGGTCTTCCTTCCTATCCCTTTTTTCATTAATGTGTATTTCTGGTTTGGCTTGTGATCTGCTTTAGAAATGGTATTTCATGACTTTTCATTTCCTCTTGTAGATGGAAACTGGAGTCAAGATGGGAGCGCAATCTCCAATTACTGCTCTAGACAGCAATCCTGCTGATGTGTCTGCCACGGGTAAGTGCTGATTTAATTCCCTGCCACCCTTTTCCTTGTTCCTTCAATAACAGTCAAACAGAACATAGTGCATAGTGAGACTCAATAGTCTTCAAAAAAAAGGGAATATTGCACTGTGTTTATACTCCTAAAAAAAGGACTGAGATAAATGGATTTTTAGTAGCTTCTGTCAAATATAACTTACATTGTCTCTAACAAACAGCTGAAGCCAAACAAAAATGAGTGATCACAACATTTGCTATACAGCAGTAATGATAATACACTTAGTAGAAACCAGATAATGAAGACTCACATATAAATCAAGATTAGGTTGCCATAGAAACTCTGCTTTCTTGATTTGATGAAATTCTGGGGATATATGCTGCTTGCATGGTTTTTTTGCTTAAATCAGGGCAGCATATTGAAAGGATAGAAATAACATGCAGCCCTCTTAACAGCTTTTCAGTTAATAACAAATACAATATATAGTGTATGTTTATGTTTTAGAGTCATGACATTCAAACAGGGACAAGAGTCACTGATCACATCTCTAAATATCTATTTTGAAAACAACATTTAAGGAAAAACAGAGTTTGTGAAATTTGGTCAGAACCAAATCTGAGCTGAACAGCTGTAATTCCTGTGGGAAACAAACGTGTTGTATTTAGAAACAGTGAAAATGCAAGAGTGACACAATAATGGGAGTCCCCATTGACACAGTGATAGAACTGACTCTGTTCAGTATTTCTCTGTGCAGACCTGAACTTTATTCTTTTTCTTCAGGCAGCAGCAATTAAGCATAAGCTGAGTTTCTCAACTTCATGCCTCATGTACTGAGAAGAGGAAGAACAAATACACAGAATCTGATTCATTCCAGATGTCTCTCCACTGATGTTATTTCAATTGTACCTGCATTTATTATAGCCCATGTTAGATATTCAGATTGAAAATGGAGCAGTTCTCATATTGCAAATCTGACCAGTTGGTTTCCTTCCTTGAAGGGTGAGCTGACCAAATATGGGCTGTTGAAAATGGAAAAGTTTTAGTATTGAATACACCTGGAGGTTAATGATCACACAGTTTTTACATATTGACTATGAGAAACACTACAACTAAATCAAAGGAACAAGACAAGTCTTACTTTTTAATATATTCAGAGTAGAAGACTCTTGGTTAATATAATTCAGTACACGGGAGCTTCATTGTTTGAAGATACCAAGAAGGCCACAGTCTCTTAACACATCTGAATAACGTAGGTAGTAGAGCAGAAAGCACAAATACTTGCAGCTCCAGTTTTTACTGCTTCCTGTCATGTTTAATTTTCTTCTTATTTAACAGCACATCCTTTGTCAAACCTGCCACTTCTTTCATGCTGCCTTTTTTCAAGGATAAACTTTCAAAGATAACCTTCAAAAATTAAAGTTTCTTTTAGATGAGATACTCTTTTTGTTAACACTTTATGAAAAAATCAGCATAGTTTTGGGAAGTTTTTGCCCAAACTCACACACGAGGCTTTTTCATTCTGCGCTGAAGGGAAATTGTGCCAATTCCACTGAGGTTCTAGCCCACTGTCTTCAGAATTTAATATAGCATGTGAGAGGTGTTAGTGTCAGAGATTTTCAAGATGTTTTGGTTTATGCTTTTGGCATGTAAAGAGAATGTAAATTACTTTGAGCTTGGAAACAGATACTCTGTGAAACTCAAAAAATTTTTTAAAAAAAGAATTCTCTGAGATTCCTTCTGTTCCTGTAGAGAGAATCTCAAGCTGCAAGATCTTGTCAAAAGCTGGTTTTGGTTTCAGTACCTTTTTAATTCATTAATGAAATGATGAATTAAGATCTACATTATATTTATATATAATGAATGCAAACAAAGAATTTTTTTTATTTGCATACATCTAAAATCCAAAGAGATAGTTTAAAAAAAACATGCAAACTTACGTTTCTGACTATAAGGGTAGAAGGGGCTGATGGATGATGGCCTAATGGACAGGAGTTCTTGGAAAAGAGTTCCTTCCCAGGAAAAGGTACTGAGGAGCCTGGGGAGTTCAGCCTAAGCTTCCTCCACACAGCCCATGGTTGGGAACAGGTCATTCCCTCTCTTTCCCCAGTGTTTTCTAGATCACTCCGTGTGCTTTTGGGAACTGTCAGTTATGCTGAGGGTGTGTCTTGGAGGTCTCTCTTGGAATTCACAAATGTGTTTCCCCTTCTGTTTCCTGAGTGTCTGTGTATCTCTGAGAGAAGAGAAAATACCACAAGGAGAAGCCATATGCTTGATGGATCAGTCAAAGTTATTCCTGGTTATTTTCTGTTAATTTGCTACTTGTCACTTCTTTATGCGAAAAAAATAGCGGAAGCGGTTGATACCCATAATATTTGTTGATTACAATTACGTCCTTTAAAAAAATAAGTCAGTCTAAGGATTAATGTGTATTTTTGGCAAGTGGGTATTTAGCTGGCATCCACTTGATGAGCAGAGCTTCAGAACAAGTTTTTCAAAGCAATAGTTACAACTACATCATTATTACTTTTTTTTTTTTATTTCTTAGTTATTTCCCCCAGCCAGAATGATGATTATGAGCCCCAAGGAAAGAACTCAAGTATTCATCTCAAAGCAGAAAAGCTGGAGAGGGTAAATACTTAAAATCTTCTGAGTTTTGCTTCCTCCCTCTTCATGATGCAGGTGAAACCTCTGGATGGTATTTCTAGGCTGACAAACTTTAAGGTATAAATGACACACAGAATTTTCTATTTGGGTAGTTCTTTCATGTTGTAGGCCAATATTTCAGTTTATATATTGGGCAAATTACTGTTTTTGTTAATCTAATTACTGATTAACTCTTCTGTGAATCAGAACATCCCTCAGGATTTTTAAAGCAGTTATTAAGGACAAAGGGGTTTGCTTATTACACTCGTCTGTATTCAAGGTTAAATAATATCTGAACATCTCTCAATTAGAAGGAGAAGTCACAGAGTGGCTCTGGAATAAAAGTGTTGTCAGTGAGAGTGTACCAGGATACAAAGGCTCTTTGAAGTGTAGCTCTTTAATTACTCCCCTATGTCCCTGCAGTCATTATCCTTAGTCCTTTCTTTTTTCACTCCAAAGTAAGTTTTTTCCTTCCAGGCACTGAATTATCTTGGGCTTCAGCTCACAGATGAACAGCAGCAAGCCCTAAGGCAGCAACTTGATAAAGATTCTAAAGGAACAGTGTCTTTTGGAGGTAATAATTTGTTAATTACCATAGAAAATAATGAAAAGTAAGAATACAGAAATGGTAGATAATAACCATTAATATATTTTTTGTCAGTATTGCATTGTGGCTGCAAATAAAATGATCGTTTGAGGCAAGAACCTTATTTTACTGTATGAAAATAAGCTTGAAATTCTGAATCTAAGTAATGGGAATGCAAATCACAAATTTATCTAATTAAGAGCAGCCTTGGGAAAGTTTTATTTTGTGCTCACAAAATCCTGAATTTTTTGTTTTGACAATAGGGGACTGTAATTTTTTCAAAAATTACTTGAGAGAGTTTTCATGGTTAGAGAGGCTTCTTGAAGCAAGTAAACTGATGGATGTGGAAAGCAAGAACATTTCAAGTATTGCATTTAGAAACAGATTTGCAGGAAGACCATCATAATTCTTCCTGCTAAACCTAATTGTGATGGGAATGAGTTGCTTCTGTTGGTTATGACAATTTTGGTTGATGACACTGACAATTTAAAAGTATTTTTCAGAAACTGTGAGACATGATGGTTCTGATGCTAAAACTGATGGAAATTTCACTTTGCCTAGAGTCTATGAAAAACACTAGTGTGTGAAAAATAGTATTTTGTACTTAAACATCCAAAAAGATCCTCAGTGAGAAAGATAATGGATCTTCTATCAGATTTTATGTGGAGTAAACTGACCTTTATATTTCCACCTTTCTGTCACAGTGTAGCAGAATTTTTTAATTAAAAATGTATGAGTAATCCAAGTCATGTTGATTGTGAATGAGGGAGTGTTTGTATTCAAAACTTTCAACTTGGTCAATATCAATTTTACCAAGCCTCTATCAGGGGTTTAAGGGGCCTGCAAAGGATACCATGACTCTGAGCTAGGAGGAAATTTTTCCTTTTTCCTGTCTCCTCTGGTAAGGTCAGCATATTGGGAAGGGCAGGTGTGTATACCTGGTCTGCAGATTTATTTCATTTTTCACAGACACCTGCCAAATGCAGAACATCTCAGGTACTTTGAAGGTGAACTTCACAGCACCTTTGTTTTCTTTTCTCCTTCACAATTTGATTTGAGGAATTTCATCCGACAGTGTGTTTTGGGCATTTTTATTCTTACCATCTTTACCAGAACTTTCTCTTTGGAGCTATCGCTCTGATTTTCGTATTTTCCTTTTGAAAAGCTTAAAGGGCAGACACTGCATTTCTCAGAGTGGCTGTTCTTGGTGACATTGGCAGTAGTGTTGCATCAGTGATCTGTTACTAAACTGAACTTCTGGGCTACAACAACAAAATCTAAACTGTTTTTTTCCTAGATTTCTTTGCAGTTTCAAGGAATCTGTTGTCCGTGCAATCAAATGCAACAGATGATGGCCACAAATCTGTCTTTGCAGTCAGTGAAGTTGCCAGCTTACAGGACTCACAGGTAAAATACATGCCTGGTCAGTGTTTCAGCAGCTGGGAGGAGATTATTGGAGAGTTTATTGTATGTGAAATAACTCCAAATCTTGAGCAGATGTTTAAAACAGCTCCGTAGCATGGGGTTCTTTAAGATAATGTAGTTTCTGTGAAGGTTTTTTAAGCAGCCTAATTTATAGAAGGTAATTAATGTAGTTAAATTGTGGTTTGTTGTAAGTCTGGACAACACTGAGACGTGTCTGGACAACATTTACTGAGGTCTCTTAATAAAATTTGGATTGTTACAACCTATGTGAGTGAGAATTACTGGGCATAGTGATTTGAACTACTGCTACAGTGAAAACCATTTTATTCTAGAGGTGACTTTAAAAAAGAACATTTTTAGTACATGAACACTAAAATAAAATGCCTATTACTTAAAATATTAAAATAGCGATGTATTCTTGATACTTTTAAAAACACTCTTCATCCATTTTAAAAGGAAAAGTAATTGTTCCTTTGGAAGATAAGTTGGTTAAAATTTTCTTAAACATTTTTAGCATTTTCAGATCTATAAATCATCTTAAAATTAAGATTTTCTTCCAATTTTATTAACAAGAACTTTTAATATAAGGTGTTAAAGATTATGGAAGACACAGCAATACATTTTAACCTTATGTATTTATATACACACAGTTTGTAACCTGTGATTCCTTGGAGGATGATGTGGAAAGACTTGAGGAAGAAAGAAATGAAGCTTTAAAAGAAATGAGTAAATTAAAGGTAACACTTAATTTTTATTTGCTTTAAATTATTCAAGAGACTATTTTTTTTTTGAGTTTGTATAGTAATTTACTGGTTTTTTGAATTTCATGTGCAGTTTTTCATAGATAAATAAAATGGCAGTGCAAACAGTCTTAATCATGTTTGAAGATTGCTTACAATATATTTGTGGAGACAGTGAATTTTAGCTGTTATACTGAACGCTAACACATATTTTAATCTGATCCCCAGAGAAATGAGACTAAGCAGACATTGCACAGAAATGAATTTGGAGAAATGACTGATTTGCATGGCAATTTTATTTAAAAATGTGTGATGCTAGTAACTGCAGAGTCTGAGTATGGGCTGATACTTCTGAAAGAAATCAGAACTGGAGGATAAATTAGTCTGTGTGCAAAATAAATACATATTTTCCCAGACATTACAAAATTCCCAAGACCTAAAGCAATAAATATTCTTACTGTTTCTTAATACCCCAGGTTGCTACCACATTCCCATGGTCCTGAATTTCTTTCTTAATAAACCAAAAGATAGAAAGTTCTGTATTCAGCATACATAACTCTGATTCTTGGACAGGAATATTGAGCTTGGGATAAAGACAGTGAAATAAATTGCCCCTTGGTCCAAAAAAATTCTTGCTGTAAATTACAGAAACATTGGGTTGAAGTGGTCAGAGATCTGTTCTCTGTTCTGTGCACAAGGATTCTTCTTCTGAGAGCTTTGTACTGAAGTCAAAGAACCCTGTTTACACTGAGCACAGTGAATACTGACCTGGAGTCCCTAAATTGCTGATGTGGAAAACTGACAATCACCAATCTATAATTAATTGCCTTATTTCTTACACTCTTTTACACATATCCCAGAAATGCTTAGTAAATAATCCTAAAATATTCAAGAAACTTAAACAGCGTCAATGAACTCACAGAAAAGTTAGCTTTTGGAGATGATTTTATCACAGGTTTTGTAAAAGCTGTTGATAGAAGTTATGTATTGCTACCTGTAGTTTTGGAAGAGCTAATTGTTTCAGGAGCAAAACTCTCTTTCAAACTTACTTATTATTCTTTTCTTTTTTTTTTTTTAAACAGGAAGAATTGTCTGAATCTGTGAACTTACAGAAACAGTTAACAGAGCAGCTACAAGTAGTCAAGCAAGTATGTTGAAGTTTCTAAAAATTATAATTATTTAAAAATTTTTAGGGTTTTTTTTGTGGAAGGGAGAAAGGAGTACTTCTTTTTGTCTTGGTGCTCATACAGACTATACTTTTCACACTGATTTAAACACAAAGTTGTTCTTGTGTTACTACAGAGCTTTTGATTAAAAGTAGAGAACTAATCCTTCAGTTTTTAGAGCAGTAATATATTTCTCTACTATTGAATTGAGATAGGAACCCTAAGATCAGCTGGATCAATGAAGTGGGATAATGATGTAGTAGAACCTTTCTGGTCTTAAGTGTTCTTGAAGAGATTTTGCTGTTCTTAGGCAACGTGTGCCTAATTAACAGTCCTAATACTAACTATTTTATATGTCCCCCAGTCTTAATTGTGAGAAAATTACCATGAAAAAAAGTTGTAGTCAGGGTTTTGTGAAGAAAGTCTTGTTTCTGTCTCCAAATCTATCATAATTATGAGCCAGTAAATCAGAGTATTTGGCCTCCTTGTGTCTCTTAAAGGAAATTCCCAATTAAATGTAAGTCTCATGTCATTTATAGCCTGGATTCAAAACCAAGTAACTTTCCTGTTCCCTCTTTCTCCTGAACACCCTGTCAGCTTTTTCCTTCTGATGACCTGGCTGCCTTCCTTCCCTCCTGCACTGCTGCACCTATTCTTTGCGGATTTCTCATGTTAGGTGTCATGTAAAAATGCAAGATAAAGTTTAAAAATACTATGTATTAAGATTAGTTTTATATTTTTGGTCATAAGATTTAATTGAGCACCTTCATTATCACCTTTTATTCTTGAATATAGGAGAGCTGCTTGGAAGCTTTTTCCATTAGTATTGTGTTGTTTCCTTCTGTACACTGTGGGAAATAAATTGGGTTATCTTGTGGATAAAATTTAACTGGAAGATTGTTCCAGTAATGCACTTGAAGTTCCCATTCTCTAATGGGTTGACTATGTTGTTCTAGACCAGAACACTTGTTCTGTGTATTAGTCCAGACTAAAGCTATTACGAAGTACAATCCCCAGTACAAACCTGCTTTTCCTGGGAAGGCAGCCTTGGACAGGGCTGGTTTAAGATGTTTTAAGTGGCAGCAGTGCCCATTTGCCACCACTCGAGGTCCTCCCACTTCTATTTTTCTCAGGTACTGTCGTGTGGTGGTGATGTTCAGCTTTGCCCTGCAAACCTCCCAGGGATAAATACTGATTTTCTTGTAGGCATTGAAAGGGTTCCTCATAGTGAAGTGAAAGAGAAATAATCAATAATATATAATTATAGCATTGTTTGATCTGTTTTAGGAGATGTAAGTGGGCTTTTAATGGACATTTTCTTCTGTTTATACTTGATGCCTTTTCAAGTGTTTTATATATATTATTATATATATATATTTCCGTTGTTTAAAACCAATATTGGCACCGAGATTCATGGTGATAAGAAGTTTTTTAGAAATAGGCTACTTGCAGTACAAGTTGCCATTTAACTTACGATGTGCATTCCTGCTTCAGCTGAAGCTTTGTTAAAGGAGTTAATGAGTGCATTATTGAGCCCTAGTGGCCTGATTAAAAGTAACAACCAAAGTAAACAAAAAAAAACAATTTAAGTCTATGCTTAAGGTCTTCTGACTTCAGTGTAATTTAAGCATTTTTTTAAAATGACTGCTTTCATGAAAAAACCAAGGTTTTAAGTGAGGATATAGGTTACCAGTCATGTACTGGGGTATATTTTGTGGTATTTCTATTTTCTACTAATTGTGAATTGCAGAGATTACAGATTAATTAAGACAGGGGTACAAATATTCTGGTTAATAAACATGCTTTGTTAGTACCAATTCATTAAACAGTGCTTGACTCAGTAACCAACAGCGTGAATAAACTTTTAATATTAGAAATGCTGCTAAACTTGCAGTGAGGTAGTAATTATTTTCTAATATTGGTATGTGACAATTAAAATTCATTAATTGATCTGTTTTAGCTTTGAAGTTGTGATATAGCACTATATCACTGGGGCTTCCTTGAAATCATATGTAAGCTGAAATTGGCACAAAACACAGAAAGGCACTTTTGAGTACCTGAAGTCTTGCCAAGAGCATGAATGTGAAATCTGTAATGATGTCTTCTGTCTTCCTGGAGGAGTTGGACTGGATCCTGTGCTGCCTGAGAGTCCTGGAGTATTTCAGCCTGAATGATCCTTCTGTACTACAGCTTTTTCTGGGCAGTTTCTGTCAGCTGAAGCAGTTATCTAAACATAGTAAATGGGAGAGGCTATAAAGATAAGATACTGATTGTGGTATCCCAAACTCCTGGACAGCTCATAGGGCTGAGATGTGTTATTCTGTGGTTATTTTCTCTAAGAGGGAAAGAGGGGCTTTGAATGGCTGCTATTTTGGAAGCAGTATCTAATTAATTTTACCCTGCCTGAAAGAAGTATTGGGTTTATTTCATTCATTTTTTTATTTTAATACATAGTAAAGATACTAAAAGTCCTTTTGAAGGATGATTTCAGCATACAACTTTTGTAAAATTAGTCAACAAGCACAATTGACTTGTAACTACAATTTTTGTGTGGTTTAAAAGAATATCTTAGTTCGGGTGTTTGTGGTGTCTGGAATAAAACTTGGATAAAACCTTCTGACACTCTGAACCTGTACCTTGAAATTGCTTTTTTAAGGATTCAGCTTCTGTCGTCCAGCTTTCAGTTCTTTATTGGTTCTAGTGGCTTCATACCAGACTAGGACAATTGGTCCCATGAGGCATTTACATAAATGAAATATTAGCAGCTGCAGATCCTTTATCTGTTGTGTCTTAGAATCCTAGATTGGTTTGGATTGGAAAGGATCTTAAAGCTAATCTCATTCCACCCCCTGCCGTGGAGAGGGACACCTTCCACTAGCCCAGATTGCTCCAAGCTCCATCCAGCCTGGCCTTGGACACTTTTTTCATACATTTGAGTGGGACAAGAACTTGTGTTGCTGAAGTGGGTGTTACCCATCAGCTCTTCACTGGTGGGGCCCCCTTACCTGCACAGGTGAGACAACCCACTGTGTCCCCACTGTGCCAGCTCCAGTAACTGGAGAATGGGGAAACCTGGAATGGAATAATTTCCCTTTATGCCCCTCTGCTCCAGCAAACAGCTCTGGTGTGTCAGAAGACTTTACTAATTCAGTTGTAGTGTGTGTAATTGTTTAATTGTAATGTAAGAAGCCATTGTTCCTTAATTATTCCTTTAGGTCTTTTAGTGTTGAAATCTGGTCATACTTAGTCTGCTATTACAGAGAAATTAATATTCAGCAGCTGGAGTTCTGAAAAAACAACAGAGGAGTAAAGGCAATTCTGGATCATAAGAGTTTAAACCTTTATCTCAAGGAGGTCTTCTTTCAAAATGAAGACCTCCCTTTTCATAATAGCAATTTCCTCTTCACTTTTCTCATGTCAGTTTATTTAAATAATTCCTAAGCGTGGGTTTTTAAGATGCCACCCTTTTTCAAGGCCTCTGTGTTCATTTGTATTAATCAAACTTTGCATCAGAGCATCTTTTTGCTTTTGTCTCCAACAGTCTTTTTCCCACCTCCAGCCTGTTTCCTAAGGATGCCTTTGCTGCTGAAGGCTCCCAACTCATCCTCTGTATCAGCAGGGCCCAGCTCTTCTTGCTGTTGACACATTCTGTTTCTTATAGTGGCAAGAAAGTGCCCTCCCCAGAGGTAGTAATTTTGACCCCTACTTCTATAGATTGATAACTTCTTAGAAGTCCTTGTGTTCCCTAAATTGTTTCTAGAAAAAAAGCTTCACGAGCAGCTTGCAGGAGGGGTGATTGTTCTGTTGTGCTTTTAGGGAGTGCAAGCAGTAATGGCCCTCGCTGCTCTTAGTGCTGCAAACACACAGCTGACACCAACGTGAGGAATAACACACACATGGAGCAATAAGCTTGGGATGAGTCTGTGTTTCCAGGTGCAGGTGGTCCTCGTGTAGTTCACCTAATGCTTCCAAAGGAAAAAAGAAAATCATTCTACTTGCTGTCAAATTAAAGGTCACTTAAATGGATCTCTTACCACTTGTGCCCTGTAACAGAAACCTCTAAATTATACAATAATGTCACCTGTGTTCACTAATGGTTGCTGTTCTACATGTGTGGTTACTTCTTCTACTGCTCTATTTTCTGAGAGACCAGGATGTCCCTGGCCATCATCCAAACTGGTATTATATTGCAAAGATGAGGAAGATGATGTACTGGTTATATGTCACCAAGATTAGTTGATTTATGGCCTGGAATATATTGTTCATTAAGACTAAAAGTGTAGAGGTTAAAAGTCATCTGAAGCTGAGATTGGTAGATCATTTTACAGAAAGAACATTATCACAAAGTATAGGAAAACCTGACTTGAAGGATATTGATTGTACAGTACAAATGCTTCTATGTTAGGAAAGAATTAAACCTGCATTTTTAAGTTTAACTGACCTCTCTATAGACGTTTCTATTGTGATACATGTTAAATGCAATTTCTTCCACAAAGCAGGAAGACCTGGTCATCTAGGTTTTTTAGAAACAGCAGTTTCAAACCTAGCTTCTAGAAGGTTATTTCCTCCATGTTAAAGAGTCATTGTGTGTTTCTCCTCTACACCCACCTGTTTTCCCTCTAGTTCAATTCCCAACCAGGATATAATGATAATAATAATATGTAATAGGTAGACCAGGAATAGAATATTCACCTAAGTATCCTTAACTGAGCTACTTCTACAAAAAACTTTTACCTCTGTGAATTTGTGTATTCAAAGCTTATAACTTTAATTATTCAGAAAATTGATATAAAGTGACTTTTCATACAGATTAATTAATAGCTGAGGGAAGGATGGTTTACTGGTTTTGGTGCCAGTAAGCCTGTACATTTTGTGTGAGCAGTTTGTTTGTTTTTATTCCTAGTGTGTAAACTCATCTCTATTTTGACTTTCTAATTTACTAATCAAAGTTAACTTCAATTAATATTCAGTCTTAAAATGGACTGAGCAATATCTTTCTTGAAAGGAGATTTTGCAACATTTAGGGATTACACTAGCTGAACTAAAAGCTAAGAGTTTCTGATTTTCTGTTTTCTGTACATTATTTATATATAAGTTTTATCTGACTCTCTTCTAACCTTCTTCTGTGACCATACAGGATATTAGGAGCATAATAGGAGCAGGAACTAGGCAGAAAAATAGATTTTATAAAAAGCACTGATTCTGAGAAGAGTGTGGACTGAATACTTGCATTAAAAGTCCATCTACATGATGTGTGAGCTGTGACTAGATTGTGAATTCAGGCAATAATAATAAAATGAAGTAACATCTCATTAGGGTACTTCTTTGGTGTGGAAGCAATGGGGCAGATCAACAGCATGTGGTGCATTTGAAGGAAACCTTTCGTTCAAGTAGATTTTCAGTAATTATAGAACGTGTTGTTTAATTTATTAGGAAAATTATGTCTCTGTACTTACCTGTTTTTCATTTGCACATCATATATTAAAAATTAGCAATTGAACCCTCTAACCATGAACGCTAATGGGTAGCCCTGATGCTAACTGCAGTATTTGTGAGCTAAATCTGCTCTTTTTGGTAGTTGGAGTTACAACTTTTCCACTGAATTGCATAATCTGCAGGAAGCCAAGGCAGCTGTGGAGGAGACAAGAACCCTGCGAAGCAGAATTCACCTTGCAGAGGCTGCACAAAGGCAGGCCCGGGGAATAGAGATGGACTATGAAGAAGTGATTCACCTGTTAGAGGCTGAAATTGCAGAGCTGAAGGCTCAGCTCGCTGAGCATTCTGGCCAAAATAAAGTAAGCAAAGCCTGTCAGAGTTACCATGGTTTCCTTGCTGTTGTCATGTGTCTTGTTTTCATTTTCTTTTCATCTGCTTTTCTAAAGTAGGTCACTGTTTGTCTTGTATTATTCAATAACTGGGATGATGTGTAGTGAAGGGGGTAATGTGAAGTGTACGAGGCTTCCTTTATCCGGACATCTTTGGGCTGCAAAAACAGGAGCTCCCAGCATATTTGGTTATGGGTCAGAATGGCACATCTTGGGCATTAAGCATGGAATAGTTTCTGGGCTGCAGATATATTGTCTTTAAAGACTACACCTTGCATGTATTTGTATGCTTTTGTACTCATGTGAAAATGGCCTTCAGGTTTATGTTTCTGTTAGGCAAGTAACACTCCTGTCCTGTTCTAAAGTAAACTTAGATTTAATCAAGATAATCATTTAAATGCTACTAATCCACCAAAAATTTTTTTTTTAATTGAGCCTTATATTTTAAATCCACTTCATCTCCAGTGAGACATTTCAGAACAGACTAAGAAATAAAATATTTAAGGTACTTTAAAATTTTTCCCTGTAACTCCTGACCTGTGTTCTAGACACAGTTTGAACAAGTGCAGGCAGGTTGGCATTTGTGAGATTACCTTGTTTTTCTCATGAAAAATGGATGTGCATATGACCTGGTGAAGAAAACCTACTGAAATGTTGCCTTATTTAATCCTGGGAATTAATTTAATATTTCAAGACATTAGAAGGTAAAGCCAAGCTCTGAGGTAAACAAGCTTGCAGAGAACAGCTTAGCAAGTCCCTGTGGCTCCCAGGGAGGAATTCCTCTCATCTGATTGTGAGTGATGAGGACACACCCTGGAAGTTCTTTCTGAACATCTGGGTGAGATGCCCCATCTTTTATGTAAGGTGTTCTTGCAGCACTGTTTGTTTTCTAAGACTTGTATAAATAGCCAAATTTTAAGAAATGCAGAGGGTGTGTGTTGCTTTCCCGGAGGTTTGTTCCTGAGATTCTAGCTTGAATTCCTGAAATTCTGACTGACTACTTCAATACCTGTGTGGAGATTTGAATCTCTGCATTTCTTATCCAGAAGAAGCAGTATTAAGTAGGTACCAACTCTGTATTATAGCCTTTTTAGTATGAAAAAGTGAGGTCCCTCACCAGCTCTTTCTCCAGAGTGGACAGTGAAATTACCAAAAAAAAGCTGTTTGAATCAACAGATTCTTTGACATTCAGGGTGATGATGATTCTGCTGCTTTGTACAGTGTATACAAACAAATTATTTGCTTCCACTCAAGTTAATAAGTGGGTTTTGGTGATTTTTTTGGTAAGAGTGTTAGAGTGGGTTGTGGGCTTTCAGAATGATCACCTGCAGTGTGATGTAAAAGTTTATTTTTAACGACAGTGCTGTTTTCTGTATTTTGGAGAGATCTTTCTAGATCCTGTGTCCAGGAGACAGCTCAGCTAAACAGACATGCCCAGGTACATGTGAGGACTTTACTCGTGGTCCTCTCACAGGAACAGTGCCAGGGACTCTAACGAAACCCAAAGCCTCCAGGACTGGATCTAACAGGGCTCACATCCTCTGTCCTGAAGGAGGGAAGGATGCATAACACTGATCAATAGGTTATACAAGTGCATGCAGAGACATCCTGGGGGCTAATTTCCTCCAAGATGTGCCGTAATTACTGTGTTGGCCAAAGGATGTGTGGATGCTAACTAGGGGACTGAGTTTGTTCTGGCTTTTTATGGCACCCTGCTGAGAGATACTGTCAACATCAGGTTGGTATTTTTGATCCATTCATCAGTCAGTTCAAACTCTCTTAATTTCAGCCCTATCCTTGTTGTTATCTTCCAGTTTTAATTTACCTTTCTATCATTTGCCAAAATCTGGTGCAGTTTGGAGCTGATTTGCCAGCTGGTCAGGCATTCCAGTTATGAGTTTTATGGAAATGTAGAAAAGAGTGTGTTAAACATTCCAAACACTTGGTTCACACCACGTCTCTGTGTGATCCATAGGAGAAAATTGTTAGAATAAAAGCCTTAAAATACCTTTCCCAGGAGAACATTCAAGACTTGAGAAAGAGGGTTACGGTGCTTGATTGCCAGCTGCGGAAATCGGAGTCTGCCAGGAAGACATTTGAGGTGGCCACTGAAAAATTGCTGCAATTTGTAGAGGTAACTTTGCCTTTCATTTCTAGCAATATCTTATTTGGAAAAGGTTTGTGTTGATGTTTGTGAGGAATAAGCATAGTAAAATGGCTAGAAACTAGTGCACAGAGATCCTTTCATTCCTAGAAATATAGATGATGTATAAGTGTACAGATCCATCCAGAGGTTTACATAATCTTTGTGTTTTGCTATACTGGACAAATGAACATGATGAGATAATTTTTTCCACCTAAACTCTTATCAATTTCTCTTAAACTCCTCAGAAGAAAAAGGCAGAAAAGCTAATATTTGATAATACTTCGGAATGTTATGAAACAACAACAAAAAAAGTGATGTTGTTATATTTACTTCGTTTAAGGGGGGCTATAATGTTTTGGTTTTTGCTTTTGCACTTCTAGCTGGGAAACACTAGACCCTTTAATTGCAAATCAAATCCCCCACCCCCAAATAGAACATCAAACTACAAGGTACTAACTTTTTGACTCTGTTGATTTATAAACTGTTAACTTCTTGACTATGACCAACAGGTTGTGCATGAAATACTTTCAGATAACTCTACTTCCTCAACAATTTTAAGGTAATGAAATGGCAATATTAATAATGAAAAACACTACTATTCTTGCCAAGTCTCCAAAAACTGCCTTGTAGCTATTTTTTTTCTATGCTTTTGCTGTGTAGTTCTGAGTGTCGTTTTATTGAAAGAGAGGGAATGGCATGAATTATAAATTAGGCTTTCAGGATACAGCTTCATTAAAAACCTCTGAATTAAATTAAAACAGTTAGTAATTACATAGCTATGATTTTCTGGATGTTTCCATAAAATAATTATAATGTACTAAGGATTAGTTAAAATGCAAGGAACCTTAACAGTGAGTTATAATTTTTAATATTTTTTTAGATTCTCCTAGGTGATTTTGCATCACAATGAACCCAGTAGCATATAAATAAATTGATAAAATGTGTATCCATTTATATTTTATTACTTTTCTTTTTTAAAAAGCTGCTGGGAATATTCAAGAAGATTTAAGCAGCCTTTGGTCCTTCAGAATATTAGCATGATGGTGCCTATATATCCCAGATAGCATTCCATTAATATTTATGTAACAGTAAAATTGTTCAGTCTCTTTCCTGCAGTTTTTTTCAGTACAGCTCTCAAGGAAATCAAATGTATGTAAGTGAAGTGAACTGGAACTTTATCTCAAAAAACCTGTGCAGGCTCACACCAACTAGGATATCGTAGATAATGAGTGAGATGCGGTTCCTATTGGCACTGCACGCAACAGTGATGTTGTCTGTTTTATAAAGTTCATAGAGTATATTTTAGTAAATGGATTTATTATCAAATACTAAGCCAAAGTGACAAAATGACTCACTAACAGCAGAGAAGACAAGAGTTGGGTCCCATGAAGCAGAGTCCCTTCTTAAATGCTGGTATGAAAATTCCATTCAAGTTCCTTTCGTGGCACCTACTGAATCCTTGACACTGCGTTTTGAGTTGTGAATGTTATTTGAATTGAACTTTCCCAATACCTTCATTGTTCAGCCAGGACTGCTGCTGGGGCAGACTCACTGATTTGGTAGCATGAATCTTTTTTGTTCATACCGTGAGAACAAAACCACTTTAGAAAAACAAGTTTACCTTATTAAAAGGAGCAGTTTGCTTTATCATCTTACAAATAAACACTTATTCTTTATTCTCTTAGTGACAGGAGAACAGTGTCCACTAAAGCACTTCTGGCACGGCTGGGAAGGGTCGGACCTACTGTCACTGCAGCTCTTGCAGCAGAAGCTGGGGACCTTGCCAAGTCTGTCCGTGCCATTTTGGAAGTAGATTGTAAGTGAGTGTGTCCATCTCTGTGTGCTTTGAAATTTGGTATCAGTTCATCAGCCAGTAAGATGGATAATTTCATTTCAAATTGAATCTGAACTGGCAGAATAAATCGTTCCTAGCACAGAAGGACAGAGCAGGTTCAGTGTCAGTTCAGGATGCACCTTCATCAAACTATAATTAGAATATAAAGTTGTTCCAGAGTACATTTCTTCACAGGAAAACTTAAAGCACAAAATTAATGCTGAAATGAGGAATATGAAGATTACCAGAATCATGTAAAACTAGCAGAATTTCATTACTTTAATGCTCTGTTTTTCATACTGGAATATTTGCAAAATGTTCTTCTGCTGGATAAACATGAATATGTATCAAAGTGTTTTAATGAAGATGTTGTTGCTGTAGGGAGTGAATGTAGGCAGCAGTTCCGTTAGGAGATGTCCGTGTATGTCCTCAGGTCATGAACAGAAGTCTGTTCCCATTGGTGGAAATGATGGTAGTTCATGAGAGTTACTGTAATAAAGTGCATCAGTTGAAAGTCTAAGAAACAACTTGGACTTATCACAGAATTTCTGGTTAAGATCATTGAAACAATTGTGTATTTTGATGGTATTTGCCTCTACTTGAGCAGACGTGTCAGTTCTAATCCAGTTTAAATGGATTGATTTACAAAAATGGAACAGAAATGGTACATTACAGGAGGTTTTGGAAAGGTTGTTAATTACGGTTGCCCATAATTATTATATCAAAGATTTGAATAGCTTAGACTGTTCAGGATTTAATTTAGAAAGAGACTGAAAAAATTTTTTTTGAGAAAGTAAGATATGAAAAATAGTTTTTTTGACGTTTTTTATGAAGTATTTATTTATTACTCACTCTGTGGCAAAGAAAGCAAAATAAGAAGATAAAATTTGTTCAAAAGTGTCCAGAATGTTAGAGTTACTGGTGGAGTGAAAAAAATAACAGTGACTGGGAGAGGAGATAATTGGTTTTCCACCAGTGACAATGATAGTTCTGTCACACTGAATTGGTTTTATTACACTACACAGCAAATTGTGCAAATAAAACTTTTGGTTCTAAATGCAGCTGAATTCTAACATGTGGTTATGTCAAATGTAATAGGTACAATACACGTTAGAAAGCTCTGGAACCACAGCAGGGATCCATTTTATGAACCTGAGGATTAAAAATAGGTCTGCAGAGAAGGGTTTAAAGATTGAACATCATCTTTGAGTTCATTCTGATTTGGAGAGCATTACAGATAGATTTGGACTCTGAGAAGCTTGGGTATGAGATGAAAGCTTTAAACCTCACTCACTTTCTCTCTCCCTCAAAAAAAAAAATTGTTAAGACAAACTATGTAATAGCATTCTGTCTGCAGTGTTCTCTGCCAGCTTCTCACTAAATGTTTCCCATGTGATCTGAAGTTTTCTTGCAGATGGGCTGTCATAGAAAGGGGGCTCTTGTGTATGTGGCATTTTGTAAATTTTATACATCACAGAGAAAAGTGTAGTAGAGACTACAGTGCAGACTGAAGGGTTTCCTTTCTCCAGGAAGGTATCCACAACATAGTAATTTGTTATTGAATTCTTAGAGAACTGGAATTAATATTTTTGAGGTTGCTCAGTGGATCAGAATGTCTGGCTGGGGAACCTTTGTGATATGTTTACCTTCTAAATAGAACTTCTCTTCTGTTATTTGCTTCATTCTTGTAAATACGAAGTAAAGGAGCCCCAGCCAAAATTCCTCTTTGATTCATTTACAATACATGTGAAATAAAGTCTGGGTGCCAAGACAAGGTTGTAGAGTATTTTTCTGACAGAAGACTGCTTCCTTTGTAAAAAATCTTCCTTGACAACCAGGTCAAAATGACATATATGAATTATCTGCACAAACTATCCCTTCCTCTGTAATAGCCTGACGTTTTGCCTGAGGCAAGAGGCTTGAAGAAGTTCAGTGTATTTCTGAAAAACTTCAAGTACATATTGCCTTGTGATACTGCTGCAGATCAGCTTTCAGCTCTGCAGGCTGAGTGACAGCTCTGTGAAGGCACTTTGGTGATTCTTCAAGTGAAGACGCTGAAAAAAAACCAACAGCTCATTTTCCAGGGCTTACTGCTTCAGGATCCTACAGATCCTGAAATGCAAACAATGAAGTAATAAACAGAATAATCAAGCTTATCCCTTGAAAGAGCCATTCTTCATCTTCTTAAAAGACTGTAAGCTATTTTTAGAAACCAAGCCTTGAGAGGCCATTCTGCTTTGCAGAATGCGAGCATCTCCTGAACACTTGAAATTACTTTCACCATACAAAGGATAGTAATGCCTCAGTGAAGAACTGCAGCATTTAGAAGTAGTTGCTGCCTGCACTTAGTAGACCATATGGTGCAAATCATGCTAAAAAGAATAGAGAAAGCGTTTTCTTTTTTTCTATTACAAATTTAGAAAAGGAATACACTGGGTACGGGTAATGGCCAAAAGCTGATTAACCCTGGAACATACTTATCTCCTCATCAAAGAGCAGGCAATCAGCATTTTGAAATGGGCAGTTGTATAACACAGCTTTCAAGTATTTTGGCTGCTGATTTCCTCCCTCTGCCTCTGAAACTGATGTCCAAAATACAGTCTTGCTGTAGTTGACACAGTCCCAACCATCTATTTCCAGGAAGTGCTCTGAAGCCAGGTTCTCCACTCAGCAGGAACTCAAGCAGTGAATCTTGATTTATTTTATCCCATCACATTCCTTTAATTTGCTCTCGGCCTGGGATCTGACACAAGGCAGTCATGCTGAAGTTCACTCAAATGATCTCCAAATTAATACAGATTCCAAAAATCCTACTTAACTTACTCATACTGATCTTGCCAGTCACTATGCATTTGATTTTGAAGATCCTACAGGCAGAAGTTTAGTTGCCTGGATTTTATATTCATTTTCCTTGAATGCTGACTAGATAAAAGAAGAGAATGGAAACTGCTGCTGCTCAGCATCCATTAGTGCTTGTTCTCTTGATGGTTAAATTGCTTTTGATTTTTGGGCAATGCTTTACATCTTTGGCATTAAAAGCTGAAATATTGGATCTATCTATTTCTTCAGTTTAGGGATTTTTCAACTATATTGTGTTCAAATGCCAAAACCATTCCATAGTTGGGGAAGTGACAGTCCCTTCCCATTCTTTTGACAGTGTGGGTGGATCTAAGCTATAAAGTAGAGTAGTAAGGCTTCACAAATAACAATTTTGCTATTTTGAAAGGAGCCAATATTGTTAAGTATTCATATTTCTTTTGTTTGTTGTAGGCCTGATGTGTTTGTTTATTACAACAGAATAAATGCTATATACGTTTTTGCTGTTTTGTTCTTGAATTGGTATTTTATGAACACAGCCGTGCTGTAACTTTGTACAGGTAATTGGCTGTAGTTCATCAGCCAGAACGTGGGCTGTTCCCCCTCCCCTTTTTACCTTATGCCTGTACATCAAAATCTAGCTGTAACTGTGGCATGGACAGGCATGTCTTGGTTAACTTCTGTTAATTTGGCTCCTGATATTAAAGATGCTGTATTTTCTTGTATTTTTAGTATTAGACAAAATTATTTCCTGCAAGGTCCAATTTGCGGGGAGGAGTGTGCATTGGGAGAATACCTCTGGCATTTTTTCAGCTGATGAACTAGAACTGTGCCTTTTCTTCCTCACTGGAAGAGCTGCTTGGGAAGGAGCAGCATAATGATAACTAAAGAGATGACTGTGTATTCATTATTCTGTCAAGGCCATAAATATTTCAGTGAATTACTGAAATCAGAAATAGAAGAGATGTGACAAATTATACAGAGTATATCCTGAATGCAGCTGTACAGCTCCCTTTTAAATAATTTTTGCTAGCAAAAGAATTAAAATCAGTGCTGTGTGCTTTAAAGGTAAAAAGCTTGTGTTTGTCAGCTAAACATTTGCTGAGACAGTACTTCCACTGGAAAATACTAATTTGGTGAAATTAATATGTATTATTTCTTTGAAACTTTTAACAACAACAAAAGAGGTGAGTTTTCCTAAAAGAATTTATCAACTGTTTTGTTCAAAGGAAAATTTCAGTTTTGCTAGTCCCTGAAGGTTAATTTTTTTCCCCTCCAAAGAAAAATACTTAATGGGAAGATAGTTTCATTTTTGTCAGAAGTAATAATATTAAGTTACTCAATTAACTTTTTGCTGTTGAATCTTATTTGAGTTGACATTAAAAAAAGAGATAAATCTCAGAATTACATTAATATTGAGATATGGCCTGGTCATCTGTAGCTGCTTCTGCTTGAAGAATTGTGCTGAATTTTGTGCTCCTGGGGACAGCTGTCTTTTGGCACAGAATATTGTCACTTTATTCCTCCTGGAATAAATACCAAATGCTGTGAGCTCCTCAGAAGCAATGCTCCAAAATCCTTTGTTCTTTACCACGGAGATGGGAGTGCCTGTGGCATTGTCTTTGTGACCTCCACGGCATCTAAAGACAACGTGTGACATACAGCCTTTTCCCTGTGTAGCTGCAGGATCTCCCAGTTTGCGTGGAATTCGGAATTCAGTCCCTTGTTTGCTTAGTCTTATCTCATAAAGTCAGAGCAGGGCAGGACAAGACAGAGCAAGGCAGGAGCTTGGTGCTGCTCTGAGTGCAGCCCTTGGCTCAGGCTCTGTGGGACAGGGGGATTCTGTTCCCAGCTCTGCTCCGTGGAAATATCCCTGGAAACTGGGATCAGTTGTCTCCCAGCTCAGCCTGTGCTGGGGGCTGTGGGTCCCTGCTCTCAGCCACGTCAGGGAGTCAGGGACCCTGTGCAGAAACACTCTCAGGAGTCAGGGACCCTGTGCAGAAACAGTGGCTGCAGCTGCGCAAACTGGTTCATCCAAAAATTAAACTTAACTCACCAAGAAATTTTCATTCTGTTTTTATTAAATTGCAGAGTGCCCATGTTTCTTTTCTGATCTGAAAACTTTGCTCGTGCAACACAGGAATAGAGTTTGAGAATTGAAATAAAACTTGGAAATTTTCCTTTTACGTCTTCAGTGATGTAAACTGAGAATAACCTAACTTAATTTTTCCAATACACAACATCAAATATACACAAGATGAGAAGTGGACCTGTTTCACACTATATTACAGACCTTGTTAAATTTTTGCCTTATTTTGAAAATCGGAATGTTTCATTAAAAAATTGATAGCTTTTCTGCAACTCTTTAGATACATTGCAAATCAGATCACAGTAAGAAACCTGAGGGTGAACAACTTATGTACTTGCAGAAAAATTAAAATTCGAAGTTGCACAACAGGGAAAATGGTTTCTGTAATCCTCAGGGAAAAAATCCAGTCATATTTAATACAATTTTACTAGGACGCAGTCAAGAATTCGAAAGCTTTTTCTACATAACTGTTTACTTACAGCAAAACTTCCAATTTTCTGGAAATCATTTAAATTTCCAATTTTGCCTGCATGGTAAATAAGAATGAAGAGTTGTAATTCTGGCAGTGTTCATAGAACTGTAATTTCAAAAAAAAAAATCTGTACAAGAATTTCAGTATGTTTGATTGCAACAGAAAATAAGTGTTCCACTTAAGATATATAATACTGTGCAGTATTGAAAATAATTCCAATATAAATGAAATTGAGTGTGCATAAAAATTAATTTGAAAAGGGAGCACTAGACCTGTGAGACAAGTCTATTCTCTCTCCAGTCTGTAAAATCTGATACAAACTACTTTATTGACGATTCCTACACTTTGATTAAAATTATTGCCCCAATTTTAAAAAGGAATTTGAGTCATGAAGCAGCTGACTTGTTCATTCATAGGTAAGAACGACAAAAACACAAGGATTTAACAAAAGTCTTCTGAATTTAATATTTATGTTTTTTTCTGATGAAGTGTCTTATGGATAGGAAATCCTGAAAGCAGCTTTTTTTTCTTCCTGGACAGTAACCTACAATTACTAGAATCTATTATTACACTAGAGATGCTATTCCCCAGCATTCTTGGGTAACTGTCAGGTTTATTAGTGATTTGTAAAATTACTTAGTTTCTGGTTTATCATTACTGTGAGTGATGTTTATGCAATGACTTTTCATTGTGCAAAAATGCCTGGACTACGGAACAGTGTCAGGGAGCACCTTTGCACTGTCTGACCTGGAAATCGTCATTAGGAAAGGGAATGATTGATGAGGAAGCAGAGGCTGGAGCACAGAGGCAGACATAGGCTCCCTTACAGTTTTCTGAGAACGTTTTACTGGGCTGGGTTTCTTGCCTTTTTTTATCATAATTGCTGCAGTTAAGCACTGTAGGTCTGATGCAAAGTTTCAGTGCTGTGTGCTGGATCCACATTAATTTTTTAATGCATGGTTATCCACATATTTCTAGGTAATTTAGACTTACAGCTGTGGTTTCCAGGCTGTACTCAGTCATCAACCACTGAAGTCTCATGACTGATTCACAGCTTGCCTGCCATACCTGGACTCTCTTATATTCTTTTCAATTGCAAGATTTATTATGATAATCTGGGAGAGGTTTTTAAGTTCAGTGGTGATCCCTGACACAGAAAGAAAAAAAAAAAAAAAGTGAGGCTGCTAAGCTGTAGCATCATCACTGATGAAACAGTAATATTTAAGTGCTTATCTGTACTTAAAAGCAGTGCCCATAACGTTATAGAAATAAGTTGTGCCAGTGCAGACAAATCAAGGCTGAATAACAAAAAAAGAAAAAACAAACAAGACCAAAAAACCCTTTTGCTGTTTCACCTTTGGCTGTGGTTTTGCTGTTTTGTTTGGTTTTAGTGTTATTATTGGGGTGTGAGTACAGGTGCTATCTGACAAGCCTTAAAAACATTCCCTAAACCCTGTTTCTCTGGCCAGGATTGCCTTGGGTTTACAAGAAATACTTTGAAGGAGACAAGAGAGGAGTTTTTTGGTGCATAATATAATTAAAATGTATCACTTCTGTGAACACAAGACATAAAAATGCCTTGCAAATGGGAAGCAGAAGAAATGTCTGCATGTAGTGTAAATTACACAAAAGTGTAGAAAAGTAGCACTTGGTAGGTTGCCACCAAGGCATCAGAAAAGATTTGGCTGGGAAGGACCTCTAGCAATTAGACAGTGCATCCATGTGCCTCCAGCAACACAAATTATTATTAACTCTTTGTCTAGCATATCCCACTGCCTCTGTGGGCCAATATTGCTATCCTCAATTATCTGCCACTAGAAACCTTTTCCTTTGGCTTGAATCCTCCTCACTGTGGTTAAAGCGCATTACTACTTGTCTTGGACCTCTGTAGTTCTTGAGAACACGCCACTAATTCCACTTAGTGGCAGCTTTTAACATGTTTGAAGACCGTGTAGCATCTCCACTCTGTTTGCTGTTCTCCCAAATAAATGACACCAGTTTGCTGAATTCTTCCCTACACCACATCTCTTCTGGCCACTTCCTTACCTTTGTATTTCTCTGACTTCTCTCCAATTCATCAAAGTTGTATTGAGTTCTGTACTTGAGAGCTTCCTGTGGGAGACAAAAATGGAATAAGCTTGTTTGCCTTAATATGAAATCACACCAGGTCCCAAATGGTGTTTCCTTTCCCCAGTAGCTCCATGTTACTGGTTTGTGTGAAGCGTGAGCTTTCTTCTACTCCCAGAACCAAAGGCAGCTGGGTGTGTGCACTTCCTTCTGGGCAGCTGGTTATCCATACCTTGAATATAGCACTCTGCTGTTGTCTTTATTCATCTGCACCCTCTTTATTTCAGACATTCGATCCAGTTAGTCAAGCCCTTACAAAATTCTAATCTTGTTTTTCAATGGCATTTCAAAAAAAGGTCCTTTTACCAATGGGTTTTAAATCCTGAATTATCCCCAAACTCCCCTTCCTTGGACTAAACCCACGTTTTGTTGAGTGTGAGTGAGGAATGACATTGTTTTCACCTAACTGGTCTTACTTGTGGGTGTTGTTACAGGGCCCAGGAACTAGACTCTGCTTGTTTAATTTGGTGTCCAAGAATCAGAACATTACAGTAATTATGGACAAGCAGAGAAGCCAGATAAAAGCTCACACTAATAAGGACAGAATAATTTTAGACCCTGCTCAAATCAGAAAATACATTTAAATACCAGTTATGAACAAGTTGCATGCTGATTTATTAGTGATTGAATATGCATGTTAATCCTCATGTTTCACAGCAAGGAAAAACACAATTCAGTGTCTAAAGCTTGTATTTCAAGACAGTTCTTTAATGTGACCTAGATTTCAGAACTCTGTTGTTGCTGCTAGAAAAGCAAATTATTCTCTCTCCATTCACTTACCTTTAATGAGAAAAGATGAGTCAGCTTTTGAACAGGCACTGCCTGTCCTGACTTTCAAATCAAAACATTTTAATAATGAGAAACAAGTGATATTATTATATCTTAAAATACAGATGACCTAACAAGATTAGTGCAGTCTCATTAGGATAATTTCCAACATCTCTCAAAAAAAACGTCATTAAAGAGCAGACCTTTAAAAGTCTATGGACTTGTTTAGCTCAGACTGTGACTCCTCTATGAAAAAATTAGTTGACTTTGTGCCTCTTCCTGTACAAGTTGTATTTGCTCTTGGTAACTATGGAGACTGAAGTCAAAACTCTCCAGATTCAACAATTTTACTGGATGGTAAATACTTCCTAAATTGTCTCTCTATTAATTTCTGTTGACATAATGCTTAGAATTTTGATATATTAAGCCTTTATTATAGCATGGTGTTTTGACATAAGGGAGGAAAGAAACTTTAAAATTCTGTGGCACGGAGATGCAAATTGCTCCCCAAGTCGGAGAAAATACACAGGGAGGCAGGAATTGGTCTCGGCCCCAGATCAGTGTCTGAAAGCCAAAAAATACCCTGGTGAGACAGGAATTTGTCCTTGAGGGGTCAGTCCCAGATCTGAGTCTGACATCCTTCTTTTTTGACTGGCAGGGACAGCTCAGATTTAGTCAGCTGGTTGTGGGGATAGGTGGATACCTCGATGTCTCCCTGTGGGTCTGGGTATCAGGGAGCACCTGTGTTACCATTTAAGGTGACCAAAACCAAAGTGACCATTGCAGTGGAGCTGATCCAAAGCAGTGTGTGTGCTTTTGTTAGTCAGTGCCGAGTTCATTTTCTTTGAGCATCCTGAGAGATCTGGATTCATGCTGACAAGGGGAAGGGGGATGAGCAGCCCTTTGTTGGGAATCAGTGTGTGCTGAAGCTATCAAGGCTCATCTTGTCTCAGAGGGCTCGTAGGCTTTGCTGTCAACTCCTGCAGTTGTCACATTTTTTCACTTCTCCTCAGTAGGTAGGAGTGAGAAGCTGAGGGCCAGCAGAGTTCCTTAGACATATATGGCACACAAGTGTGTTAATTTAAATGGAAAGAAGTAGAGGGAAAGTTGATTGCCAAGAATGAGAGAGGAAGCTTTTTTAAAAGTGTGTTTTAAGGAGAATTTGCCAGAGGAAAATATAATTGCTTGGTGCTTATAAAGGAGACCTAAAGGAGGTACAAAAAGTATGTATGGCTCAGACTAGATCTGTTACCTCATGGCATGAGGCATATGGATCATTAACTGGGAGTTAAGGAGGGAAATTTTTGCCTTGCCTTAGTGATTGCTGTGGGTATTGTGTTTGGTAACAGAAATTTTCCTTTACCTGTAAATTTTACCTTTACAGTTCAGGTAAAGTTCAGTATGCTAAATTGAGGCACTTTGTGATTTTTTTTTTGAAAGTCAGATTCATAACAGAAAAGGAAATCTGTCTTAGATTTTAAGAACTTTTAATATTATCTCTAAAATATTTAAAATTATTTCTAAAGCCCCTTCTTTTACCTATGTGTAGCTACAGGCTTTTTTGTATCAGGCTAAAAGGATGGCTTGAGTTGATGTATTCTTACAATTCTTGCTTCAAAAGGAAAAAATATTACTTTGGTCAGTCGTTGCTGTGAGGTGAGCTAAGCAGAAAGTGGTTCTGTCTCTCAACTGTAGGTGGTTCATGCCAGCCCCTTGTGCAGTTAAATTTCATCATCAAAAAAAAGTGAGATATTACTTAGCAAGAAAGGCATATCATGTAATACTATTGCTTTTTAAATCTCAGACAATTTCTGCTCAATTCTAATTTTAGGCAGTCATTTTAATTTGTTACCAATGAATGCTTTCTAATTAAACTTGCATTTAACGATCACATGCGTCAGTGAGCAATGTGAGCTGACAGTGATGGAAGTGGGTGGATAGCACAATAGATGCTGACAAGAGAAGTTGATCCAGTGAGGAAAGGAGATGGATGAATTCTGGAACAGAGGAATCAGGGGAGCAAGAAAGGAGGGAAACTGGGTAAAAAGAAATGAGTTCTTGGGCCATGCAGTGAGTTATTCCAGGCTATTCCTAATTACCTGGTCCTGGTGGTGAATGCCCTGTGTGCAGAGCCTTGAATTTCTCTAATAAGAATGGGTTATTCCAGCTTCTTTTTAATCAGCTGAAAGTGGCTTGTACCAATTCAGAACAAGAATGTCCTCCAGAGAGTACTTACTTCCATGAATTTATCTTTTGTTAGCCTACGTAGCATTGGTGTAAAATTCCCCAGTGATGGACTATTTCTCTCATTTAAGAACTAATAATGTGTTTCCTGTCTTCTCTTCAATACTTCGAGGTTCATAGGTATAAACAAAACTAATTTTTAATTTAATTTATGCAAATATTCCTCAAAAATTACTCTGTAACTTGTAGTGCGTTCAGTCAGGAGTGGAAGCAATAATCCATTCCAAGTGGATAGCATCACGTTAACAGTCAGTAGTGGGAAACTGCAAAAAAAAGTCCGCAATTAATTCATAGAAAGGAATATTTTTTTTAAAAACTGGAAGGGGCTGAGAAAAATGTAATGAGGAACATGCTTTTACTGTTTTTCAACCTTAGCAGGGAGCACTACCAGCCGTGTGATCCTCAGGTACTGCATTTCTCTCGCTGTGTCACTAACTGAAACTCAGCTATTGCAGCCTTTAACACTAAAATAAAACAAAACATCTTTAACTTGGCAAACTAAACAGATGGGAGCCACTGGAGGATAAGGAACACTGGTATGATTTCTTTTTCTTTGCAGCCTTTTCTGTGGAAGAGGTGGATTTCTGCATTCTGCAGTTTTCTGATTTTTCTGTATTGCCTCCACTTTATCAACAGATTCTTGACCACAATAAGCCAAATAATTTGGAGGGGTTGGTCACTGCATGCTTTTGTATTTTGACTGGACAGCCAGTAGCATTTTAGAAGCAGTGTAGGTGAAAAATGCAAAAATCAGGGTCAGATAATAAGTATGTTAAATGCATTTTTAAAAGCAAATAGTAAGAACCAGTAGATTATTCAAAATCCAGTGTTTGGTCAGAAGGAGCTGGTCTGAAACCCCTCCCAGCTTTCACTATCCATCACCTTTGAGGGTATATGCTCTCCTGAGCTAATGCCTGAACAAATATGTTGCACCTGTGACTGAAATGTGGTAATATTGAGGGACAAGCAGCTCATGATATCTTGGCCTCCTCCAAAGCCATTGTTGAACATCTGACTATCAAATGTGTGATGTGGAAAGACTTTGGAAGGCTATTAATTCGAAGCATATTGAAACAAGCTTGGTTTTTTTGATCCAAGTTGCTAATGAATTACTTTTTTTCCAATAGATGATTATTTTATATTATTTTGACTACTACTAACCTCCTGCACAGATTAAAATGAGCATCCCTTCCTCTCTTTGCTTCTCATCTTGTTAACAGTCCAAATTGCGTGGAACCTACAGCACCTAAGACTTATGTGAAAGTAGATAATTAGTTTTTATCTGAAAAATATGTAGTTTGGAGGTTTATTTTCTGTTGTATTTCCAGTATTCACCTTCTGAAAAGGTACAATTTTAAAGATAATTCTTTATCTTTGTTAAAGACACGTAGCGGGAACCTCATAGCTCAGGTGACTGTAGCTCTCATTTGTTTCTTAAGACCTTCACACTGAGCAGAGTTTGGATTTCCTTTCTTGTTAGGTAGGAGAGGAAAATGTCTGTACTAATGTCTAACCACATGTGCTGTTTGAGGTCTTTCTTGTTTCCTTAAATTTTAGTCAGTTGACTGGTCATTGTTCATAAATTGCAGTTGCTCTTGTATTCAAACTGTTTCTAATTAACTGTACCAAGCTTTTCACAGAGAAGTATTAGAATAGAAGAAAGACATTTATAACAATTTGTAATTCCAGAATTAGCAAAAAGATCTAAAAGTTGTTCATATAATCCTTCAGCATGAAACAAACTATTTAATAGCTCCTTCTAAATTGTAAGTTGTAATTGTTTTAATCCAAGATTAATGAGTTTGCCAACACAGATGGGTCAATATGTTATGATTAATAGGCAGAGGGAAAACACGAGCTCATCTTGCACCATGCCCTGAATGTCCAAAGGAAGACAAATACTGTTCCTGAAGCCTGGCTTCTAAGAACAGACTGAAGGGAGACAAGCCAGTCTGCCAACCAGACTCCAAATCACCAGAAGTTTCAGTTGCTACTTTTTCCCAGATGTCTCCACTTGAAGACTACTGAGTCCATCTTCATTTTATTAAGTGACCAACAACAAAAGAAAGGAACGATTTCTTTAAAATGGAGTTTGATATGTGAAAAAAAGGAATGGAATGTCCCCTCAGCAGAGTATTGTTTATGAAAGGAAACATACTTGGTTTTGGGAAGAGCACTTGAAATGATCTAAAGTGACACACAAGCAAATGCCAGAAGTGCATATTCACTTCTGAAAGCTGTTTTTCTGAACCTGAGTGTTTATAATTTAATTTTTTAAAAAGTGGCAAAATACAGCTTCTATTATTGATAGCCTGAAAAAATAAAAGACCATTTTGTGCCTGCACCCCACTGAACACTCTGGACAAACAAGGGTGGATATTTCTCCACAGATTTTTGCTTCAGCTGTGTCAAATTGTGTAAGTCATAGAGGAGTTCCTCTGCTGGTCTCACACCATGATACCTCTGGTGTCATCTCTGGCATATTCCCATATTCCAGTAACACTCAGGAGTCCAAAACCAGGCAACTCGGAACCGACAAATCAGACCTTCAGCTTTCCATCTTCTTTGCATTGCTTAAATAGCTCAGAAGAGAAGAGCCAATGGCATTGAGGATCTTAACTAACACTTTTTCCTATATTATTGAAGCCACATGAAGAAGATTTAAATGTTGGTAAGAGCTGAAATCGATGGCTATTGAAAAGAGATCAGAATTCATAACCACATTTATCAAGTGACAAACTGGTTTTAATGTCCTTCAGCAAATCTTCTGTATCAGAAACCCTTTTAGCACGTACTTCCTGTTTCTTAAAAACCCTCATCATTTTTGAGACTCTGATACAAAATACAAATAAATTATCAGGAGATAAATAAAGGGTATGAACTGGCCCATACTATAGTATGTAAAAAAGAGATGTACAACTGGAAAAGTCCTAAAAGGATATGTAAAAAAGACATCCTTATTTCTGTTGTTGGTCAAAGAATGGTTCATTGTGAAACAGAATTTGTCTACAGTGTGTCTTTAGCATTCCAGATAGATACTACATCCCTTAAATGAGATATTAATTCCAGATACAGACTGTTCACCCATAACAGGAAGGGTACTGCAGCCAGAGACTCTTTTAATGGTGGATAACAGAGGTGTGAAAAATGCTGGAAATTAGTTTGTGTTTCACAGAAGAGTGCTTTGGATGAGATTAGCACCTCTGGTAGGCTGTTGTCGCTAAGCACTTCTTCCAGATTCATCAGAGATGTTGGGTGCCTGCTTGCAATGGAAGGAGGGTTTTAAACTCTGGCCTCAAGGCCAAAATAAAGTACTTAAGGACATACTTATCTTGAAGCATTTAAATACGCCAAATCCAGATAGAATCCTAGTGCACAGAGCATTTTTTTGAGCAATTCTATAGGCTCTTAATCTCTCATTTGCTTTGAGTAATTTTGTCAAAAAATAAGCAAAATAGAGCATTTCTGGATTGCAGTATTTTGATGTCAGTCAGGACTGCAGTTTTGAGTCAACTGAATATTCTGCTGCACTATCTGTTTTATTGCTTTCATCTGCTGATCTCCACCTATCTTTTGCTTTAATAATTTTTTAACTAGATTATTTTGGGGGGGGGAAAAATCACCCAACAACATTACTGCAGTGTCTAGGTTTGATAACTGCCTGGGAAAATGAGGCTTTTCCTATAATATCTGTATTTCCCCCTTAAAAGTTTAGAGACATGAGAGATCATGCCATGTGCAGTGTTATTGAGGGAGAGCGCACACATTCTCTCTTGGGAACTGCAGGCAAAGTCTTCCATGTCTGTCACTTCCTACAGGTTTATAATTCGGGCTGATGCTCATCTCTTTTTTTTCTGGGACCCGCAGTGTCAGTGCTGGTGCAGTTTTTGTCCTGTTAAGCCAAGGAGGCGATAAAGATCGATGAGCTCCACACTTACCAGGTATCAGGAAAGTCCTGTTTGCCCGAGGGCTTCATCTCCTCTCAGCTTTATATCACTTCAGAGCAGTGGTTATCCCAGCAGGCATCTCAGGGAAGGAGGAGCAGTCCCCAGGGACCCTGACCGGCTGTAGCAGTGCTGGGGCGCAAATAACAGCAACTGGTTCCTTGGTTGTGTTTTTCACAGAGAATTACAGACATTTCTTTGGCATTAACCCTAATTAAATGCATATACTCAGAACAAAATGCTGGTAGGTTATTGTGTATTTTGACTGAAGTGCTCTCTCTCAGGAGACCGCTCTTCCTTTTGCATGCACAACTGCTTTTGCAGTTTTACCTTTTCTTTACCTTGCAGAAGGTAAATAGTCAGAAGTATATGAATAGCAAGAAGCCCTGTATTTTCTGCTGAAATGAACTAGTTTTTAAATACTGTAAATCTGTAATTTCTTAAGATGATCTATGCAGACAACTGCAGCCAAATGTATTATTTATGAAGATTCATCAAATAGACTGTAGCAGTTCACATGAGAAATTATAAATATGCAGGAAATCTGAGACTGCTGGAGTTTATGTAGACTAAATCCTGTATATTTCAGACTATTGTTCTGACTTTTTCAGCTCCTTTACCTCCCATTTACTCCAGGTGAGAGCTTAGCAGCCTTTCAGAGCAAGTCCTGGGACAGACAACAAATTTGACCCTGGAGGAGGGTGTGAGAAAATAGAGCAGGAGGAAGTAGATCAACTTATGAATGATTCATGGACACAGCGAGCTTGGAGGAAGCGGAGATGATGTCTGGGGAAATACAATGCAAAACATGAGAACTTCCTGGCTACCAGGGGAAATATATGAAATAGAAGTACAAATCTGAAAGGTAACGAAAGTAATAAAGGGAACAGCACTGAAAAACTAGCGGAGAGCAGCTAAAAAATGTGGAAAATAAAAGCATTAAAAAACCTACAGATGTAGGTGGAACGTGGAAGCATAGAAAGAATGGATAGGATATACAATCTAATGCATACAAAGTCAAAAAGGCAAATAAAGCTCTGGAGATATCTCCAGAGTTTCATTTCTAGGTGACAAATCTATTCAGTGTTTTAGAAAAGCAGTCTTCAGTGGGTAAGGGAAGAATACAGAGCATCAGTTATTGCTACCTACGTACGGTTCTTCATTTAGAAGAGAAAAAAAGCCATAATTTTATCAAATCACCAGTGAAAAAAGCGTAATTATCACTGAGAAATGAAGCAGGTGATGTAGGGGATCCATGTGAGCACAGAGCAGTAAAATTATTTTACTCGTAATTGAGCAAATCCTTTGTCATTTATTTGGACATGCATGTTTCATGCAGGAAGAAGGAAAGGCCAGGGCAGATGGAAGCAATTAAGGGATGAATCCCACTGCCATTTAAATAATCAGAAAATATCCATGCTGAATAAAGGCCCTATCTTTCATGGAAGAGGAAGGAAGAACCAGTGAGCATGTCTAGCATATTTATAGCTTAAAACATCCTTTTCTTCCTCCTTTCATAATGGAGTCAGAGCCTGAGAACTGCTATGCAGCATCTACCTTGTGTTTAAAGGGAAGTAGCAGTGGATTATTCTCTTTGAAAGGTAGTGGGCGGGTTGTTTGGAGGAACAGATTGTAAAGATCTGTTCTAAACGGAAAATTGGAAGAAGCCTGAGATAAGTGACTAATGGAGGTAAAAGTGATAGGAAAAGAAAAATCAATCCAATGGGTTTTTTCTTTTTCAAGCTGTACTGATTGATCACGGTGCTGTTCTAGTTCCGAATTCTCAAGTTCTCTTCCTGAGTTCTGGAGTTTTGGTTACTTGCTGCTCCTCACTTGGTGCCCACAGGTACAATTCCTTCTGAGGTTTGTACCAGTTCCACTGTGCCCAGTCCTGATTCAGTACTGTAATGAGCTCTGTTTATACTGGAGAACTGAAGTTATCCCTCTCCAGACTTCTGAGAAGAACCACACTAGAGACAAAGGTGTGACAACAGAAGAAAACCAGTCTTTTAAAAATAGAAATTTAAAAAAATAAACGTGCACTTAGGGCAGTCCTGGGGAGGAGGCAGCTTTCAAAGCTCAGATGGTGCGTGCAGTCCAGCACATTTTCCAAATAAAAGTTTTAAATCTAAAGCAGGCTCACAGATGGTTCTAATGAGCTGGTCTTTGAGATACACTGGGACTTGAACAAAAATAGTTTAACTCCTAAGATACTAACATTTTGAGATGAGTTTCAGGCAAAACACTTAAAGAACAATTTTTCTTGCATATTTAAATTTAATATATATTTCTAGTCTCAAAAAAACACAGTTTTTCAGGACTTTGCACTTGCCATTATATACCTTACAGTACAGTATCACAAAAGTGGGAGCATTTTTACACAGTGACTGAGGCTTTTTTCTCCAGCACTTTTCAAACCCTACAAGAGTTAGTTTTGAACAAATAGTTATTTAAAAGGTAAAGATTTGCTAGGAAAATTTAATTTTTAAAGGAATATAGAGTAGTACCCTACTAAAAGTATTACTCATCATTCTAGTAATAGAAGTGTCATCAAATGATAAGTATCAAAAAGTATCATCTAGTAATAAATGTATCATCAAATCATCAAAGCTAGTAGCTTCTTAGCATAGCAAGTATTTGTTAAATGGTATTGTTTATATTATTATCTGTTAACAAAAGTAGGAATTGATTTATAATCTTTTTATGATATTGTTTGAAACTATAGCATTGTAACTTACACTGTCTCAAAACTGTGTTCTCTGTGTCACTTGAGCTTCAAGAAACTTCTTACTTTTTTATCTCGTCTTAGGTCTGCCTTATGGATGGGAAGAAGCTTATACAGCTGATGGAATCAAATATTTTATCAAGTGAGTAGTTCTGGGGAAAACAGGTCAGAGTTGAAATAGAAGCACATCAAACACATTTTCAGTCCTAGAATTAATGGAAAAATTTATTGCACATTGTACTGTATGCTGTTGTTTTTTCTAGAATATAGTGAAGATTAATTTATATAATAGTGGGGTTTTTTATTATTCCTCTAAAAGATTGAAAGAAGTGGCGAAAAATGTATGGAGGAATTCACCTCCATTCCATATATATCGTGATCTAGTTAATAGCAAGTTATTCTAGCTGCTGAAATTTTCACATTGTTTAATTCTTATAGGTACCAGAAACACAGGGTTTTGCAGGTGGATTTCTGCAGTGTCCTAAAACAGAGGAAGGGCAGCAAATAAATTACTTTTATCCCAAACTCTTCCAAAAGTCACGTAAATAACATTGAAGTTGATGCATTAACTGGCCAAGAAAAGCAGAGGGTTTTTTTCCCCTTTTTTCAAGCACAGTGCTCAGTTGTCCTTGCCTCACCCTGTGCTGCCTCAAGCGAGATGTATTAAAGCAGACATGTTTTTTTCTGCAGAGGTTTCCATACACACTGTATATGATCCTGCATTCCAGCTCTAATCAAAGGGTGCCTTTTATTTTCAGACATATGTAGGTTACTACATGAGATTTATACCAAAAAAAAAATTGTAGAAAAATAGCTTAGGAAATGAAAGTGAATTAAAAGCCAATTTCATAGCAATGGAAATAAATACAAGAGCAACTTTTAGAATAGAGCACTGTTCCCTTGGGCTCTGTCTGTTCATGCAGGGAGCCATGATAGGACAGCTGGGAAGTTAAGGTGGATGCTGGACTCTTTTCTGGGTAATACTCTGGGTTTGTACCTGTGTAACTGGAAACTAAGCTTGAAAATAGTATTATCAATAATAGCAAATAAAATTTAGAATCAGACTAGAAGAAATGACACATCCTTGAAGCATCTCTCCTGGGTTTTTCTGGAGGTTTTTCCTGTGTTTCTCATACAGATACGTATCTCAGTGACTCAGCAGATAGCTGGATTGGCTGGATATGTGGAAACATTTCTTTCTGAGCTCTGCACTGGGATGCTGAACCATTGCAGATGTGACAAGTAGATGCTTATTAGCAACAGTAGAATCTCAGCTACTCTAGGTGGTGCAAGCCTAATTTGCAGAAAACATCAGATGTTTTGCATCTTATCCCCACTTGCTGAAACTATGGATTGGAACTCATGAGTTTACATGAAAAAGCTTTTGCAGGAATTTTTGCAGATCTGACTGTTAGTAACTCTTCATTTGCTCCTGGTGATAGTGCCCAGGTTTTCCATTGCTGTTACCTTCTGTAATCTGTCTGAAAAAGTTCTGCCTGTCAGTCTTTGCAAGGAAGGAAGGCAAGGAAAATTTATCCATTTAATTTCAGAGATGGGTGTGAAATCACCCTTTATGACTACTGGCTAAAAACTTCTTCTCAGTGGAATCACCACACTGAAGTGGTGTTAGAGCTCTTAATGCAGCTCATTAGTATGGAGTTAACTGAGCATTTCAATAACACATCACGGTAATTAATACTATTTTTAACTCTTTCCTTATTTTGCTTTTATCAGTGTTTCCAAATACCTTTGCAGTGTGTAAGCCAGGCTGTTTGCATGCTCATGCATGTTTGCTATTACTACACTGTGTAACTGTTTGGAGCAAGGAGCAGGGCTTGCACAGACCCTTGTTCCTAACATCAAATGGTGAAGATTTTAGGGTGAAAACCAACATTGAAAATATCCTTTTTCTAGGAGGAATTTAGCTTGAGGGGCCATTTTATCAGCTGATCCTTTCCAGTAGGATTTAATCTTAATTGTTTAAATGGGGATTATCAGAATAGTTGATACTTCACAGCTCTGGTACTAATGCTGTAACCTTCTTGTTCTCTTTGGCTGTGAATGTCAATCCTTGTATTCTATTTTAGAATCCTTTCATTAATTTTTAGTCCAGCCAAAGCCATGAGGGGCTTAAGAGTATTTCAACACTAGCCCACTTCCCTGTATACAAATAGGAAAACATGTTAAAATTCCCAAAGTGAGGCCACAATTGAACTGGTCTTATATGTGAATTGCCGTTTTTCTTACTGCAGTGAGGATGTATAGAAGCTGCAATGGCTTTGTTTAAATCCACAGCAGCTTTACAATATGCTAGGGACAATCAAATATTATTTTAATTAGCAGTTGCCTTCAGTTCCAACATGCTTTATTGGGCCATCAAATAGCTGAGTCCATAAATCTATATATTATAAATCTAATGCAGTAAACACCCCAGAATGGAATCTTAATAGCACATAAGCTTGAGACAGCTTGCTGTGAAATTTCCATAAATATCTCTGAAGGGGTGTAGCAATATGAGGTGCATGAGAAATCAGAGTTTAAAAGAAGCAAACCAGCTGGCTTGTGTTACACACTAAAGTGAAACCCACTTATATGAATAAGTTACATGAATAAAACATTTACATGGGGCTGAGCAGCTCCCTGTACCTACCAGGGAAAGCTGCATCTTGTCCGTGAATCCTGACCTTAGGACAATTTTTGAAATCACCACTTTTATCTAGCAAATCATTTCAGCCTCAGTAAATTATTTTCAATCAACCAGGTTGTCAGGACTACTCAGTGCTGCAAGTGTGAGAAACCACCCTTTAGACTGCTAAAACTGACCTGAGTCGGGACTGGGCATTAAGCTCATTTGTACAGGTTTAGCATGGAATAGCAAACTGTAATGGAAGCCTCTCTAAGTTACAGTTCAGTGTGCACTAGGAAAAAAGCAAGTTCAAGTGTCTTACTAAAATAAAATAAATTTAACAGTTATCAGAACGACAAAAATTACAACAGTAGATAGGGACCAGCTTCCTTGCAAATGTAACTTTTCTCCTGCCGGGCAGTAAAGGTGGAATTTGGGCCCAGATACGTTTTAAGATAACTTGGTATACTTTAACAGAGAGGACAAGCACTGTTGTATTTTTATGTAGCAATACCACCATTCATACATGGCACCAGATTCATGCCCCATCAAGAGAAACAAAGCACTGGTGCCTGTGTCCTCACCAATTTACATTTGGAATTTCAGTCCTTTTCATACTGGCTGGGTATCCCATTCCAATATCTAGTTGTTCTCACAGTGAAGAGTATTTTGTTAATCTAGTCAAAATTTCCCCTGAAGCAACGTATGCCCATTGCTTCTTGTCTCTGCCCAACATCTTTGTGAGAAGAGTGGGCTGAACAAACCCAATTCCTTCAACATTTCTGTATGTGCCAAGTTCTCCAACCCTCTCGTCATCTTGGTGACCCTCTTCTGGATCCTCCCCCATTTTTCCATTCTCTGTCTTAAACTTGGAGGATCAGTGCATTGAAGAGACCCCACATAATAAGGTAAAAAGGTTCATTCATTAATTTTACTTATGAGATGATTGATTAAGGCGTTTTTTAAATTACTGATTTTCTAATAGAAATTCCTGTCCCAAACAGGCATTTCATCTGTAAGTCCCAGAAACACAAAGGGGCTAGTGAGCCCTCATAAAGTATCACCTACACCAAGATGAGTGTGAGAGCATTGACAGTCAGCTGGGAGGCATTAGGATGGGCAGAGTTTTGTAAATAAGGGAAAGGCCATCTTATTAACTTTTAAAGTTTTCTTGTGGCTGGTTTTGCCCAGGCTTACTTCAGGTGTTAAATGAGGTAACAAAGTGTTGTAACCAACCACCACTAGAACAAAATCTCACTTTTGCTGTATGCTCCAGCACTAAAATCCAGCAGTGCAAACAGTGTCCATTCTATCACTGATTTTGTGAATTAGGAATCTTTGGGTTTGATTTTCAAATAGGAGAAAGATTCTGTGCAGAACTGCCCTCCCAGGGAGGCGCCATATCTGCTACTTAATTGTTACATCCTGCTAGTTTAGAATCACACAGGAAAGGCATAAAACCCCATAGCTGGGACACACTCGTTTTTCTCCAGAAAACCCATTCTGGTTAATCTCTTCCCCACTGTGGGAAGAGATTCTCCCACTGTGTTCACCTTTAACATATGGCAGCTCTGTATCAAGAGGCTGGCATCTAAAATTAGGTAGGGCCTTGCTATGCTCCCTCCCACTCCCACCCACTTCTTGCATATGTATGTGGTTTGTAAGGACCAGCTGTGAGTTTTGCCCCTGTAAACACTGTTTTTTCTAGCATTTTAATAGAGCTAGATTCCAAATATTCCACATTAACAGCTATTTTCCTCAAGAATGCTTATCTTAAATTTTCATGAAAGACAAGTAGAAGTTCTCAAATATTTTAGAACTTTTGGGATCTTTTCCCTTAGATGTATTAGGGCCTGTGATGTTTTCTATCTTATAACAAAGGGGAAACAGTAATGTTTCATTTAGGATTATCTTTCAGCAATTTATCTAAAAATCAGAAGTTTCCCATGGAGGCATTGTGTACTTCAGGTGCCTCCATTGGAAGATGGAGAATTTGCTCCGGGTTAAGTAGAAGCCTAAAGTCAATACTTACAAAATACAGATTAATAAAAATCACACATGATGTGTTCTAGTGGATTTTTAAATCATACCTGAGAAATCAGGTTTCTACTTGGAAAGCAGACACATTGTACTTAGATATTCTATAAAATTCTATTTTGTTTGGTCTTGCTTGGGAAAGAGACACCAGTCATTTTAATGAAAACTGGGCATTCATAGAAACTGTGTATCATTTTAGCTGGGCTAAGAATAGCAGAGCATGTGTGATAGATGAAGAACTTCTGTAGTATAAACATGGATGTTTTACAGCACTAAAGTTATCATCATAAAAGGAAAATAAATCACAGCTGATTTTAATTAACTGCATGGTAACTTGAAAATACAGATTTGTTCCTTTTATAAATGTTCTCTGCACATTTCTACTGCTTTATAAATGAAGGATCTAAACCCCAACACTCTGAGGTGTGTTCAGCTCATTCCTGAATACTCTGGTGTATTACAGTATCCTGGTTACCTCAGGTTATCTCAGCATGGGTTGGAGTGGCCCTTGCTAGAAGAAATCAGTGAAGTTCAAATCACAGCAGACCTGGTGTAGAAGTAAACGTCTCTGTGTTCCACTTAATTTTCAGTCAGTTCAGAGCAGCAAACTAAGAAAACCTGTGATCTGCCATACTGATTTCAACATGGAATTGAAATTTCCCTGGACTGAATCCAGTGCCAGCGCTGCGCCCAGCTCCCTGTAAAGCAGTAGGCAAGTTACTTGCACCAAAATTAGCAGTTATCAAATCATCATTGTAGGTGTCCCCATCTTAACTCTGATGTTTTGTGGGTAGGAGTGGGTAATTTGAGGCATGCAGTGCTGGTTCCACTGAGTTCAAAGAAAGCTGCAGTTACTTGGCATCTCTTAAAATTTGGACCTTTCCTATTTTACATTTCACACAAAGAAAAGGAGGTTGTTTTTGAAAATGTTTCCTTTTACCTGTCATCCTCAAATTCTCCTGAATGAAAATAAAGAATAGTTATATAGTCACAAGAACTGGCAAATGTTTAAACAGAACTGGCTGAGCACTAACCAAGTGCTATTTGCTATTACTGCTGTTTAATGTACAGGGAGCCAAAGCTGTCTCCATCCATCAGCTTGGTGTCAGTTCCCACACCTTCAGATGTAACGATGTGAATTTGGGTAGTCCGGACATGTTTCTCTTGGATATTTGGAATTCAGTTTCTCTGATTTTCACCAAAATCATTTTGCATGACTATAAGGAAACTAATCTCAGATGTAGAACTAGGAAACTTGGAATTGGATTTTATGATAACATGAGCTTGTAATACAAGAATGTTGAGACCTTAAGCTGCTTTGGTTGGGCAATCTTTTTTTTCCTGAGAGGTTGTTTGTTTTTTAATATCAAGAACCAAAATGAAGAAACATTCTTTCAGCTTCCACAGATAACTGCCCACTCTGTCCAGCTTCTGGCCTGTCAAAGAAGGCATCTGTTAAAACTTCTTCTGTGAGAAAACATAAGAAAGAGAAGTTATTTTGCTCCCTGGGTTTTTGGGAGGGCCATCAGAAGCAGATCAAAGCACACAGCAAGGTTTTTCGGGATGTGCTTCATCTGGAGAAAAGTCACTGTCCAGGTTCATGTCAGTTTAGTACATGAGGAGTTTAAACAATAGCCTTCAACATGCTCTGATGCATTTGCAAATACACAGCACCAGAATTTTTATGCAGCTCACATAGAGACAGGACTGTGAGTAACTGCACACATTAAACCAGCCGAACAGTACTTGGTTGGTACTGGGGGAGACAGATTTCAGGTAGTGCTTTCAAGCTGAGGAGTGCCTGTGCTGTCACTCAGACCTTAGTTTTGATTCAGCCTTGGCTCAGATAATTTTGTTATTACTGATTTTATTTCAGTTCAGGCCATTTGTTTATTGTTGACAATTTTTAATGATGCAGCACACACTATTTGGCTGGATAAGTCTTCTTCCTAGTGATTACTGCCCACTGAAATGGCTCATAGATTTTTCTGAGTAGACAAGGGTTTAATCGGTTTAATCAAGGAATAAATAGCAAGACTGTCTTCTGGGGTTTCACTTTATATCCCTCAATCTTTAATTAATACTCAAGCAAAATCTGCAATCCCTGAGGGAAATACAAGAAACATTTATGTTGCCTCAGGACACAGCTCTATGAGGTGACAAGTGCTCTTGATCTTCTTACAGCCAGTAAAATTAAGGTCACTGACATCTTCCAGGACCTGCCCAGCATCTCCTGGGGTACTATTAGAGGTTGTATGTTCCTTTTGAAATGTCTTGAAAGAGAGTACAGGCTTAAATGAATTTTAGCAATAAAGGAAAAAGAAAAAAAGAATGTTTCAGTTCAAATAATCTGATCTTGATAAATGCAGTGCAAAAACCCTTCCCAAACTGCCTTTAGGATTTGTGTCTGGAAACTGTCATCCCTAGATGCTCTCAGGATTGATTGATTGATTGATAGATTATACTTGCATCAGTGTGACTCAGTTGTTTTATTTTGCTCTAATTGCTTACCCACTAAGTTAAAATGCTGTAGTTACAGCTCAGAATAAGTTATTCCTTGCAGATCCTCCCAGCATTTGCTCTTCAAAATAGCAAGAGTTTTCCAGTGCTTGACAGCATTTAATACCTGCTTTCCAACCACTGTCCGTTCCAAAGGGGATTCCAGCCATGACAGACACCTTGGCTGCTCTGCAGGTGTGTGCTGGCTCCAAGAGCTGAAGAAACAAAAAATGAATACCAAGTTTAAATTCATAAGGGACAACAGCACTTTTAAAAGCACTGTCTCTAGAAAGCTGAGAAATAGTTCAAGTTAGGAGTGCATTCCCAAAATGTGTGAGGTGCAGCACCAGCAGCTCCATGTTATATTTAATTGAATTATAGAGTGATTTAGAAGCAGGTAGAGATTTGAGGGCAACAGAATTAGCCCACTTCCAGCATTTTGACCATCCTGCCTACCAAATCTTGCTGTATATATCTAAACTCGACAGCCACGTAAGGGAGCCTTGCTGTAACTAAAGGCCAGCTATTGCCATGATCCCATGGACTGCCTTCAGGAGCAGCAACTCCCTGGAACTCCTGTAGATGCTCCATTGCAACCTGCTCCTCAAGATGCTGCTGCAAGCTGGGACTGCTCCACTTCTGTGCAGGATCTATGTTTGATTGTATATTTTCTAATTATACAACATTTCCAAACATGCCCGAGGAATTCTCATCATGGCTTAAGAGAGTTGCTTTAGAGAAGCATGAGGATAAGAGCTGAGAACCTTCTCTGAGGTGTGAAATTTGGGACAGTGAATTTGAAAGGGAAAAAAGATCCTTGCAAAGCAAAGAGCTGTCCCAAGCACAAGGGGAACATGAACAGAAAGGCCTGGAAACAAGAGACAAAGGCAGTAACAGAGCCTATGCAAGAGCAGGCGGGGAGGATGGCAGAGCCTCTACATGAAGGATTAAGTTTCAGGATCTTCATTCAGGGGCATTGTTCTTTATTTTCCTATTGTTCTGGCCCTCATTAGCATCCAAGCCAGCAGTGCCTGGGGCCTGCATGCCAGTGGGTAAGGAGGGGATGTGACATTCATGTTCCCGGTCCTCTGGCAGATGGCACACACTCCTTTCACAGGAACTCCAAGCCTTCCCACTGGGAGATGGGTGTAAGTCTAAAAACCACCAAAGCGTGATGTGGAATGTATTTCTGGGTAGTGTAGAGCATGTCCCCTTCAAACCTATTGCATCTACATTTAGCAGTGCTATTGGCTGCATTTTTTAATTATTATTTCAATAGCAACAGTGAAAGCACCAAAGGGTGAAGCTCTCAGGGTGTGCAGTGCCCCTGGCTCAGGCTCTCAGCAGCACTGGGGGCCACCAGGGCTTTGCAGAGGTTTTGTGCAGAGATCAGGAACAGCTTCATCAAGCATCAGTATTCTTCAGCTGAGCACTATTGTATGTTAAAGGGCTAGTGAAGATTGGGAAATCAAAAAGTAAGAGAAGATTAAAAGTTTAGCAAAACTACTGCTATGGATTACATGGATTTAGTTTATGGGGTATGCTCATTAAGGAGGAAAACATGGGGTTTGTGTTGTTTTACACAAGCAGAGTTTCACTTTCATCTTCCATACTGCTTAGTTTGGTAGAGAAGAACAGGGCTCATCTGAGGCCAGAATTTGGCTTTTTAAGTTCAGATACAGCTAAATCCTTTTTGGCCCCTGATGAGTAATGGTCCCTATTCATTAGGAGAGTTTGACTGACTAATTGCTTAAGGCTGCATCTCCTCTCTGATTTGAATCAAATCATCAAATCTCTGATTTGAACTGATATCAAAGGAATGGGTCTTGCACAAGATGGCTCCTTTTAAAGCTCAGGAACCCTAGTGCAACTGAAACATTGAGCCAGGTGTTGTGAATGTCATCCCATGTCAAAAGAGGGAAAAAAAAACAACTTCCAAGAATGCTGTATGTCAGGTTTGTAGCTCAACATCCTGCACTGAGACTCACAGCACTTGTGGCGTCTGCAAGACTTCACAATTCCCTGTTAGGCTCCAGAGTTTGGCCTTGGCTGGAGAACACAATTTAAAGTGAAAAAGATGTCTTGGTAATGCTTAAAATCTAAAAAAAGGTGCAAATATTTTTTGCATTAGCCTTTCTCTGAATTTTTGAGTTATTCTTTTCTTAAAAGATTGTCTGAGGTTGTAGTTTTAAAAGAAATAATTTTGTATGTGAAGAAGAAAGAGCCATAAGGAGAGTAATTATAACGGCTACTATTTCTTTGCCAAAACATCCCTCTGTTCTCATGTTTTGTTTTCCCGAGCTCTGAAATTTGTCCTGCAGTTTGCTAATGTTAAAAAGACAGACTAATCTACTGACATATTTCCAGATCAAATGTTTGTTTTCTAGCAATAAATTTGGCTGCCCTCCGATAGCAGTGATTTGTTTGAAAACCTAAAAATCTTTAAATGTTGTTAATTGCTCTGAAGATGTTAAATTAGACTTCTGAACAGGAACATTTGCAAATGGAAAATGTTGTACATTTAAACTTTGTAATGCTGGCTTTCCAAATATTCCTTTAATATTCAAACCAGTTGCATCAATTAAGCAAAATCTAGAGGCAGATTTGGACTCCCTCTCACTTTTTATTGCTGGCCCTAACACACAAATCAGAGAGGGTGTATTTCTAATACAAGAATGTTCTGCAAACCTCTAAATCTGGGATTATCTCTTCGGACTGATTATGTCAAAGCTCTTTAGTCACAGCACTTTTGGAGAGCTAAAAATAAACAGCAGCAGGGTTTATACATTTATTCTCTACCTAAATAATCTGTGCATACTGTGTGTGTCTGTCTACAGTGTGAGACATGGTATCTGGACTTAATGTTTATTTATAAGAGCTCTTTCCTAGGAAGGATTTTTGAAAGGGTTTAAACCAAACTGTCTTAAGAGAATCGCCTGTGGGTTAAGTCTAGAGCAAGTTGAAAGGAGCTGGGTTCAAATCAGAAGTGTTTGCAGCAGCAGATTGACAACAGAGCAAAACTTGGCCCCATGGTGTTTTGAAAATGAATGAAAACTGCTTCTTTTCTTCCTTACCAGTAATGGAACAATCTTGTGCCATCAAATAGAGAGAATTGTAACCCAGATTTCAGTGCCACAATTTTGCACTGTTAAAGATCTGGAGAATTTTGTGCATTTAATTTGTTTGAGAGCAAACTAAAGTTCTTACAGCAGTAGCAGGAAGCTGGGCATGCTGTCATTTGCCTCCTGACCCTGGAGTATGTAGGAGAAAAATCTGAAGAAGAAGGAACACTTAACAAGGAATTTTTTAGTTGGATATATCAAAGACCTGTGGATGCCTTTCCATGTAACTCTTCTAATCTTGTGTAGTTTCTCCCACTTCACAGGGTTGATACTGCATGCTCAGAAGAAAATGGAACCAAGGCTTCAGGTACACAGCAGGTCAGGGCATGCTACACAAGGAAGTCAAATGGGAAAAAGAAACAAATTTTAAAATTATTTTGTTCTTATTTAAATTCAGCAGTGGATTGCTCAGAAATTATTTGATAAAAGTAGGCAATATAAACACTTAAAATAGTGCTGGAGGCAATAAATCTTGCATTGGCAGAGGTGGCATGGATGGAATCCAGTTCATTCAGCTCCTGTAATTCTGCAGGTATTGGAAGGAGTTCTGTGTTGTTATACCAATAAATCACATGCTGAGACTTCAGTCTGGAGCACATCTCCAGTACTAAGCCTTATTGACTGAATATTTTAATTGGGAAACAAGGCATTTCCTGATGTTAGAGAAAACATTGCAGAAATATGCAGCAAAGATATTTTTCTGAGTATATTTACAAATGCAAATATATTCATAATATAAATATGACTGCATACATTTCCCTGTGTTATGGAATAATGGGAACAGTGTTCTTGGTTAGACAGACTTTATTCACAAGTCTCTCATAAAACATTGTAAAACAACTCTTTTCATGTTCTTCATGTTGGGTGTCACCTGATTTTCTAAAGGTAAACATTGGAAATGTTTGGCAAGTTGCTCTTATTAGTAGTAAAAATAGTATATTTGCTTTCTTAGAATGAAACAATTACTGTCTTTGAGAGTGGTCATTGTCTGCTGCAGTATATTTTCTGTAGGAACATGTTTTTCATTTATCCTTTTGTTTTAACTCCTGTGAAACTGATCCTACAACCCTACAACTGATCCTGTGCAAGTAATGCACATTTTTAACGAAAGAAGGAATGGAGTCCATCCAGTCCTGCTCTCACCAAAACAGCACTTCTGAATTGGTTTTACACATAACTGGAGCTTTGGGGTTTGATTTTTTTTAATGTATGACAACCAAGGGTATGGCTTTTATTTTCCTTGTGTGGTCCTTGCTTAGGCGTTGCCTCAGTTGAAGTAATGCCTGAATTCACAGGTTACCTATTCAGAGCAGCTCCAGCTGGGATTTACATTAGGATCATATTTAGCCCTTGATGAACAGTATCATCCTCATCACATCCAACTGATTCTGAACTCAGTGCACTCAGCTGAAAGGTGTGAATGGTATGATCATGTTGATGGGAACAGTGATCCCAAGCCCATCGCGCCATGTAGTGGAACACTGGCTCGAATTCCTGCTTCAATGTATCTGTTTTCATAATCAGTTATTCAAGAGACCAACGATTCTTTCAGAGAGAAAGAGAAAACCTGTTCTCCCTTGAAAAGGTAAATCCAGAGTAGTTCCTTGATGGCACTTCAAATTTAATTAAATCAATGCACCTGTAAAGTGAATACAGACCTGGTCATTAGGGACACTGTGTTAGAACATGTGAGAAGAGTCACATGTGTGTCCTTCGTGGTGTTTATTATACCTACAATATTTTTCAGCTTGTTCTTGTAGTGAACTTACATTACAAAATTAATCTTTGCACTGACTTGACTATAAAAGCTGTGAATTTATTAGCAAGGGGTGGTTTTTTTCAAGTGAAAAGAAGCTATTTCCTTTCCCAAGAACACATTATTCCAGAAGGGAGAAGAGTGTTGCCCACACACAGTATGGCTCACATGCACACACCGCTCATAAGGTGTGCAGTGTTCTCACCACAGACACCAAACCCGTCCATGTGTCTGTCCTTACTGAGCCCTGCTTGGGCTCTTTCCATTCACACAGAAGCTTTCCAGAAACTATAAAGCAGCTTAGCTTGCATGTCAAGTGTAGGGTTTAAACCTTAAAAATCAGCACTGATGCCTTTTTATTGCGTGTGTAAAGGCTGTGGGAGCACGTCCAGAATTTGGGCTAGACGACACGTAAAAACCATTTTTTAATTTATTCTTTCTGCAAGAAGAGGAATTACTTAATGGTGCTAGAATAGTAATCATAGAATGGTTTGGGTGGAAATGACCTTAAATACCCCCTCATTCCAACCGCCTGCCAGGTTGCTCCAAGCCCTGTCCAGCCTGGCCTTGGGCACTTCCAGGGTTCATGTTCTAAAGAACTGAGTGTGTTTTTATGATGTGATTCCACATTTGCTCAACTTCCTCTTGACCACCCTGCCTCCCTCAGGCTGTAACTGGTGTGATGGCCATGTTAATACCCTGCTGTGTTAATTGTCTACAGCTCCAGTAATTAACAAGGTATGTCACCAGTCTGTATCAGGAGTCTCATACAAAAGCATTCTCTTTATTGCATTGGGAAATGGAATCTCCAGTCCAGGTTCTGGCCATCTGAAGACTCCACGTTTTGTTTTTAAAAATCTCACAGTTAGCAAGAAAAAGACAATTCTGTGTTTGAAGGTGTCATAATGATTTTTACAACTTCAGACTCCACCTGGAATTCCTTGCTTTGGGGTGGGTAAGCCTCTTTTGGGTTGCTGATAGCATTTCTTGTTGGTTTTTAGCCACGTGACACAGACAACATCCTGGATCCATCCCGTCACAAGCGCACTGAGCTTGCTTTGCTCTGAGGAGGAGGAGGAGGATGGGATCAGAGACCTTCCCAGGCCCAAGAGCTGAGGACATCTGTGGACAGAGAGTAGTTTGTCTGGTTTTAGTCCCTTAGTGAGAAGATGCACAGATTTTAATCTACTTACTTTCTCGTGTGATGTAGTAGTACCTGGTGACTTTTCTCCCCATCAATCTGGAGGAAGTTCTGCCGTTTTTGAGGTGGGTTTGTTGATCGGTGCTACAAAGGATGCAGGTGCCACAGGAGTCCTTAATCTGCCCCATTTTGGTGTGCCAGGGATCAGTCTCACCTTAGGGCCCAGTCCAGTGTTTTCATCATTTCCCCACTGACCCATAATTTCCCTGACCTGAAGCTGAATTTTTCAGGTCAGCTGAAGTTTTCACAGCTTTGAGCAACATGAAATTTAAGATGGGACCACTGGTGGTAGATTCCAGCTGATGGTTGACTGGGAGATGCAAAGTGAGGTGGGGTTTTTGAACCAACGCTAGTGAGAATAATGTAGATGACTTAACTGAAAATTCTTATTTCTATGGGAGAAATCTGCAAATAAGTTTTGCTACTAGAAATATAGGGATTTATTACAAATACTAAAGCCCTGATGACTTTTAAAACAAATACTTACTAAGATTAGTTTTTGAGCTTTAGAAAAATGTGTCTTTGATAAGTTGTCAAGTAAAAAGAAAGTTTTCGTGAAGACAACAATACTCTGACAACAATATGAAGCAAGATGAAAATTATTCTACTTTTGTACTCTGCTAAACCGCAGACACACATCATATACTTCAGTGGAAGCTGTGAAGTTTCAAGTACAATGAAACCTGTGAAACCACCTCCAGGATCAGCAGAAATCAGTCGCCTCCTCAGAGCTGGTCTTTTAAGTAGAGAAAAATCATTTTGTACACATCAGTGATGTTTTAAAGAGGATAAAGAAAATGATGGCGGGTGCTAGTGCAAGTTAATGAACAGGTTTCTGTGTACCTCAATAGCACAGGATATTTTAAATCTCATTATTCATCATTAGCACAATGTCTGATGTCAGCTTTCTCAAATGTATAATTCTGTGCTACATTTTTCTGGAGGCTCTTTATGTGTGTGTTGTGTATATAATGGTGGGTGTTACTAATGAATGAGACAGACCTGCAGAAGCACTGATGGATATGCCAAAGGAAAACTCTATCTCTGTGCTTCAGTCCAGGAGGGAGAAGGGGATTGTGGCAGTGTGAGTAAGGCACAAGCTGCAATCACATTTTTAAGGTCTGTCTTCAGCAGGTGTGGCATTGGAGTTAAGAATCCTTGTCCTCTGAGGTATGAATATTAAAACCAGATTCACTCTCAGTTCTGGTGCCTCGACCACACTCTCTGTCCTCAGCAGTGCAGAGCTGTGCCAGGTCAGGCTCACTGGAACAGTTGATCCTTTTGAACCAAAATAATTCACCTTTTTTTGAAATCCAAGTCAGGCCTCTGAATAGCAGCCCAGTAATCTCCTGTGCTTGGCCTGAGAGCTGGAGAGCACATCACCAAATGTTCTTCCTGAAGCTCACAAGAGGCCTTTGCAGGAAGTAGATGTCAGGGTGTATTGAATTAAGCAAATAGGAAAAATTTGTTTTGTACTTTTAACTAGGTCAGACCCAAATTATTTGTAAATCTACACAGGTGGTATGGATTAGGGAAAAAAGCTTGCTCAGCAGACCCACAGTAACTTACATTTCTAAGAAAAAACTTCTCCTAGCAATAACACATGAATGGTTTAGCCATATTTGCTCCAGAGGCTCCTGCGTACTCCACAGCCTCCTTTGTGCTCCTGGAGAGCTCAGACTGAAGGGACAGAGCGTGTGCTTCAGTTTCAGGCGTGGACACTCCAGAAACATTTTTATTTAAATCCCTTTTCTCAGAATGGCACAGACTCATGACCCACAAAGGATATGTGATGTTTTGAATTCCTTATGGTATTCGCTGTAGCCATAGTAGTCATTTGGATGCTTTATGGCAGCACTTTCTGTTCATACTTCAGTGACATCCAGCCTGCACATAGATTCCAGCTTCCCAGTTCTGTTCAGGAGAGGTTTGAGCCACCACTTGCCTCTTGCAGTCTCGATGTGTTCTGCTCATAGCTTTGTGTCAGCCAGCTGGGTGCTCCAAAGGGGAGCAGCTATTTAGGGATGGGGCGTGTGGCTCAGGCAGGCTCTGTACAAGCCGGGGCTCCATGGAGAGCAGTTCAAAGCTGTCCTTCTGTTGGATCAGCAGCAGGAAGACAGCTCTGCACATGCTGCCTTTCCTGGGGCGCTGGGGGCGGCGCCGGGCGCGCAGCCTGCTGTGCACGGGGACAGTCTGCCTGCTCCTCTCACTGTCACCTCCCACACGTGAGAGTGTGGCACAAACTTGGAGCCTCTTCCTCCCTCTCTCTTATAAACTTGCCTAGAAATTAAAGATATTAGAAATAGATCTCTGCATCTCTTCAGCTGCTCCGGTGAGCATTTCCCTCCTCAGATAATCCACCAGTTCACATTCTCTGGGGTTGAGAATACATTTTCTTACCTACAATCTCCAAATGTTCCAATCTGTTTTTGTACACTGGCATACTTGCTTCCTAGGTTATTTCTGTTGATCTCCCCTTGTCTCTTCTTTTCTGTGAAACAGTTTTGTGAATATTATTTTGCTTAAGCTGAACTGTGTATATTGAGAAAATGGTTTTAGGATAACTTGAAACAGAATTTGTAAAGAGCAGTTGTCAACATACGCAATACTGTAAACAGCAAATTTTCATTTTTATTCCTGAATTTTAAAAATTAAGTGGAAAAGATACTAAAGTGCATGTTATAGCCTTTAAATCAATAAAAATAAACCTTTATATAGGACTGAATCTGTCCCACATAACATTCTCCTTCTGTTGAAATGCCTCTTGTAACAGGCTGCTTTAGGAATGGTTTGGTTCATTTATTTAAGTCTCTTTTTTGACACTCATGAGGTGGTGCCACTGAGGTAAGGAAAGGAAAATCCTTTAAGAAAAATATTTGTGGTTGTGGAAGAGGCTGGGCTGTGCAGGACTGACTGTGGGCAAGGCTCTCCAGGAGCTCGGGAAATGCTTTTCTGGCTTGGCCTGTGAAATGTTTCATTTTCTGGGAACTGGTGGGATTCTTAACCCTCAGCTCAAGATACACAGGAGCATTAATGCTCACTCCAAACCAAGCTCCAAAATTCAGTGGCCTTTTTTGCAAGTGCTGCTCTGAGTGACTTTTGTATGCCTCTATTTTAAGTCAGCAGCAAAAATTTTAAGTCAGCTCAGGACCCTTTGTTCAGTTCTGTGCTCCTGGTCCTTGTGTGTTACCAACATTCCCCACTCCAAGGAGCACCAGCCTGCAGGGAGCGAGCCCAGTCACACCAGTTCAGACTGGCACCTGTCAGTCCAGGCACTGGGGCCAGCTTTGCGAAGAAGTTTAGCAGCTTAAACATGTTCATGGAGTTAATGGGAATTAGGCACCTAACCTACTTAGATGCTGCTATAAATGCTGCTAGGCATGTTTAGGTACCTAAATACCTTAGTAAATCTTTCGCCTGGCTGCTTGCAGTGATAGTGTACCAAAAATCAAATACTGGTGACTAAAGCCTCACCTTTGTCCTCTGTAACCAGCTTTGCCTTTCCCTGGGGATTGTTTTCATGTAACACTAAAAATACCAGCCAGCTCACAGGTTGTACCATCCAGGCTCTGCTCATATTTTCTGGTGGCTTGATTATTGCTCATTCTAGATTTTTTCCACAAACAGTGGCTGATGTTGGCATGGATTTAATAGGTTGGTATTTTCACAACACTCATTTAAGATAAGTTATTTTATTACAAGATAATAGTATTGAATTCACTTCCCACAAAGATGAAATGAGTTTTGTATTGTTCATTATTAAGTCAGTAGAGTTGAAAAAAAATAGCACAGGCCAAAGATCTGTTACAAATAGAGCCTCATGTTTCCCAATATGAAGCTGGGTAGTTAAAATCTGATAAGTAGTGCTGATTCTGTCCCCGTGGTACAGTATCAGTGAAACCCAAATTAATTAAAACTTATCATTTAAAGAGAGTGGATAAAAAAATCTTTATCCCTCCTGCTCCCAGGTATGTTTTGGGAGGTTGGTTTGTCCCCTGCAAATTCTGGCCCTGAAGCTACAAGGCCATGTTTGATCTGATGTCCATGATCAGGATCTCTATTTACAACTTCCAGGATTAGCTGAGGTTAAATATGTGCAGGGTTAACGGCTGTCTGAGGATATTTCCATGCCTGTATCTTGCAGCTCAGGAATTCTCAGCACACCAGCCAGGACAGTGATGTGTTTGGTGTTTACAATGGCACTTGAGACTCCAAAGAATTTAATCCAGCATTTTTCCAAAGCATACATAAGCTGTGTTCTTCCTTCACCTTAAGAAGGATGTTGATAAATAAAGACATTGAACTGCAGCTACATGATCCTTATTATTCACTGAGGGCTCCAACAAGGGAGGTTGCTGAAATGATCCCTCATCCTGATGAGGAAGAAAATCCAGTTTTTCCAGACAGTCACTATGGGGAATTTTGGTTTCATTGTTAGGCTTCTTGGCTAAAAGCAAACCATGAAAAATCAGTAGTTTTGCTGCTGTTTCAGATAAGTCACTATTTCATCCTGACCCCCAAAAGCTACACTCTGATCAGAAATGTCATAATCTTCTCTCAAGTACCCTTCCTGTCAGCTACCCACAGTCAGTATTTCCCTGTGGTCCAATTATTATTATTATTATCATCAAGAACTATCCTTGCTCTTGTATGTGAAGAGAACTCATTAAAACGTGACTGAAATGGAAAAAGAAATAAAATTATGTTTCTGGCCTGAAATAGAAATATAACAATAACAGCACTTACATGGGAAAGAGAAAGGATCCTAGGATAGCAAAGAATTGGAGGTCCTGCTGATGTTTTCATTTTCACTCCAAAGGCTGGTAATGCATCCGTATTCCTTTCCAACCCCACTGTTCCTGAGAACAGCAGGAGCACGGGGCTCTCTGGGGACAGGTGACATCTCAGGCCCTGGCTTAGCTGCACATTTTAATCTCCAGACTGAGCCACTGGGGACCCATCCTTAGGGACCGTAATTGGTCACTGTGGGGGTTACATGTTCCAAGCCAAACACAACTGCTCATCACTGATGGCATGACATGAGCAGGAGCAGAGAGGCCCAGTGAGAGCCTGCCTGGCACACTCAGACCATATTACTCCTTCAATTAAATGCAGAAGTGTTGTAAATGATAAAGATACAGAGGATCAGGAAATAGGACCTAACTGTTGAAATACGGCTGTCTTGTTACTTGGCTAATTGAAAGATACAACCAAAAGGAATCATTCTGGTATTAACTGAAAATGTGTAAATGAAATTAATTACTCCCTTCTCTGCTCCTCTTTGGGAATGCAGTCCAGTCTCTTGAGCCTAAACTCTCCATGGATGTGCTTAACCCATTCTGGCTGTAGATGCTGAAGCAGCACAGTCCTGCATGCTCTGCTGTTTCCAATAACCACTTAAGAGTCCTGCAGAGAATGATACAAAAGCCAAAAATGAAATCAATAGTAAATGTTCACTAACAGGAAAACTCCTGTGGCTGGCTGAGCATAACAGAAAAGTGTTTTACTGCTTTGGTCAGAGGTTGTTTGGTGCAAAACCCTGAAGTCTGTTTCAGACCAGGTTTGTTATTGTTGCTTGTCCTGATGTTTTAGATACACAATTTAACCCACTTACAAGAAACTGGAGGAAAGGCCTTGGTAATTTCGCCACATTCATAAAAATGCAGGTTCTCATTTATAAGAAAACTCAGTAGCCATCATGACTGAAGTGGTGCTCCCAGGGGGCTGTTCTGGGCCAGGGACACTCGCCTGGAGCACAGCAGGAATTAGCAATTCAGCTTCTGATGTTGCTGAATTACAGGAACATTACAGCTCTCCAGGTAAGGAGAAGGGTTGAGTTCCTTTTTTTGCTATAGCCAGAAGGGAAAGGAAAGGCAAGCCAAGGGCTCTGGGGCTGGTGTGAGGACAGGGGCACCCTGCCAGGGGTATCACCACCTCCCTGAGCTCGGGAGCTGGATCCTAGGCAGTGTTACCAGGGGAGCTCCTCCTTGCTCTGACAACTTTTAGCTCCTTGTAGTGGAAAGCCGTCAATCCGAAAAACCAGTGTGCTCTGCAAAGGCACCAACGAGCTCCAGCTGCAGGCAGGGAGGTGAATGAGCAGAGACGTGCAAAGCAGGCTCTAATTCCTGGCCAAAGCCAAAGCCACAGCTCAGCCTCCTCCCCCTGTGCCCACTGCATCCAGAAATTGTTCTTGGCTCCATCCATCTATGGCTCTCCTGCCCTACCCAGTTCTGATCATGATCCCTCCCCTGGAGCAGAGCAGTGTTCAGCTGCCTCTCCCTGTCACTACCACATTTCCAAGGGAAGGACTGCAGTTCTGACAGCTCCCAAGTGGGTAAATTGAGTTAGCAGTAATCCCAAACACCTGAGATAAGAAGCACAGCTCTGCCATGGAGGCTGAGGGCTTTAAAAGCAGGGAGGCACAGGGACTTGGATGGATGTACATGCCTCATGTCATGTGTCTCTGCCAGGGCTGGAGCCTAATGGGATTTCACAAATGTGACTTCTGTGCCTCTTGATCACAAAACCAAATCAAACCTCAAGAAGTTTTGAATAAATCCATATCTGAAAGTTTGCCTAAAAAAAACTTGTCTCATTCCAGCGCCTCCTCTGCTTCAGCAGGGGAGCAAAATGAAAACTTCAGAACTATTGCTTTAAAACAAATAAGAAGAGAAGCAAAGCAGAGCCAGCAGATCTGAATTCCTGGGTGCACTGAATGAAATCAGTCATGCGATAATGATAGGATTTTCCAGAACACCTTTTAGGCATACAATTTCTGCATTAAATCTATTCAGATGTCCCTAGAACATCTGCTTCTTCTATAAAATGGGAGTAACAACCACTTTTTTACCGTGCACTGACAGCTACAGATAAAAGCCTGGTAATTGCTAGCAGGGACTACTGCCTAACCAGAGATTTTCTTCACAGTTAACCTACCAAGATTTTTAAGACTATTGCACATGATAGCCCTGTGCCGGTTCACACAATTTTGGGAGGTGGAGTACGTGTTAAAATTGTAGATAACAGTGGGATTCAAACAGATTCTAGCCTCCCTTGAAGGCAGATCAGACGCGGCTGATGCCTGGAGCCGTGGGAGCAGAGCAAATCCGCAGATTTGCTGTTAATGTGACCTAAAATCAGTGGAGCTACTTTAGCACGTGGGTGCCATGGGCTGCTCTGCTTCCCTTCTGGGAGACACGAAACACCTGCTAAAACCCTGGGTAGCCCCGAAAATGAGGAGCCATTTATAGGCACTGCCCGGGAAGATCCACAGCTCTGCAGCAACGCCGTCCTGGCTGCTTTTCATCTTCTCCCTCTCTGCCTATGTTTATTCATGAGTCAGGGTGCAGGGAAGATGAAAAAGCTGCTGGCAGACTTCTCCCCGGAGTCTCCACTTGAAATGGTACCACATTTCCAGGGAAGCCTCACTTGTGCTCACAACAAGGCTGATCCTCATGGGAACGCCGTCATTCCTCTGCAGCTCTCAAGGCAGGCAAACATTACCTTTATCGTCCAAACACTGAGGCACAAGAAGTCACTAAATCTCATCAGCTTTGGTGAGATCCAGAGCTGGAGTGGGATTTTATTGCTCTTGAAAAACACAGTATTTTGATGGATTTGCCCGGTGCCGGGCTGTCCCTCTGGTCTCTACAGAGCCACTTGAACAGCTGTAAAACAGCACCTAAAAACCAGGGGACTGCTGGCACACAGGGCCCGAGCAGAACAAGTTCTGCTACAGAAACCCAGCTGAGATATTTCTTTGTAAAAGGGAATAGTAGCTAGTGGAACAGAAAAAAGAAATTCATGCCTGAATGAAAGGAAAGTGACATTAGGGAGGACTTCTGAGCTCAGAATAGCTCCTGCCATCCTCTGTCACAGCCTCACTCCGTGAGCAGGGACAGCCAGGGACAGGCTGCCAGGGTGCTGTTCTTGTAGGCAAAGTCCTCTGCCTTGGAGCACCTGCAACCTGGAATAAAAATCAGTCTGATTTTTGTAATTTTTAGGGTAATTGTTAAAAATATTAAAAAGAAATCACATCTGTTAACTATTATAAAACTGGAAAGCCTAAGTTTTTTTTTAGTTGATTTCAAACTCCCATTAGTGCTGTTGGTGCTGCTGCTGTATCACAAAGGGGTCTTTGCTGAAAAGTTTGTTCTCTAAACAAAGCAAAGTCACGGCATTTTATGTCTGGAACTGCAGCATGTGTTAGAGTTACAGGATCCTCTCCATGAACTCATGCATGTTTTACTTTTTATTCAAATTTACAAGCACATTCAGATGGCAGCAAATCCTGTGTTTATAATAAAGCCAGTGTTCCCTTTCCTGAAAAGCCAGTTGTACGGACCACCATGGACCCTCTTCTGACCCTTATGCCAGAAATATGACATTTCCACAGATTTCTTTGAATTTCAAACCCAGTCTCTGTGGCAGGGAGCTGTAGCAGCTGCAAAGTTTCAACAGTGAGAGTGAATTTTCTAGTAGAGATTACTCAAGAGCTACTAATCTTAGCATAATAAAGCCTTTGACTGACTTCCGAAGGACCTCAGTGCAACTCTTAAGTAAATCAGTCTCACCTACTCGAAACACAGATCAATCAAGGTGTTTTCTTGCATGACAGCATCTCACAGTCTCCCTGTCCCAGGCTGGACCCGCAGCGGCCGTGTTCATCACCTGCTCTGAGGGGCTGGGGGGCGCTCAGCTCTCAACAACCACCGGCACCTGTCAGGATCAAACCCCCCAAATCCAACTGGGATCTAAGCAGTTCGGTTTTCCTATGAGGAGCAATTGTGAGAGGGTTTGTGCAGAAATCTACAGTAACTGAGGCTGATGCTGACGCTGTTACTGAGCAGACACTACCGAGCAGCCCCTGAGCAGCTCAGTGACGGGGCTTGAGAGACAAGAGGACGTTACTGTGAGGTTCAGAAAAATCTAATGTACTGCTGTAAGACTTCTTACTGGAAACAAGTACCTGGCTGCTGTGTACAAGAGGCTTGCAACCTGTCGGTGTCATAACAGACCTTGTTACCTTTTAGATATAAGAAATCACACAGTTAACTCCAGCAAATACTCACCTGGCATACTGGTGTTACCCTCTTAAGATTCCCCTACCTGATCCTACAGGAAACAGGGATAAAGAGAAAGAGAGACAACACTGATGAAAACTTAGTGACTTGTCCAAGGTCATGCAGCAAGTGGTGGCAGGGGCTGGAGAGCTGAGGTCGCCAGCCTGGTGCTTCCACCCCTGCACTGAACTGTCTCAATAAGGCTCCAGATCAAGTGTAAAGGTTTAAATTATAAGAAAATGTTATTCTTCAAAAACAGTAGTAAAAAAAAAAGGTTTCTAACTTCTTTATCTCCTGCTCAAGAAAATAAAAATAATAAGACAATATGAGCTTCTTGCAGAAAGGACAGGTTTTCCAGGAAAGAATTTATATAACAGATTAGTAGACAAGTCAGTTAGATAATGACCAAGATAAAATAATGATGCTGGATGTCTGAGCAAAGCATCAGAGAAATGTTCCAAAAATCTGGTCTAAAAGTCTGCAGCAGATGACGTTTTGTTTCTGTTGCATGGAAGCTTCTTGGCCATGGAGGCATTGCCCTGCCCGATGGCTCCAGGACAAAGAGGAAGGAGTTCCCCAAGGAGAAAAACAATCCCCAAGTTGTACAAGCAAAAATGCAGAGTATTATGAGAGGCTGATTGTGCTGAATGGAGCCAGCGGATGGAACTCCGTATCCATGGTACCTGAGGAGGTGACTCATGGCACCACTATAAATACGAACTTGCCTGCGAAGAGCACACTTGAGTAAAATCTGCATTTGTAGTGCGTTTGCACAACAAGCTTGAGACTCCGCTTCTCCCGGTGTTACCAGTGCATCCCTCAGGATGAGATACTGGTGTGGAACAGGAGACACCCCACAGTCCCCCTGCTCTGCCTCCCCTTGTCCCAGCTGGTGGCACTCAGGGACATCGCACCCCGGCAGCGGCAGCACATCCCGGGCTGAGGGAGGAATCATGCCATGCCATGAGGGCACCAAAGCAGGGAGGGAACATGGCTGGGTACAACTGCAAGAGCTCAGCTAACAGTAATTCAAAATGTTTGCTTCACTTAGGAACAAGCCACTGGCACGGGCAGTGCCATCGGCCACTAAGAACAGTGACGGCACAGGAGAAAAAGGTGGCTGCAAATGGGATAGCCATTAAACAGTGCTCGCCACCTCATTTGAATCTCTCCTGGGAAGGAAGAACATGGCACTAGACCATCTAAAAGTTCCTAGAAGAAATCGCAGCCCTCGTAAAGACATCAGGCAGAGCTCTACTGGCAGCCTGGAATTCGCATCAGCAAATAGTTTTCGATGTTTGCGCTTGTGGAGACTGCAACTTGCCTGCTTAGTCAAAAAGGGAAAAAGGAAAAAAGGCAGCCTCTCCAAACTGAGAGAAGTGCCATTTGCTTCGGAGCTGGGGAGCTCAGTGCCCCCGGGGCGAATGCAAAGCCGTCCGTGGGTTTCAGACCACGCTGCTCCCCCGGCCACGGGAACGAGGGTGGAGTCGCCCTCCCGCTCCTCCTCCGGCTGAGTGGTGATGGATGTGAGTGAATCAGTGGAGAAAGAGAGCTGCGTTCACGGCTGCTCTGCAGTCAAGAGGTCTTTAAGAGATAGAAATAGGACTTTTAAAAAATATTATACTGAATTATTAATGATTTTTAGGAGGCACAAATAACTCTCTCATTACAAGAACCTTCTTCTCTTCGCATGTTTAAATATCCCCTGGCTCAGGGAAGGTGGGGAAAAAAGTAAGAAAACTGATTTGGTTCAACAATTTGAAAAATGCTTTGAAAAAAGTGATAGACAAGCACTTCCCCTCCATTCACGGTCACAAACCAGGTGAAATCTCACTGCTCTGGTAATTTTTCGCAGGTGTTATTGTATGGCTTGAGATTCCAATAAAATGGAAAGATAATCAAATTGGAATTCCATTAGTATGTACCTTTTGTAAGATTAGCAATTTCACAGTATATTAATTTTTGCTAGATGAGTTTAAATGTGTAACAGCACTTGATTTAACAACCGCATAGGCAGACAGTATTCCAACATTATGAACATCTGTTCTGAGTTACCAAAATTCCAGCACAAAACCAAATATTTCCCCTATAAATCAACCCAAACATTATCATGAGTGTTGTAACAGCTGCAAAATGATTCTGGCTCCCTCTGCCCTGTGGTTTGGCTCTTTCCTTAAACTTGATGTGAATATATTTATTTAAACACTTCAAGAAATACACATCTGAAATGGCTATTTAAGCTTCCTTGGACTCTGTCTGATATTGGTTCAACGTTTATGGTCAGTTGACAGACTGCCTCATTAACTGCAGATTCTATTAATTAGTGTAAGCTCTGGTTACAGCTTTGCAGATGACCCTGTTCTGGAGCAGCACTTAAAGTCCCACTCAAGTGTTCTGAACACTTCAGCCCAACAGCACAGAACTGATGACCCCGAGTTTGTAAGAGGGGCAGAGTTTATTTTGGGGTTTATATTCATTCTGGTCTGGCCTGTTTCAGTGGGCTCTTTGCCCCCATTGTTACTGCTGCTGGTCATCTTTCATGAGCTAAATGAATCAGAAGACGTATTGATTTATCTGGCATAAAGAAATGAGATTTGTTTACTAAACATGAAATTTGGAAAGAGACTTTGCAAGTTAATGGTTCCCAGTTAATGGTCTGAGTATGTGAATAAAAATGTTTACTTAGGCAGAAGCAACAATTCCATACTTTGAGGTGTTTAATTGCATTAAGCTTCATATGAGCAACTGGGATTCAAGTTTTGTTTTTTTTTTTTTTTTGGTTTATATAACAGCTCAGACAGACAAAGAGAGAACTGAATTGTGGTACCATAAATAACTACAAACTCCTGTATAGAGAAAAGTCCTTTTGGTTCATCCCTCCTTGCATAAAATACCCTTTGGGGGCAGAAACAAGGCTGTGCTTTGAGGATGAAGTTTTGGAGTTGTTAATCATTTTCTGTCTTAAATGCTTGGAGAAAAACAGTGTGTGTGGACTAAATATAACCCTGCCTTTAGTGCTGGCTGGGAAATGGGAGTCCCAGGCCAGTTCTCTCCCACAAACAATGGGAACACGTGGGCCATAGGGAGACAGGAGGATGGCAAAGGGAGCACTGTAGGACCCAGGAGTCTGTGTCAGTCACTGGAAACCACACAGGGGGTTCAGCCATAAGAACCTGCATTATTCCCCTGCAGGGATGCCAAAGTTGTTATGAAGTTGAGGGCCACGTTTTCCAAAGGCAATTTGTTAATTAAGGCGTAACAGTAAAAATACCAGGGAGCTGCAGATATGTAAACCTGCATAAAAATGTGCATTTTGTTCAACCTTTCTATTTTTGAAGAGATCGGAACCCATTCTATATGCAGTAGGCTACATCCTTCTATGGCATTATACATTGGCTTTATATATTGTTAATTAGACCTAATTTAGGCCTTGAAAAATCTCATTAAAATTCTGATTAGTGCTGTTGGCAAGCAGCCATCTAAAAAGCCTCTATTTCTTTCTTTGATAAGTTTGAAGCCACTATAACAAACAGTAAAAATAAGATCACAGCCTTCTTTCTCATGCCAATCAACATAATGTATTCTCCAGGTCAAAGTCATTTAAGGAAAAATACAGGAGGAGGACATATTTATTTCCCTGCATGGATGCTGTCAGGTGGCTATAGAAAATTTTTTGTTTATGCCCTTTGGCAGTTAAAAAAAAAAGAAAAAAACCCAAACCCAAGAAACTTGTTATGAAAATGCCAGTTGTAAGCCTTCAAAACCAACTTATTCTGCAAGCCAATTAAATAAAGGGTTTTTAAAAAGGCTTTAAAAATTGATAGGAATAAAAACATCACAAAGTTGATTTAATATTAAACCAGTTCTGTCTGATGTTTTCTCCATAACTTTCTGCCTGATGCTTGTAGTCTAAATGCCTGACCAGGAAAACATACAGACAAGAATATCTGTAGTCCAAATACAGTCAATTATGCACCCACACTGCTGCAGATCAGAGAAAATAACTTTAAAAGAAATCATGGCATTAAAAAAAAACAAAGTCAAAGGCAGAATAAAGCAACAAACAATAGCAGGGCTGCTCTGCTTCCTTGTGCCTGTGTATGTTGAGGGGTTGTTATGATACAGCTGCCAGCTATCATTGTATTCATCTCAATTAACTTCAACATTTCATTTTAATGCAGAAAAACTTTACAACGCTGAGCGCTGCTTGAAATGGCAAACATGAGGTGTCTCTTTCAGTGTACGTTGTCTCTGTGCACATATGTCCTCACAGGAGACACAAGCAATGAGCCTGGGCTGGCACAGGAGCCACCAGGACTCTGCAGAGCTGCTGACTCCAGCAGAGGAGAGGCAGGAGGGCTCTGAAGTGTCCCTGTCCCTTGAAGCACAGTCTCCAGTGTGCAGCAACTCTGTCTTGTGTCATCCTGGACACTGGTAAGACAAAGCCAACATATGATTAGGGGAAAATACCTCCTTTTCCTTCTGATAAACACCCAGCCATGCCACTGAAATTCAGCTTTGGGATGCTCTCTATAAGTAAAGCTGATTCTAGGTTGGAATATACATTTTTTAAAAATCCAACTTACTAATATTCTATTTTTCCAAGCCCTTTTAAACTGTAATCCTTAAAGGTCTAATCAGACTTTCTGTATCAAATAAAGTAGGGAGATACACACACACAGAATCCAGGGTGCATCTGCCTCTTAAGACACTGTTCAGTCTCTGTGTTGCATTGATATTTGCATAAGCAGGTTTCCAAAAACCTGGGAAGCCTGGTAGGCTGGTATTTAACATATTCTGATATGAGATGGCAACTAGTTTCCAACTGAAATTCCTGATGAGAGATTCAAACAGAATAAAATGGGCCATAAGAGAGGTGGTAATTTAGCAGAATGCCCTGGCTGGGGGTACCCAGGAAGGGCACCGTGGGCTAGCAGCAGTGTCAGGAATCTGCTCAGGTGCTGCATGGAACTGAGAGGGGGAGTGCATTAAAAAAGAGGGGGGAAAGAACGCCCCCAGTCTCATCAACAAGATTTAATGAATCTAAACCTGCAGGACAAACTGCATATGGTTAATAATGTGTATTTCTGCATTACTTGCTGCTGTTAAAATAATTTTTTCATAAGGAGACATAGCATGACTTTAATGCCTTTATGTTTAGAAGCCTGATTTTTGTCTGTAGGAACTTTCCCAGTCTCCCACAGAAGGTCAGGCTTTCCTGCCAAAGATAAGAAAGGTTCATCACATTTCTGCATTCTTAATAATTTAAACCCATGGGATTAAAAAAACTGATCTGTGCTTTCTGCATTTTGTTTTTTTAAGAGGGAGACCCAGGAGCAAGGTGGATGTCACAGAACTGATCACAGAAAGAAATCCCAAGCTTAGGGCAGCCTAGCAAGCCTGAAGCCCAGGGCAGCAGTCACTTCAGTGACTTTGAGAGAGTCCATTGGGAGAGCACGGGTTTGCAGTATCAAGCTGTACAGATCCCGAGCTGATAAGCCTATGCATGCAGAATTCTACAGGCTAAATTCTGCCTGACCTTCCCCAGCATCATGCCTCCAGCAAGCTCTCTGAAAGCAGCCATTTGAAGTCAGAGAAATCTGGGTCATTGACTTCAATAGCAACTCTGATTAAGGAGGGGATGATGCTCAGCTCCTGCACCTTTCACTCGTCCCTTCTGCTGCAGCTCTGCCTGGGGATGGGCTGTTTTATTCTGTGCTCGTGGGTGCTCTTCTGTCTCCAGTAAAACCAATGCCAAATTCCAAAATCAAACAGCCTGAGCATGTAAGAACAGCTATTTCTAAACTGTCTTTTTGCAGCACACAAGCCAAGAGTGAAAAAGGAAGAGGAATGGAGTGCAGAGGAATAAATGGAAGGATCACGTTGTTTTTCCCATTGGCACCAGCTGGGAGTTGTCCTTATTCAGGGGAAGGTCTGACTGCAAAACGGGCCAGCGACTCCCTTATCTCTCGTCTCAATCCAGTTCTGTCATCTGGCTGCCTACACCTACTGGGTCTAAATAATTCACCGAGGCACCAAAGGCACAGGGTGCCTGGAAATGGCCTTGAGAGTCTGGTTAATGCTCTACAAGGGGAAGGTTGCTTTAAAAAGCAGAGCGGAGTATTTGTTCCAAAACTGTAGTCATCAGTGAGAGCCACACTTACTGAGTTCAAACCAGGTCGGCTGCCCAGGCAAGAACATGTATTTGATCTACCCTGTCATGGTAAAGGCTGCCTGTAAACTTTGGCAGAGAAAATTATTAATCTTTCAACTCACAGCATATAAGCAATGACTAGTAATACCTATTTTTCTGAGAACTGGAATGCCTTTTGGAACCACCCCAGATTACTTAAGAGAAGTTCCTCTGCCATCACCCAAAAGCAGTTCCAAACCTGTCTCTCCCACATTCCATTAAACTTTAAAAAAAAAAAAAAAAAAAAAAAAAAAAAAAAAAAAAAAAAAGCAGGGGCAGCTCGTGGCTCATTCAACAGGCATTTTTCCTCTTGTGAGGAGCCACAGCAGCTTGCTCGGCTGCACCCCACGGGAACAATAAACATCCATTTTTCAGTAATTCAGGGCTGTGGGTAGTGGCTTTCACTTGGAAAGCCAAGTGAGGCCTCTGGCCAGAACCTCTGTAGAGGGGAAGGAAGTGGGGGGCAGGCATTGCTCCTCAGTGTCTCTTGACCTTCTCTTCAAAAGCTGCTGCTTTTCAGCTCAGTTGGGTGTGGGTAGCTGAGCGTTCTCATGCGGCTTTTCACGGCCCTGCGCGTTCTGCGTCACATAACTGGAAATGCACTGCCCTGCAAGGCCAGCCTGGGAACCTTGCACTGCTTTGGGACAAATCAGAACTAAAACAAAGGCTGAATCATGAGCCTCTTCAAATACTCTCCTGTTTGTTTGCTTGTACATCTCAATCCTTTCATCCATTGTTTTGGCTCCCAAAAGGCTGAGGTGGAGATCCACTCAGTGGATGAACCAGTGGGTATTTAAGGCATTGTAAACCATTTGCTTTTTCAGTCTGTCCTGTGCCTTGACCTGAACACTCGCTCTGCATTATTTATCCTCTCCATCTTGCAGCTTGTTCTCTGCCCGCCTACTTTTGCAACTCTTTTTTCCAGACAGAACATATTTAACAGTGGAATGAAGTGACAGCAGCAGTTCAGCTGTGACCATACAGATACCTTACTACAAGCTTTGCTCAGGTTTGAGAGATTTCTCACACTGCACACACAGTACTGGCTTCCATTTAACCCTGAGACAGAAAGAGAAAAGCCTGAATTCTTCAGACCAGTCTATATTTAAGTACACACAGAGTTCTAGATCACAAGCTGACTGTACAATACCTGTCTCCCAGCACGGGAGTGGGTGTCTCTCCATCTATCAGTAACCGTATTTCTGCTGAGCCATGATTACTGCATCATCTTCCTGCCCCACTTTTATCCATGTTTATGGAGAAAATACAAGTAGGTCCCTTGGAACATACTAGTCAGTTGGAGCCCTAAAAAAAACACTTTCACTCCAGCTTTCTGCATGAGGAAAAAATCCCGCAGTCATGTTTCCACGAGATACTTCAGAACAGAATTCCCAATTTCCATTACAGGCTATGCCGAGGCAATGGGTAGGAGAACGGGAACTGCTGCAAAACAGTGGAGAAAATGCATCTCGTGACTGTGTTGGAGGTTTTTACCTAAAACCTGCAGCCCCTCCTTTGTAAAACGCATTTAAAGTAACTTGGAGCGGGAGGGGGGGAGCTTTACTGAGTTTTCAGCGAAGGGGCACGAACAGATTCAGACCTAAGGGCAGGACCGAGTACAGGCCAGGCCAAGGGTTACCCAGACGCGTTACCCGCGGTCCCCGTGGTGGGAGGTCACGACCCGAGCCAGGTCTCTGGCCCGCAGCGCTCTGTACGCAGCTCCAGCGGGAGCGGCTCCAGGCCGCCGGAGCTCCCGAGGGGCCGGGGGAGCTTCTGCCCCAGCGAGGGCACGTCCCGCACGGTCCCGCCGGAGCCGGACACGGGGACACGGGACACGGCGGCGAGTGGGAGATGGGGGGGCACAGAGGGCGATGATGGGATCGGTGCCGGAGCCGCCGCTCGCCTCGGCGGCAGGAACGCATCGCACGGCAGGACAACAGCCCACGGCACGGCAACCCCCCAGCCTGGACACCCCCCTCCTCCGGCAGGACACCCCCGACAACCCCTCCCAGACCGGACCCCCCATCCCTCGGCAGGGCAACATCCTTCGGCAGGAACCCTGCCAGCAGGACACTCCCCATTTCGGCAGGACACCCCC
>VXAZ01008952.1:411001-447777 GCA_013399875.1 Gymnorhina tibicen | reverse complement strand
CCTCTCCCTCTCCCTCTCCCTCTCCCTCTCCCTGTCCTCCCCCACCGACCCGCCGGCACCTCCCCCGCCAAGCCTCCGGGATCGCGGCCAGCGCTCTGCAGGTGTCGGGGTGCCCGGTCCCCTCCGGTGGCCGCCCCGCGGTGCTCGGGACCCGCTGCGGTCCAAACCGGCCCCTGCCCGTGGGGCTCCGGCTGAGCATCCCCCGATCGCAGCAGCCATCGGTGTCCGTGGGTGCTCGGGGACCCCCGAGCCAACAGCTGCCAAGGTGGGAGGGCCCGGGGCAGTGGTCACCATGTCCTCAGTGCACCTTGGTAGAAGGACCGTTGAAAAGTATAAAGATTTTTCGACTTTAAAATCGCCTTGCAAATTGTCTTTGCTGAAGAAAATAATCACACTAAAAAAAAACCAAAAACCTTAGTGGTACATTAACCACTGGGGTACTTGGTTTGTAAAGAATGGGATTTTTAGGCCATGTAACCGATCCCAGTGATGGAAACAACCATGAGCAGAAATATAAACATGGGCTGAGATAATTTTTTTTTTAAATAAGGCACCCATCAAGGTATTTTCAATACAAAAACTAAGCAGCTGCATAGTTCTTCATAAGCCATAAAATAAACATTTTTTGGGTGAATGCTAAGCTAAAAACACATGCCAAAAATTGTATTGCAATTGGAAAATGGAGAAATTCAGGTAGTGTATCATTAGCTCTGTTTTGTCTTGGTTGGCTTTACCTGGAGTGCACCATGTGGGGTCAGCCAGTGGTCAAAACAGCACAAAGGAATTGGGGGCCACCTTTGGAAAAGTGTAGCAAGTAAAAATCACTAATTTGTAGGTACAGACAACAACATGATGTCCTGACAGCCTCGAATTTAGGCTGTTTGGGATTAAACCTGCCTGTGTAGTATGGCTGGAGTTAAATTACTGCTCCTGTTGTGTGAGACCGAAAATAACAGCTCCAGCACCCTCCTCAGGTACTCTGCTCAGCTTTGCTGGCTGGTCTATAAATTGGGAAGAGTTATTTTGGCTTTCTCATCCAGGAAATTCCCAGCTCCTGTGTGTTGGGAATGCAGGGTCTGTAACTATACACAGAGAGGCTTCCTTTTGTTCCACACTTGCACTGATCTACCCATAATTTACCCCATTCAGTGCCAAGCAGTGAAACAGTGCAGGTTTCCTGTCCTTCTGTGGTGTTGAAAATGCTTTCTGAGAATTCTTTCTGTCGAGTTAGGTCAATAATGATAAAAACACAAGTAGTTGTGCGCAAGTTGAGCTTCCACCTGAAACTAATCTTATTACTGGTGTTGCCCAGTATCCCCATTACTTTTACACCTTCTGTTCTATTTACTCTTCTTTGCTGCTTATCATATCTCCTAAAGGTATCTATTTTTCTTTATGCAGTGTAGAAGAAACATTCTGTACCACATCTGCATATGGATTGGCAATCACCCTAATCTTTGTGTCACTCATCTGTACCTCTGTAATTAAAGGTTTCCACTGACCAGCAATTTTGCCGTCTGAGGCAATGTTGGTACGTGTACAGTCATTTAATAATCCACGGCTTTTTTCCTTGCTTAGGTGACACTTAAAAACTCCTGTGCTGCTGCTATCACACCCCTGCTCCAGTCATGAACCATGTGGCATCTATGGCATCCCAAGGTTCTCCCAAGCCCTGCTCAGCCATGCCCTGAGTCTGTTCCTGTCACTTGGCTCTGGTTCTGTGGGGCCTGATGGTCACAATCCCCAGTCTTCATGTTTTCAGTTGTGCCAGTGCAGTTTTATTGATTTGAATGTACTTTGGACTTTCATCAGTTGCTTGCTTTAGGCAGATCATTTAACAAGACACTGGTCAGTGCACCTATTCTAGATCAAATCTAGATCAAATATCTAGATCAAATTCTATTGATTATAGAATTATACAATATCCTGAGTCAGAAGAGACCACAAGCATCACTGAGTCCAACCCCTGGCTCTGCACAGACACCCCAACAATCCCACCCTGTGCTTGATAGAGTCGTCCAAATGCTCCTGGAGCTCTGGCAGCCTTGGGGCGGTACTCATTCCCTGGGGAGCCTGTTCAGTGCCCCACCACCCTCTGGGGAAGAACTTTTTCCTGATATCCAACCTAACCCTGCCCTGACAGAGCTCCAGCTGTTCCTGAGTCCTGTTCCTGGTCACATACGTAATAGATACAGTAGATACATAAGGGGAGAACATAACTGTTCCTCAGGCAGCTTTTAATTCTAAATACTGGGCAGTTTATGCACATAATTTATCTTTATTTGCTTCTAGTAAATATTTATGATTATTTATATTTGTTGATGGTTAAAAGCTGACTTTTGAAGAAAGAGTCACAGATGGTAAAACTTTGCAAAATGCGATCCAAAAGAAGACCCAAATGAGAAGAAGGGAGATACAGATGCCCACAGGCACCTGAAGGGTGAAGTTACTCCAGGAAGAATGCAGTTCTTGCACAGCCTGCATGGGCTGAAGGCCTGAGCAAGTGGAAAGTCAACTGTGCTTGAACAAGGATCTCAGTGAGTGGGGAGGAAAGTCCCATCGAAGCAAAAACAGGGCCTGGGAGTCTCAGTGGACAACAAGTTGACCATGAGCTGGCAGTGTGCCCTGGGGGCCAGACAGGCAGTGGGATCCTGGGGTGCACTAGGAAGAGAGTGACCTCTCCCTCTACTCAACCCTGATGAGGCACTCTGAAATGCTGTGTCCCATTCTGGGCTGTTCAGGACAAGAGAGACAAGGAGCTGTTGGAGAGGGTCCAGCAGAGGCCACAAAGATGATCTGGGGTCTGGAGCATCTCTTACAAGGAGAGTCTGAAGAGAGCTGGGCCTGTTTGATCTGGAGAAGACTGAGAGGGGATCTCATCAATGCATATAAATATCTCCAAGGGGGGTGTCAGGAGGATGGGTCCAGACTCTTTCTGGTGGTGCCCGAGTGACAGGACAAGAAAAAATGGCCCTAAACTAAACCATAAAAAGTTCCACCTCAAGGTGAAGAAAAATTTCTGTCCATGGAGGGTGGCAGAGCCCTGCAACAGCTGCCTAGGGAGGCTGTGGAGTCTCCCTCTCTGGAGACGTTCCAAACCCACCTGGACACGTTCCTGTGCCACCTGCTCCGGGTGACCCTGCCTGGGCAGGGGAGTTGGACTGAGTGATCTCCAGAGGCCCCTTCCAGCCCGAAGGATTCTATGAGATGGTGAGAACCCTACTCGTGGTGGTGACAGCGCTGTCACCGCAGGGTGACACCCGGCAGAGAGGTAAGGGGAGCTCCGTGGGAAATGCTCACAGACCCCACGGCCGGTCCCCTTAGACACGGGTGGGACCCCCCGCAGCCCGGACCCCTCACACCGCAGCAGTGCCGGGTCCCACTGCCCCGGGGGAGCCTCCACGCTCGAACGCCTCGAGCGGGGTCAAACGTTCAGGCTCATTAACATCTCATTAACACATTCCTCTCGGTTACCGGGGAGACGCTCCGGCCCCGCGGGGGGGTTGGGGGGTGTCCCGGAGTTCCCCCCCGATACCGGCCGCGCGCGTGCCGGGGCGGGGCGTACTGGGGGGCGTGGCCGTTCCCGGGGGGGCGTGGCCGTCGCGCCAATGGCGGGGCCGTTACCGGGCGTGACGTCAGCGGCGGCGGCGGCTGCACGTGGGCGCGGGGCGGGTGGGGACAGAGCGGCGCAGAGCGGGCGGCAGGAGCGGCGGCGGCGGAGCAGCTGCGCGGCGGAGGGGCCCGGTCCGCGCCCTGTCCCGCGGCCCCAGCGCCCCTCGCCACCGGCTCTCGGCCCGGCCCTGCGCCCGGCTCACCCGCGCCGCGACAGCGGCCACAGCAAGGGAGAAGGAACCGCTCGCCGCGCAGCTGCCCCCCTGGGCCCCGTCCCTGCCGCCGCGGGCAGCCCCCACCGACCATGTCGCGGCCGCTCCCGCTGAACCCCCCGTTCCTGCCGCCCACCTACGGCGTGCTGAAGTCCCTGCTGGAAAACCCGCTCAAGCTGCCGCTCGCTCACGAAGACGGTGAGGCTTCCCCGGGACCCCTCGCAGCGCGCCCCGGTCCCGCCGTCGCTCGGGGTCCGCGGCATCGCTTTCCCTTTTTCCCTTCCCTTCGCTCCGCCCCGGGTGCTCCCCCAGCGATGGAGACCCGGGACGGCTCGCATCGGGGCGCTCTGTGGGGAGCGGCGGCCGCCCCGGCCCGATGTAACGGGACGCGCCGGTGGTCCCATCACCCGTCCCGGGGAATGGACGCCAAGGGCGCTCCGTGACTCGGGTAAAGGGGGCCGGGATCCCCATCCCACGCCCCACAACAAACCGCTCCGGCCCCGCGTCTCCCGCTTCAATGGGAAAAAGTTGCGGCTTCCCCGGGAAGCGGTGGCAGCCCGGGAATACCCGCACCGGGTATGGCGAAGGGATCGAGCGTGCACGAAAAGCAGAAACCGAGGGAAGGTCGGGCAGTTCCTGTCTCCTCGTCTTTCCGAGTTCCACTGCCAAACGACTCGCAGGATTTCACTGGGACTGTTATATGAGGTTAAAAATAAAACGCTGCAAAGGGTTGGTAGCTGACAGGAAGCTTTATGAGTTCAGATTCTTGCACATCTTGCAGAGAAATCAGGCGTTTCCCTTATAAAACGTGCATTGAAATCGCTGGAGGCTGTAGAAACGAGGAAGCCTCAGTTTAACTTTTTCTTTGCGTCAACCTTTGAATATTTTGTTGCCTCTTGTGCACATCAAAACTGTGTTCTGTCAGCCTTTACCACTGTACCTTAGTAATGTCTAGAAGTGCGGAATTTGAGGACTACTTTGCTTGTGCAAGGACTAGCAAGATTGGGGCCTTAGTTTAGAAGAATGACAGGATAACAGATCCCAGGGATTTTAGGCTAAGACTGTTCCTTTTCAACAGAATATATCAATAGCTTTCAGTTTGCTGGAATACTTGAATGTTCACTTTTAAGTCTGTTGAGTGCTTACTGAGGCTGACATTCAAAGCTGTGCATGGAGTGGAATTGTTAACTGAAAAGGGAGGGCAATCTCAAAAATGTGCTTGGATCCAGCAAAGGTGCTCAGTGACATGACCCCTCAATTCTCTTCCAAGTAGAGTGAGTCGAAGGAGTTACTTTTTTGAAGGGAATATTCCTTTCTTACGCCCGAGAGTACAGCAGAAATAATGGAAATAGTAGTAGCTAATGTTTTAATTACTGAGCTCTTACATGTTTATTATGTGTTTTTGTTTAAGCATTCGGTAAAGAAAAAGACAAAGAGAAGAAGTTAGATGATGACAGCACCGGTACCACAGTCCCTCAGTCCGCTTTCTTGGGTCCAACATTATGGGACAAGACACTGCCATACGACGGAGACACTTTCCAGTTGGAATACATGGACCTGGAAGAATTCCTCTCAGAAAATGGCATTCCACCCAGCCCAAACCAGCATGAGCCTAGCCCACACCAGTCAGGTCTCCAGCAAGCTACCTCAGCATCACCTTCTGTCATGGACCTCAGCAGCAGGGCTTCTACTTCGGTCCATCCAGGCATGGTGTCGCAGAACTGCATGCAGAGCCCGGTCAGACCAGGTAAATCAGTCCTTAGAACTTCCCTCTGGAATTTGACATGAGCCCCTCCTCCCCACTGTAAATCACTGCTTCTCCCTGTGCAGCTGACAGGCAGCTTAGAGCCCAGAGGATTCCTGTCACTCACACTCCAGCAAATAAAAATAATAGCTCCAGTTATTGCTAAGCTGCTCCACCAGGATTTTTGTGTAAATTATCTAAGGAAAGCTCTGGGAATTCCAAAGAAACTTGGCTATCTTAGTTGGTATCTTAGCTGTTAAAGTAAAAAGACCACAGAAAGAATGGCATAGATCCCACAGTGTTAAATGAGCAGGGAAAAGGACTGTGAAAGAGAATATTCCTTCAGCCACTATTTGATGTGAGAACACAAGAGTGAGCAGTTATTCTGGAGTTAAAGGTTAATGCTTCTTACTTGAAATTTTGGCCATGATCTTACTCTCTACTGAGCAAAGTAAAATTTGCCACAGGAACTGAATTTTGGAACGACATTATAAACTTGCTTAAATTGGCGTAAACTGAGTGTACCTCTGACCTGAGTTTATAGCTTTCATCTGCAGTCACCTTAAGCTTAAGAAAACACCATGGAGTCCAAGGCCTGGTTGTAATGCACAATTCCAGCCCGTCTGATGTCAGTGGAAGTCTTCTATTATTTTATTAGCACTTGAGATCATCCCTGTAGAGACACCAGTCTGAATGCAGAGTAACTGCTCTGGCTTGACACCAGCATGGCTGAGATCATGGGCAGTGGAAAAGTGTCAGCACTGAAGTTTGGGAAACATGGAGCTTTGCCTTTTTCCTTAAAAAAAAGAAATACAGAGAGTGACTTATTTATTGTGCTCTTCTGCTCACATGAGGTGTGCTAGAGCAAAGTGTGCTCTTGGCAGCAGGAAACCACTCCTCTCCCTTCTGCTTGATCGTTTGCCATGCTCAGCGTGTGAAGTCATTGTCAGAATCATCTGATAAGGAGGCAAAATAAATAAATAGAGGGCAAAAGTTGTGGAGCAGGATGAAATAGAAATGTCTTACAAGTCTGCAACATTCCTGTCTCGTTAAAAAGAAATAAAACATCCCCCAAAGCTCCCCAAACCTGTCAACAGACTCCTTGGCCCCCCATCAGAAGTGTGTGTTTAGTCATGGATTTCATTTACTTACTTCTACTTTGTGTGGATTTGACTTTGTGTTTCAGTTTCAAGGCTTTTCATGGTTAACTAATAACTTATAAGGGTGTCCAAAGTTAAAATATATTTGGAGTAGGCAAGAGCAGAACATAACCCCTTGCTTTTTCTGAGCCAGCTTTAAAAATAGTGCATCTGTGCTACACCGTTTTTCTGTCACTTATGCACACACAAAATTAAAAGCAGATAATCTGTCTTCATTCTCTTTTATTTTTCAGAGGAACCTGGTAGTGAGCCAGGCTTTTAATGATCACCTGTCAGAATTTATTTGTAATCAGCTGTGTGACTTTTTAGCTCATTGATTTTTTTCAGTTTTTCCTGACCCCTTTGCAGCTCGGGGTTACAAACTTATTTCACTGTGCACTTTTTTACTGTTGTAAAGGACATTCTGTCTCTTGAGGTAGGATAAAACATCTAAACATCTAAATTTCCAGATATTTTTCCGAACACCATCTTGCCTTAACAAGAATAGAAATTTTGTTAAATGTGGTTTTTGGGTTTTTTTAAAGGGAGCTCATTTCACTTCTTAAATAATATTTTCTTGTCCCCCATTACAGATAGGAACTGTGACTTAATTAACAGTAGTCTGGTTTGTCATCAGGTCGTTGAAATTTTTACGTGCTGTCATGTGAAAATCTTTCTTTGACAATCAGTACTGAAGAGAAGACCATCTCACAGTTTAGCATTTGAGCAAGTTTGAAAATATAACAGTATATATTTTTTCTACAATTTAGTAAAATTAAAAATGAGCATTTAAGAGTTGTCATAAAAGTGCCAAGGCAAATGTGCTGCTTTGAAATAGGGAGGTAAATGTTAAAATCATTGTAATGGAGCCTGTTGGTTAATATATCTTAAGACATTTAAAATAGATTTTTTTTTTATTGTCACATAAAGAAAGCTTTTTAATTGGTGTGAGCTGTCATTCCAGTATGCATAGTGTTGTGATTTGTGTTACTGTAATAAAGCAAAGAACAAGTAGTGGGAAGTATACCATTTGAATACAAATTAATGTGATCTTATTACTTTCAGGAAAACTGAATGTTTTAGGTGATAGTAATTCTAAAAATATTTCATTGGTGTGTTGTCTGAATTTTGCCTTGCAATGGGAGCCTGTTTGAGCGCATGAGACTGGAGGAAGGGTCCAGTCCTGTGCTGCTCCTGTCCCTCTTTAAATGGCTGTGCAGGTTTGGCACCAGGGGGTCACATGCAGGTGGTCACAACTCCCACTCTGGCTGTGCCCTGTCTGGGGGGGGACATTGCCCCTGCACGTGGAGCCCTGGCTGTGACTCTGTGACTCAGGGATGTGCCCGGGGTGCCTGGGCTGGGGATGGTCTGTGGGAGAGCGGCATGAAGAGATCTAATTTTGTGCATGTGTTCCAGCACAAGCCTTATCTGTCTGTAGGAGCGAGTGGTGTTGCCCAAACATGTTTTGTGCCATGTCTGGAAGAGATCAGGAGATCTGCACTGGCATTCCCTGAGCGTCATCAGGCTTAGCAAAGCTGTGCTGACCCTGACTGTGAACGTGACATTACTAAAATCCTCACTGATTTTCTTTCCCCCTGCTAAAAAACGTAATGGCAACAAAAAGGATCTGTATGAATATAACTTAATTCTGTATTTCCAGCTCAGATTGTTGGGTCAATGAAAAGATGTTTAGGCTCACCAGTTTATCATCTGCAAAGAACAAAGCAAGCACCTGCTTCTCACACATTTCTGTTCAGGGAATGTAGTTGCAGCAATTTCTGGTTTTGTTTTGACGAGGGACACAGGGTAATGACTTGCTAGAGTGGAACCATGTATTTATCTTTCACACTCCTGATTTTGTTAATAAAGAATAGTATTTTGATTTATTTTAGCATTGCAGACCAACATTCATTGTCATGTGTAGATGCATTTAAAACTTCTGTTTTGTCTTGGTATTGGATGCTGGTAGGTTGGTTGAAATCTGTGGTCTCCTCAGAAGAAGGTTTTCAGATTTTTTTGAAGCTTTTAAAGTAACCCATTACTGCAAACACACTTTTGTGGTTCTTCATCTGTTGCACACCTCATGTAGTCTTTTGGTGGAATGTAAATCTCCATTTAAATACAGAGTCCTTAAGGAAATTTGGAGTAATTTTTAGCTGTTTGTATGTAAAGGGGTGGGTTCATGTTTTGCAGGTAACTAGTTGCTTTTTACCTGGCTCTTTTCCCTGTGTAGCCCTGATGGAGGTGATTGGGGCAGGTACTGTAAAGAGTTTGAAAGGTGTGAATTAGAGACTCATCAGCTAGATCTGATGGAGAATCCTGACTAGAAGATTTTTGGGATTTTGTTGTTTAGATCGGAATTTTCTGTTTGCCACCAAAGCCTTGGATGTGGAGCTGTGTCACAGGGATGTTTCTGGCGCAGTGATAACCAGGTGTTGTTTCTGCTTTGCTCCAAGGGAGGACAGGGCTGTTGGGGGTTCTGAGAGAACTCCCTTCTTTCTTTGTGTTCTCTGATGATGGTTTTCTATCTGTGTTGCCTGCATGGCTGGGTGCCTTGGACTACTTGCCAAAGATTATTTAAGGAAAGAAAAAAAAAAGAAAAACAAGCTTTGTAATCCACTGCAGAAATATACCTTTGTGCAGTATCTGCAAGTCTTCACTTAAAAAAAATAAAATTAGAGGCACATTAATCAAAAAGCTGCGAATTGTTTCCATGTGAAGCGCACTTACATCTCCCACCCCCCGCAAAGAACACAAAGATTTTTATGAAATGCTGTGGTTTATTTGATTAGTCCAGATATTCCATCTAGAGTGCTTGTATCCATTACCTCTGGCTTCTTACGCAGGCACTGAGCTGCAGTGACTGACACCAGGCACCATTGGGTGGGTTTCAGTGTATTTTGGAGGTCTTGTTTGTGACAGGCACAGCAGCCAGCTGGGAGAGGCTTGTTCTTGCTCCATGCAGCCTCATCCCGGGATGACTTGGTGCCGGGGCAGCCCCCAAAGGGTGTGTGTGCAGCACTCCCTGTATTGCAGCCTTCCTTCCCCTGCGTTTCTTAACGTGACCTCCTCCTCCAGCTTGGCAGAGTGAAGGGCAGCATTCCCAGCTGCCAGCTTGTGTGTGGAATCCTCTCCTAAGATTTAATCATTGTTTACAAGCAGTCCTTGGGTGTTGCACGAGCCCCTTCCCTCTCAGAGGCCAAGGGCACTCTACCTGCAGCGCCCAGGAGGGAGCTGGGAATTTCCTGACCTTTGGTCTCCCTCGTGACCATGGGAATGACCAGCTCCACCATCCCCGGGCTGGTACCAGGAGCTGCTCTTCACATTGAGCCTCACGTGAGGCTGCGGGTGCCTGCAGGACCATGTGCTCCAGGCACGTGTCCCTGCCCTGTGCAGCCAAGCTCGGCCCAGCTCCGCTCCTGCCGCCGCCAGCACGGGCCCGAATTGCACCGAGATGGAAAAGCTGCGCCCTGCGCTGCCGCTGCCAAGGAAGTGCAGTCTGCGGGCAAGCCTCGCAAAACTGCTTTCTGGATCAAAGGAAGATGCAAAATATATTCAGGCAAATATTAAAAATAGCCTGTCACATGATAACGGGGGGAAAAAAGTGCTGAACGCACAGGCTTGTTAATGCTGGAAGCAAGAACACTGTGTCTCCTTCAAGAGAGCTAATTTTAATATTCACAGTTAAATGTTGATTATTGGTTAAATAATTGCTTGACTGTGTGAAAGAACTTGAAGTTAGTTCGGAGTTCAAACAGTAAACAGCATGCAATAATCTTGGGCTGTATTTTTTAATATTCCTGGCCTGACTCTCCCAAGTCTTGTAGTGCATTCCATACAGGGAGAGCTCTGTGCAAGGAAGGGCTATCCAGACTTAGGAAGAGGGCACATACAGGGAACACCTAGGATTTGGGTTGTTTTTTTTTTTTGTCCCCTTAAAGATATTTCAAGAATGTGGTGAGTATCAAGCTTGTTACAATTACTGAGAAAAGTACAATGTATTTTTCAGAGCTTTACTTCCCATCTCAAAGTGCATTGCAGAGTGATTGAATGGTTCTCAGTGCAGTGATTTGATTTAAGGAGCGAGTACACCCTGAAGTCTTTCATAAAACAATACATTGTAGTGAAGAGAGAAGACTTCATCAGGAGATGTATACAAAGACACTGATATTATCTGATTAGATGAAGCGACATTGTTCAATCTCTACATATTTTTATGAGAGCAAATTGGCAATTGTGGAAGCTGCAGTGGCGAGATTCTGCCAATTAATCTCAGCAATAAGTACTTTGCTCCTCATGTGGTCTCCTTGATTTCTGTATTGCTCAGCAGGTAGGCAGCTTGTTGACTGCTCTCCGTCACCTCCTAGGTGGAGCAGCAAAATGTCACCATTTACTCTCTTGTCATTCATCTTTCTGGATTTTTTTTTTTTTTAATGGGGGGTAGCAGCTCTCAGTGGCCAGTGGAGTTCTTACAGGATGAAAGGACTTAGTCACCATCAGGTCACCATTAGGACTTTAGTGCATTATGAAATCAGAAGTTTGGTTGCCTGGCAGTACACTATGGAGCTGTTTAGTTTATATCACAGAAAACATGAGCATAGGTTTCTTTTTTTTTTTCTTTTGTAAAGTCTTCCTTTCATAACAAATAAAATATATTTTCAATATTTTGTCTGAATTTCACAGAAGACTGGAGATCAGAAAAAAATATTTCAACGTAGTTATTCCAAGAAAAACTGGGGGTTGATCTCTTCTACCTTAAGTAGATAATGAAAGCTCTGAAAAAAACCATTTACTTAAACCTCAAATCTATTCCACTTAATGGACTAAGTTATACATAATCACTTGGTATCGAAAATGCACCACTGTGTCAAAGTGAATGTATGACAAACAGGTTTTTTGGTAGCTTGTATAATCTTTTTTTTTAATGAAAAAATGGTGATAAAGAAGCTCTCTGTTTATCACAAAGCTGAATTTGGTCCTGACAGTTTGAGAGCTGCAGTGTGGAGAGCTAACACAGGTGGGTAAAGCAGCATGTGTTGCAACTTTTTTTTTTTTCTTTTATTCTGATGCTCTTCGTAGCACTTCAACTTTGCATGACTGAGGTGCTATCCATCAAGTTTTAAACAAATGCAAAATATTATTCATCCTCTCACATTTCTGACACGCTTAAAGCTGTGGTACAGCTCTGCTTCTCCTGTCCCATTCTCTCAACTAAGTTATGCCAGGGCTAAATTTGGCTCAGATTTTTGTTGTGCACCCTCTAACACGATTGCTTAACTCCTCTGATGTGGCAAGCTCTTGCTTCAGGGTTCTCTGCTCAACTTTGAGAGAAACAGCTCTAGCTCTTCATCCCACTGGCATTATTCTCTTGTTCATATTACTTGCAATTTAATGAAAACAGGCACTGAGCATCTTGGAGCTCTTTGTTTTAGTGTGTGGCTGTTGTAGGAGGAAATATGAAAATCCAAATTGCATTAGGGTTCTAGAAAACTCAGCTCCTTGTTAACTAGAACACAAATGTAGATTACTACTCAAAACAGGAACCACAGATGATGGGTACATTAGTATGTGTTTCCTACAAGCAGAAGCTGCAGTGAACTGGAGCAATAACTGACCTGTAACCAAATGTCATCTTTAAATATGTAGGTATATAAGCAGAGATGCAAAAATGCAGAGTTTGGCAAAGAGTTGTTGAAGATAGAGAATGGTTTAAAAAAACCCCACATTCTTTTCCAGTTAGCCTTAGGGAGCTCAGCTTGCTGTAAATTCTTTGTTCTGGAACATGGCTATGGACAATAGGTCAAAGATTAAGTAATCCGTTACAGAACTGGTTGGTTCTCCTGAATTTAATAAACAAATGAATGAACAGGGTTCTCTGTCCACAGCAAGATCAATTAATTTGTGTGGCAGTGATTGGATCTTAAGTTTTAAATAAAACACTTGCAAGGCCTCCCTGCTTACTTAATGTCTATGTGGACATTGATGTCTTTGAGGTGATCTGGTCACTCAGCAATCATGGGACAGGTGAAAGCATTCCAACAGAAATTAAATGTGGAGAGGAAGGAAACTGTGAATTGCATTTGGAAAGAAATGAAGGAACAATAATATGAAACTTCAAAGCACAAAATACTGCAGAAATGAATTTAATGGAGCAATCAATATTTTTAGGACAGCAAGATTATTGAAATAACAGCACTAAACCTTATTGTAGAAGAGCACATTGCACAAGGCTGCAGAACATAAAGCACAGGCTCAAGGCTTGCACTGAAGCAGAGGAGACGACTTAAAACAATTCAGTCGTTTTTACAAACTCACCGTTGCAACATTTCAAAATGAGTCTTATTCCAGCAAGAAGTCTGCTTAAAAAAAACAGCTGTGTTCTTGGCTTAGTAATGCTTAGTAAGTAGGAGCTAAACACTCAAACCCAAATTCTGTTCCTCATCAAAACAGAGAGGGTTAAACTGAATTTGAAGGGCCCTGCAGCAATCAGCCCTCAACTGCTGCCTCTCTTTGTGCTACATAGTGGAAATATGGATGTTGGTGATGTCTGCAGTCCCTGCAGCTGCGGCCCCTCGGTGGGGCACTGGCCCTTCTGGACATGTAACTTCTACAGCTCTTGCTTGCTGTGAGAGATGAGCATTGGGGTATTTTTTTGTTCCTGTTTTTCTTTGAAAACAAACCAAATCTGGTTGTGCTAGGTGTGTATGGCTTCTTGCCTATTCCTGCTTGCTGGTTTTTGATTATATCAGCTGATTTTAACCAAATGTAGCAAGAAAGTTGTGATTTTGAAGAATTAATTACAGTCCTAAAATTTCAGGAAAATAAATGACTGGATGTATGAGTGGATATAGGATGGGAATGTGTTGCTGAGCAGGAAGAGTAATGCAGATGTGCATTTTCTACATCAGAAAATGTACGTAAGACCTTAAAAATGCCTGATCTGTGTGAAATGCTTCTAGAAAAGCTGACACCCTTTTAGACACTGTGAGATGTCTAAAAGTCACTTGGAGAAAAGAACCTGCAAGAAACCAAATTTAGTTGGTTTAGTGTGTGTTGGAGGGAGGGGAGTCACAAACTTTTTCCACCATTCTTCTTCTTCAGTGGAACTCCTCAGCTTCTCAGGTTCTGTGATTAGATGAGACTGGGGTTTCATTTAAAAAGAGAATTTAGAAAATGAGCTGTAAGGTTTGTAAGCAAGATCTTGAAAGTTCTTATTCCACGCAACAGAATGGTCTTGATTCTCTCCAAAGCCAAGCACCGTTATTTCACTGAAAAATTTTCTCAACTTTTATGCATCCTCGCTATATCCTTTTCCTCTTATGCAGCAGAGTCACCCCAGCTCTGCTGCCTTGTTTCAAACTACCTTGCAGTGATCTAACTTCAGATTTGATGGCTCTTATCACAATTATGCAGCGTCACATGCGGGCAGGTGTCCAAGTGACCTTGCGCGCGCATCCCACCGCTCATCCTGCCCTGCACACGGAGCTGGCTCCCTCTAATCTGGGAAATTTTCCACCCTGCCATCGGGGTCTGGGCTGCAACGAGGTCAGGAGTCAGAGAGGAACAGGGGAGAGTGAGAGTGGGCTAAAAATGTTGAGGGATCAAGGAGGAAAGTAGGTCGTGGCAGGGTACATGTGCTGGGAGGAGGGATGGGGGAGCACAAGTGAGGGGGAAGATTTGTTTTCCTATTGGCTTTTCAAAGTTGTGCAATTTAAGAATTGGATTAACCTGATGTGACTTTGTTTTTCTGCCAGATTAGATATGTTGAGTTTCTTGGCATTGTGAATTGTACAGTACATTGTGTGCTGTAAAATATGGGTGTGTCGGGACAGAGCTGTAGTGACACAACCCACTCTCGGTGTAATGCAGCGCTGCTGGGTGGACTCCCCTGCTCCCTCTCCCCAGCACATACTTGTGGGGCATTTACAAACCTGAGAGAACCTCTCTGTGTCTCTTACATTTTGTTTCCAGTACAGCATGAAGACATTTTAGTACCATTCCTGGTAAGGTAACACTTACCTGAGGTCCAAGAAGCTGTTTGGTCTGGCTGTGGCATATGTAATATTAAATGTCTCTAAAAAAGAAAAAAACTGTTTGAAAAGACACTCAAGAGTCTCTTCCTGCTTCCTCAGGATTAAGTTGGAGAAGGTTTATTGGAAAATTATGCAATTTTTTTTGTCTGCCTTTTTTTTTCTAATGTGTCTAAAACATTGCCTTCAGCTTAGCTTTCAAAGAGTGAAAAAGCAGATACAGATCTGAAATAACTGCAAGTGCTGAGCTCACTGTTGTTTGAAGTATACTGCAGCAGCATATCAATGTCAAAGTAAAATTTTCACAGTATTATATGTTTGCTCAATGGTTTTGGTTTTGTGTTTTTGTTTTTGGTGCTCCATTCATCCTGAGATAATACGGATTGGTATATCCTTTTTATACATTGGGCTTGCCCTGTGAAACAGTCCAATTCTCTCTGCTTATTGCTGGGTGAGGGTGGAGTACTAAAGAAGTGTGGCCAGCTGGGTGATCACTGCTCTGATTAATAAAGAGTGTGAAGACTTTGGGGTGAAACTACAAATACCTCGGGGCACTGTTGTTTAATTCCTACTCTGGTTTTCCAAACCTTTCCAGGGACCCGAGCTACCCAAGCAGGTTAGTTGCAAGGGACTGACCATAGCATGGCCTTTGTCACCAGCTGTCTAACGGCTCTGTATCAAGAGCTGTACACTGAAAACTGAGGAGTTATGTCTCTCCCTGTAGTGAAGATTGTTTCTGTTGGAAGAGAAGAGTGTAAATAACAGATCAGGTTAATAAATCACATATCTAGATTCTGTCATGCTCCTCAGCCATGTGTTGTTACTGTGTCTTACTCTACCAATTCAAAAAGGCAAAAAGCCACAGGGCTTGCTCACCAGCTGAAGGTGTTTCTGGAGTGGTAGAACATTTTTTGAATTGTTTCTGGAGTGTTAGAACATTTTTTGAGAGCAACACCAATTGAGTAAAATGGAGCAGGAAGCTGACCTTGTGAACACCTGCATCACTCAGCTCTATACTTACATGAGAGAATTAGGGAAGAGTGCAGCATATTTTAAGTTAACCTGCATATCTGCCTTCTGAGGAGGTTAAACCACAAGCCTTCAGTAACATGTTGGACAGCTGTGGTTTGGGTGTCTGCTTGAAACACCTTGCCTGTTGGTGCCTTGGCACTTAAAAAATCAGGGCGTGGATTGTCCAGGCTCCAAGGCCTGATGTTGTTGCATCCATAATCATGTGGCTGCTCTCAGAAAGGTTGATCTTTCAGCTGGACCTGCTCATCACCAGGTTTAAGAAGCACTTTTCCAGAAAAGTGCTCATATCTGCTCAATTTTCTCAGTGCGACACGGTTGATGTCATTGTTGAAAACTGTGGTAGTCTCTGTCTGAAAGCTGTTCTGAACACGTGAAAAGGAGTCAGTAGCCAAGGAGAAGGAAAGAGCTGGAGGTGTAATTGTCAACTCGTGTGTGTCTCTGATTTCACCAGGTGTGCTGCACGTGTCTGGTTTATCAATTTATTTCTGTTAAAAAGTAAACAAATCTCACTTTTCTTATGGTGACTGCTTCAGCCAAGTTGCTCTTATCTGCAGCAGGGATGTATTTCTGAGGTCTTGTGTTTGGGGCCTTTTCTTTCTGCATCCACATGTAACCTGCTCTCAGGGATCATGTGCAGCTCTGATGCTGGCCAGGGATGCTGTTTGTCTCTTCTTAAGTCAGTTATTTAAAAACATTATTATCACTGCTATCAAAATATAATACCTGACATGGGTGCAGCTGTTATCCCTCATGTTTTTCAGGCTGAATCCTTTGGCCAGGTTCTGTCTCACTTCATAGATGTTTCTCTGTGTTGAGCGGTGGCTGTTCAAGGGGTGTCTGCACAGTCTGAACCCTGGGGGATGTGCACCATCCATCCTGGGCCACATCCTGGCAGGCCTGAGCACCTCTCAGTCTCCTCAGTGTGGACTTCAAAATCACTCAGCATTCTGCATTTTTGAAACACTGATGGGTAGCTCTCACTCCTATCCAATGACGAATTTCCAGTGCCTTTTCCAAACTGGGTTCTCTCAGGATCTGCATCCTTGAAGGAGCTGGTGGTGTGTAACTCCAGTGGAGATGTAGCTGAACGCCAGGTGCTCAGCCCTGAGAGCCCAGTTAACACCTCTTTAAAATCCACCACTGGCAACCCAAACCTTTAAGCAAACTCGTTAAGTGATTTTTTCTGCTGCCCTTCAGTTTCCAGCCCGTGGCTGGTTGTTTCCCACTTTCTCACGTTTTCCCAGGCCGCTGGTGTGTACAGTCTGAAGATCGCATTTAACCAACACAAGGAAATCAGCTTGGCCCGACAGGCTTCTCCATCACGTGGCTGCAAATATGTTCACTCTGTTCTGCCAGATTATGGCTGGCTGAGCAAAATACAGTGAAGCTCTGGGCTGCTGGCCAAGCTTTTATTTCAGTTTGGAGCTTACAGCCACATATTTGCTCTTTGGCAGGACATCCACTGGGGTATATTTGAATAGTAATCTAGCATTGTTTTGCTGCATTTTCTTCTCCTTTTTTTCTTTTATTTTTTTAATTTTTTTTTTATTTTAATGCACACAGATAGTGTAATCCCAACACTTTGTCCAGTCTTTATGAGATTTCCCTATGTACACCGTTATGTGTGCACTCAGAACTTGTAGCTGTGACCTTTGATAAATATAAGTCAAAGCAATTAACTTTCCTTTATTGAAAAATGCTGGATGTCCTACTCTTTGCCCCCTCTGTGCTGATAACAGAGCTGTGTTGTTACTCTTTCCAAGATCAAAAGCTTCACTAGGGTTTGATTGAAGTCCAATTATGGAAGGAAGTAACTGTGCTGGAGCCCTGAAAATAGCAGTAATTGTTAAAATAATAAAGTGTGTCCTTGTGTGTCTTTATAATATTTAAAACTTCTTTTGGGGTGGAAGGGGGTGGCTTTCCTCTAGCTTTAAAATGAAAATATTCGCAAATGTCTTGGGAAAATAGGAGTGTGCTGTTAGAAGAATTTCTTTTCTCTGGATTTCTTCCTTCAGTTCTGTTCTCCACCCCAAGTTGCCTTCCTCAGAAGCTGTTTGCATGCAGCCTGACTCATGCAGGAAAATAAAGCTGGATTTGATTTTTAACTGTATGGGAGGCTTTGAGTTTGGGGGGGATAAAGCCTTTATGATGCAAACTCCTTTATTTCTCTGTGAAACAAAAATGGGCTTTTCAAAATGCAGCGTGTTTTGGAAAGTTGGCTCTGGGTTTGAAACTCCAACATCTCCAAGGGCACCCTGGTATGAAAAAGCAGTACAAAAAGACATAATGCTTGGGGAAGGGGTACAAAACATGAGGGCAAGGAGCAGTGTTTGAGGGGCAGTTCCTGTCATCTTCCAAAGGGACCTCTCTCTTCCAGTGTGTGTGTGGAGGGGTTTGGTCGGTTTGGTTTAGGTGGATGGTATTGAGCCTTGAATTGTGTGGTTTTGGTTACTTTATCAAAATCTTTGAGCTGTGTCTGAACAGATCAACACTGGCAAAGCTGAAATACTTTTCCTCAAATCTGTGTGTTGTTGTTTAGGATATAAATGTATTTTTGCTTCCTCTTAGTCTTTCCTGCATCCTCAGAGAGGAGGGAACCTGGGAGAAGGCCCAGGCTCTCATCTGGAATCAACTGCTTCAGCAAGAGCTTCAGCCAGGGAGAGCTTTGGGTCTTGATCTTAAAGCCCAGCATGTCTAAATGCCTGTTTGCCAGTTGTAGTATTGAGTTAATTGAAACACTGATGTGAATAAATAGAAATGAAGATGATAATATGGACAGTGATTGCCATAGGGGCTGCTTTGGTGACTGCACAGCTGGGACTGGCTTGAAATTACAGCAAGATTTTACCAGGGTTTGGTTCTGTTTGGTTTTGCTTTTTTTAACTCATATGCTTGCACACACATCTGATACAGGTAGGACAAGATAATCCTTACATGAAAATCAATCCTTGTGTACTTTTATTTCAGCCAGCTGGACTCAAAATCACTAAGTACTTGAATAAAATCTTTGCATTATAGATAAACGGTATCAAGTAACAAGCCCAGAGGATTGTACAGAGCAGGACTAGAATTTTCTTGGCCCCTTAAATTCTTAGGACAGAACCTGTTAATTTATTCATTTGAATTTTACTATTTCACTCTCTCTACTGCAGTAAAAATTATTTAATCTTTCTTTTTTCTTTTAAACTCATCTATTTATTCTGACTGTAAGACAGCTTTATGTATATAACATCTATAAAATACTCTGCCTTTTCAGCTCCCTGCTCTTACTGGGTTTGGATGGATCTTTGGAATACAAACTGCCTCATTGCCTTCTGGAAATTTTTAGTTATCAAAAGCCTTAGCAAGGGGTGCCCTGTCGGTGTTTATCCAGTTGGCAGCTTGAGCCACTCTCAGAAACAGCCCTGGCTGATCTCGAGGAGCTGCTGAAACTCATCAAGCAGGTTCCTGCTCACCAATTATCCAGTTAAGCAGAAAGAGGAAAGGTGTTTCTCTTGCTTGTGTTTTTTTTTCCTTTGCAAAGTTTAACCCGTTCTTCCCTAAGCCTGAGTAGTTGTGGGTGTGTAATGAGGCAACAGCAGCAGGGAGAGTCAGGGGGCAGAGGGGCAGAGGGGATCTCTGACCTTGCACACTGACAGCACACCAGGATTGCATCCCTCAGGTGGGATAGACAGGCAGCTTCCATCATAAATCTACAGCATTCTGATTCTTAGCTGAGTCCTACCCAGTGTCCCTCAACCAGCTTTTTGTCCACATTTTAACAAAATCTTAAGAAAATAAAAGAAATCCCCCCCCCCTTCAACCAAACCCCTCCCTACTTCAAAGCCAATAATGAATGTTTCATCGCTGCCAGAGCAAATTTGTTGATTCCCAAACACTCCTACTGTGTCTTGGTTGGAAGTCTTAAATTGGTTGCATAATAAGTGCTGGGGATAATATAAAAAAAGCTCTTTCTAGTAGAGTTCTGGTTTTCAGTACATATTATAAGAATAAGTAAATGCTCAGATGATAGCAGACAGCTGGGTTGTCCACATCTGACTGTCTTATACATTGATTTTTAAGACAGCCCATGTGCATGACTGCTTGCTGGCTATCAATACCAGATTTGTCTGCTTGGAATTCAGAGGGATTGTCAAGTGACAGTGTAGTTGTGAAACAAATCATTTTGATCATGATTACTGAAAATAGTAAATGAGTGGGTAGGATAAAGTGAAGAGATATTCTCAATTCCAGTAGAGAACAAGAGGATTAAATGGCTTTCCTGACTGCCATTAACAAACAGGGACTTGGTGAATTTTTTTTTTCCTTCCTACCTCCTGCCCAAGGAATTGGCTCCACGAGCAGCACAACCCCATGGGTTCTCTGATGTGTAAGGAGGCTCGGCAGCCAGGGAGAGAAGAGCTTCTTTCATTTACATTGTTTCCACAAAGATTGTTGGTAGCACGTGTGGATGCCTTGCTGCGAAATTTGTTGGAAGTTGGCCAACAATTTCCCAAGCTTTTGGGAGGGGGCCAGACAGATGTGCACAGCAGGACTGCACAAAATTCATTTTTCTGGGAAATTAGCTAAAGAACAACTGTCAAGTATTGGGGGCACTGAAATGAAGTTTGCAAAGCAATTGAAGGAACTGAAGGGCCGTTTGATATCTTAATTCTGTACGTGTCCATTAACCAGATGCACGAGATACAGTCCTTGCCCACAGGTTGGATCCACGCTGGCAGATTTCCATCTGCCCAAGACCTGTCTGGAGCACTGAAGTGTAATTTGGTGACTGCACTGATTGTCTTGGAAGTGGCTGGAAATGCTCAGGAAGAAGCAGATCAAAATACTTGTCAGCTTAGGCCATGGCAGAGCTTGATCTGGTTGTCTGAGCTGTGCTGGCTGAGTGGCCTGTGAAATAACCTTTGACTATAGGTAGGGCTCTTCTTTTGTTTCCTGAGTAGCCCAAGGGTGTAACTGAATATTTACTACTGTTCAGCATTGCTTTTTATATTTTTAAACGGAAGATCTGTGAGTGCACGCGTTGGAATGCATGTTAATAACAAAAATTGAACAGAGCCTTTCCATCATCAGGATTTTATTGAGTTTTGCTTGTGCATTGAACCCTCAAAGACCTTTTCCAGGCAGCAAAATGGAGGCCAAAGAGGTGGAGCCAAATTCTGGGGTTACTGAGCAAGGCAGCTGCAAAGCTGGGTGACCACCTCGTCCCTGGCAGCTTGGACAAACCCTCTGAACCAGGTAAGGGTGGGTTGGGACTTCTGCTTCAGTAGGTGCTTCTTCCAGGCTGCAGGTAAAGCAGGTGAGGGCTGGGGTTGTGTTGTGGGTGGGCAACAGCATCTGAGCTGGGTGTGAGTTGTGTGGAATGCAGGTGCATAAATAGCCTGAGCATGAGGAAGCAAAATGTTTTCACCTGTGAATAGATAAGTTACTTCTGCTGAGGTGCACAGGAACACAGGGTTAGCTTCTGTAGAGAGAACACATTAAAAGTGGCATGAAACATCTTTATTGTGAGACCAGCTCTTAATTTATTTCTGAAAATCTGGAGCACCATAAATCTGCCAGTGCCATTTTCTTTATTCCATCTGCATTTGTAAAAGGAGAACAAATAAAAATGTTCTGTAAGCTTTGCTACATTTTTTAAAAATACCATTTATATGACACAGCTCTATTTTGTATAATTTTTTCATATCCGAAATACAGAGGGCTTTAGAATAGATGAAGAAAAGCTGCATATCTGAGTTTAAGATAAAATAAGATGATCTCTGTGACAGAGGCAGCAGAAATGATGTGATACGACAGTTGCTGTAGCAACACCACCTACTTCATGAAAATCAGAGTTAACAGGAGTGTAAAAGGTAAAGCCCACATAATTTTCCAAGCCTATGAATTGCTGCTGCCCTCAGCCTGCACTGCTTTCCAGCTCTCCAGTGCTTCTCCTTCCATGTGGGCACAGAATAATCACCTTCTTCCACATGGCCAACTCCTGCAGATCTCATCCTGCGTTGAGCAGGGGCACTCAGTGGGAATTCTGCAGGTGACCTGGGAATAAGACAGAAATGAAGGATTTTGTCCTGTCCTGTCCTGTCCTCACCCCAAATCCTCTCAAAAGCCCCGGACAACAGAATACTGTAAGGCCTGTTCTGTCTCTACAGAGAATGGGACGACCACCAGTGTAAAAAGGAAGCCAAACAGTCAGTTTACTTCTATGGGACTCAGCTTGTAAAGCACTGGTGTGTTTAATATGAATTGTTAATTGTTTTAGACACAGAAGGTCTCAGGGATAAGGGCACTTCCCCCCTCCCAAATAAACCCAAAATAGTGGTGCTCCATACCATTTATAAAATGCTGACTCCCATGTTTAAAAGCTCCTGTATGCAGTGAATTGATCAACGATTTGCCAGTGCATGCTGGCCTCAAGGTTATGTTAAAATACATTATTTTTAATATACTGATATTTTTAAAATATATTGACTTAATGTATTAATGGTTTTTGTCATTAATTGGCAGTGGAGAGCCATGCTGTGTGTGATAGCAAGAGTAAATCTTTAAAAATCTTTATTGTGGATTGGGAGAAGAGTGTTTAGAAGAAAGGGCAGTCTCATATGGAGTCAAGTTTTTCTGACATGCCTCCTGAAGGCATCATGGTAAATGCACTGCTCAATAAATGGAGGGAGGTTTGATTTCTGTGTCTTGGGGCATTTTAATTTCATTTTTGACATCGTTCACTATCTTCACAGGTTCAGCATGCCTGTTGCATTGAGACCATGCATAGTAGTGTGTTCACAGGCTTAGTTCAGGGCTGTGGGCAGTTTGCAGAAGGGGTCACAAGAAGGAATATAAATATTAGAATTCCAGGATTTCTTCAAGAGATATTCCATCACCAGCCTTTTTCACTGCCTCTGTTTTTAAAAGATAAACCCAAAGGTTTTGGTACACGTTGCTCTGTCAAGTCCATGTGAGTGCTGTTGTGAGGCACAGAAGTCTTTGCAGGCATTCGTTTGGGTTTGTAGGCTCCTCAGCAAAGCAGTTTCTTGCCATTTTCTGGTACTCAGTGACTCCCTCACATTTAGAAGTGAATTTATCCGTGCCCAGTGTTCAGTGCTGTAATATCTTTTAATTAGGCTTACTTTTTGAAGTTACCTGATTTTGCTTGTGTCTGACATGCCACCAAAACCTGTTTTATGCAGCAGCTGTAAAGAAGTAGTTACAGACACAGGGGTAACATCCATATTTCAACAGCCTGTTCTCCTGGAATTTTCCCTAAGTGGTGACGTGTTCCCTTCCTTCCTCTGGTCCCCTTTTTCAGGTTACCCAGGCCTCATGCATTTGTATGGTTTATAAATGGAGATAAATGCATCAATAGAGAAAAAGCTACAACCACACACACTTTATGTATGCTCCTTGGGAATAAAGCTAGTACATAAAAGCGAGTTAGACCTCTGCAGTTATTGGGCTGTAACAACCCAAGTATAATTTTTCAGGTTTTGCTGTTTGTTTGGGGTTTTTTTTCCAAAACATATTAGAGGATCCTAATTTAAGGCAGGGAGAAAATAAAATGTACTCAGCCTTACTTAGGTTATGGGAACAATGTGTTCCCATTCTGGCAGCTCTAATTCTTAAAACGTGATTATTTTATACAGATCACCCTCTATAAATTGTCACATTAAAAATGTGCTTCATTTTAGTGAAACATAAAATGGAAAAAAATGTAAAAAAAATTAAAAGTGACTGAAACAGATAGTTCAGATTTGTGTGCACAGAGCAGATCAAAAGAGAAGAGGAGATTTGCAAATTCCTGTAACTCTGCCCAGTGACCTCTTTTCCTTCAGGGATGTATTCCAGTGCTGCTGATAGGATCTGTTGTCTGTCTCTCGGGCTCCCCATTAGCTACTGATTGGGAGGCGGAGGAAATGTACCTGTTTCACGTGGCTCTTCCTTGCCAGTTGAAATCTCCCTTGACTGTGTTTTGATAACACACCGAGGCAAGCAGGGCTTGGGTACCAGAACCGGGTAATAGATCCATGAGTCATGGGTGGCATATGCTGTCAGGATTACAGGAGGGCTCTTTACAAGACTTGTTTACTCAGAGCGTGCTGTCCTAGATAGACAAATAAACAGAGCAATGGGAGAAGGACTGACTTGGTCTGGAGTGTTGAAAAGTGCATTGGCAGTGGCACAGACACATCTTGAGGACAAGTGTTGTCTTTGTTTTGAGCAGAATTCCCCATGAGGGCACATTTATGGATGGTGAGGTGGTAGCAAGGTGAGGGTCTCCCAGGGAGCAAGGGACAGGGCAAGAAGAAACAGCCTCAAGCTGCACCAGAGGAGGTTTGTGTTGGATGCCAGAAGAATTTCTTCACTGAAAAGGTAGTTTAGCATTGGAAGAGGCTGCCCAGGGAGGTTTGGAGTCCCTATGCCTGGAGGTGTCCAAGGAAGGCCTGGACGTGGCACTCAGTGCTCTGGGTTGGTGATGAGGTGGGGATTGGGCACAGGTTGGACTCAATGGAGGCCTTTTCCGACCTCAGTGATTCCGTGACTCTGTGCTATATGAGGCTGTTACCTAAACCAGGGGCTCTAGAATCTACTGGTTTATTAAAGCTTCGTACATAACTGTCCAAGGAAAGGAAAATTGATGTTTTTGTTTCCTTCAGAGTAGTTTGACAATTCTGATGCTTCTCTGGAACCTTCCCTTTAAGAAAAGAATTACTGTACTTTTTGAGGAATCTTGCTATATGTGAATCGCCAGGTAATGAAAATATGCCAAAGGATGTCAAGAAGCTCCAGTGTACCAGAGAATATAAGCATCTTGAACTGAAACATGCTTCTAAGCCAAGTGTAAATTAAAATTAAATACCGGTGTGGATGTTCTTCCCTGCAGCTCTTCTTCAGGCCCTGTCCCCACTGACTTCCATCTTGGCTGATCTTTGTAAGGAAAGCAGCATCCTACAGAAAAATCAGAAAGGCATTTAGGAATGCTATGGATTTCATGCTTTTCAAGAATTTTAAAATCCCTGTTCAGTGTCCTGGGAGCAGAATCAAACCTGCTGTTCCTCCATGTAGCCCTTCTGCAAGGGAATTGTTCAGAGCAGGAACAACTACTGTCAGGCATCTTGCAGGAATAGTTTGGAAGGGAATAAAAATTGGATTTCCTGGTTGTTTTCAGAGATGAGGCCTCGTTGAGCTCACAAGTACTGCCTTCACACAGGCTGAAGTCAAGGAAGGGCTTTCAGAGTATGGATCTTACAGAAGAGATGAGTCTTAAGTCCAGGAGATGTAGTGGAAGATTTTACCTGCTGGTGCCTCCTATTTGTTTATTGCTTTTGAAGGGCAGAACGTTACTGGGCCAGCAGGCATATGTATTCCATGCACTCCAGGTTAACCACAGGCAGGAGTTGCAAGTGAAGCCCTCAGAGATCTGCAAACACACAACTTGTCTTGGGATGACTTTATGATGTTGTATCCCCTATCGCCTGCTCCATGCCAGACATGAATTCTGTGTCTTTAAGCTGGGTCTGACAGAAAGGGGGAGAAGCCGAGTGAAATCTTCAGCATGGTTTGTGTTCAAGGGCTCACAGACTCCCCCACGCTCTCACTGCTGCAGAGCTGAGGAAGCACCTTCCTGCTTTTAGCCAGCTCTCAGCTCTGTTTCTCAGGCGAGAGACGGAGAGTTAAAATTCTTTGCTTTTTAGCTAGCCTGTTAGCTGAGGCAAGAAAGTTTTCCTGGGACTGTGTCTTCTTCTCCTGGAACTGTTCAGCTCCAGTCTGGAACACCATCACTGGGAGGCCCCACACTGCAGCCCAGAGGGGCCCAAATCGCACCCCAGCTCTGGAGAGAGCAGAGCCACACCTACAGAAAGGACTCTGAATCTACGAGGTCTTCTCCACAGTGAGAGGTTTATTATCTGACATTATTCTTTTTTTTTTTCTCTCGTGCTTGTTAAATAAACAGCTTTTTTTTTCACTTTCCTCCAATAAAATTCCTTTTGAACCTGTGGGGGAGGGGCTGCTGAAACCTGCCTTCCATTAGAGGATACGTTCAACTCAGGACATTTCCTCCTAATTTGTCTCAAACCAAGACACAACTGAAGGCCATGTGTGCAGCCTTGGATAGCAAACCCTGTCCCTTGGAAATGCAGGCTTTAATTACATTATAACCTCTCTTTCCCTTTTCCCATTTTGCCCGCAGAGCTCAGACCAGCTCTGGGCTACATCTGGGCCGTTTCAGGAAGGAAGTCTGTAGGATCTTGGATCTTGACCTCATTTACTGAAGATGTGAGAGGATGCAGGGAACGGTGGGAGGAGAAAGGAAAATCTGGCAGGAAGGACCAAAGGATTTTGTCTGGGGAGACTGGACTTTGCATAAAGTTTCAGCAGAATTCTGAACAATAATTTGATTTTGTGGACATGTCACACCACATTTTTGCTTCCCTTTCTGTGAGAAGCCCAATGTGACGCCTTGGGTGGCTCTCACCTGTGTCCCACACCTGCAGAAGCCCATGAGAGTCAATTTGAAATGCAGACAATGCCTACAACATTTGCTAACCTGAGAGAATGGTGTTTTGGTTTAAAATGTCTGTACTTCTTCATCTGCAAGGAGAAGTGTTGCCCCTTCTTTCATAGGAGTCTTGTTTCTGAAGCACACAAAGTAGTTGTCAGTGCTGGAGGGAACTCCTGAAATTGTTTCTCTACGGGAGGCTGGAATAATTTATGGCAAATATTATATGGGTTTATTTGGATAAATCAAAATGGGTGAAACAAGTGTCTCCTTAAGGAGGAAAGAATCCGAGTAAGATAGTATGTGATTGAAACTTTGAAGATTGTTGCAACCATGACTGTGCTTCTTACACAGCTCTTGCATTCAATTTTAAAAACAAATTGAAAAGACAACCTAGACTTTCTCATGTGCCACTCTTACAACAGGCACATTGGAAATGAGTAGAAATGGACCTGACAGCACCCCACAGTGTCCTGCTGCTGGGACTGAGTAGAGGATGACAACTTACCCTCACCGTAAGGAGCTGGAGGAGGACAGGGAGCTTTGCCACTGTTTTGTTTGTTGAAGAGAATCTGTGGCACTTGGGAATGTGGAGCTGTTTGCCAGCAGAGGCACTCTCCTGACCTGTTCCTTTCGACAGTGCTCTTCAACCTAATGCATTCATCGCAGCCTTTGCTGGAACAGCCTTCGTCTTCTTGGCTCTCTCCCCCTCATCTTTGGCTGCCAGTCTCTGTCATCCTCGCCTTCGTCACCTTACCACTTTCTCAGCTTTGAGTCCTAATCACTTAATGAAATTGTCCCCTTCTCCTCCAGCCTGAGCATGCCCACAGTTGGACCATACTGCCCAGGGAAGTGGTTGCATCGCAGCTCTGGAGGTTTTTAAGAAACATGTACAGGTGGCACTGAAGACATGGTTTCATGGTGGAGTTGGCAGTGCTGGGTTAATGCTTGGATTCAATGATCTTAGAGGGCTTTTCCAATCTAAACTATTCAGTGATTCTCTGAAATAACACTGACCCAGGAGCTGCCCTCTCTTTCAGTGCGCAGGCCACTACCACACTGCAGTGAAAAGTGCCAGAAATTTTTAACAGGTTCAAAACAAGTATTTTTTGTGGAACCTTTTTTGGGAAACTGTAGAACCATTTTGGCAGAAACACACTTGGCACACAAGAAATCCAAACAGAATGGTTGAAATCTGGCAAAGGTCAAAGGAGCTGAAGACAGCATCCTCTAACGGGAAGTGTCAGACAATCTTGAGACTACCAGTCCTGCCTGAAATAATACTGTAGAGGCCCGGAGCACGAGGCACACAATGCTGAGAGGGGAAATAACAATTCTTTCATAATTAAATGCACAAGGTTTGTAAACAGTGCTGATATCTTTAAAAAGTACACATTTTAAAAACACTTTCGTATACCAGTCTTCTAGTGTGTGTTAAAAGCAGCCAATTTCGTTCTGCAGTAAGTGCTTGCAGTCACCCCCTGTTCAGCAGAATCAAGTTTGTGTAAGATAAGGAATAGAGGAATGTCTGTGCTGGGTTGAAGCCCTGGTCAAAATACACAGATCTCCTGTTGCTTGGGAAGAAAATAAAGCTCCTATAACAACTGCTTGCATAAACACACCCAGAGGTGAAGTGTCTTCTTCATCCCAAGGCAGAGAGCGGTTGGGTTTGTCCTTCCAGTTGAGGGCAGGAGGATCCCAGCGTGTGGCTTTAGTCCTATCCACCTAAATGGTTTGGTTTCTGGAAGATACTACAATCCTAATAGCAGGGAAATTAGATAGAATAAGATAGGATAGATAAAAGTTGCTTAGAATATTGTGAGGAATGATAACCTGACAAGATGCTGTCCTTAGATAAATCTTGACCTCCAGAATACCCCTTTTACTTTACTGCCCGTGGGGATTTTTGCCCATCTCGATCCCTGCGCTCTTGCCGTGTGTTCTGCAGTGAGAGAACTTTTCCTGGAGGCTGAAGGAGTTAATGCAGAGCTGAATGACAGATTAGTCCAGGACAGGCTGTGATTTGGAGTAAGGGAACTATCCCAAATAGCTGGCCAGCTGCCAAGGGGATAGACAGCTTGGAAAACATACAGGGAGAGCTCTGGAGCAGCTCTGGGTGAGGATTATCTGTCAGTTTAACCACTGTGCTGCAGAGCCTGACTGACACACACAAACCTTCAGTTTGTCTAAAGAAAAACGATTAGCAAACATATTTTGTCTCTGGGCTGCTAATAAATTGAGTAAGAAACTCCTCTTTTATTTCCCTCCAATGTGTGTAAGAATAGGGAAAAATATTTTGATTAGAACATTTTCACTCCCTTTTCTTCCTCTCGGCACTGTTCTCCAGCCAGCTGTTGAGCTGATGAGGAGTGTAGAAGGGCTGTGAGAAGGGAGATTTTCTGAAAATCAGACACAGTTCTATGGGCGTTGAATGATTCAGAATTGTGTTCCACATAATTTACCAGGGATCTCTCACAGTACAGATAAGAAGTCTGCCAAGCAGCGGTGCAGCTGAAGAGGTTATTTCCGTCTTCACTCTCCTGGGCACAGCTGGTAGGTGGGATGTTTCAAAAAGGGGAAATTAAGAGTCAGGATATGGTGATTGAACTCCCCACGATACCAGATCAAGCATTTGGGTTTTGGTAGGTATACAAAAATGCTGGTATACGTTTGAATTGTGAATTTTAATTATTGCAGGCAATTAAAAGCTGCTATTTCTTTTTTTACCAGCCATTTGGTGACCTTGATGACAGAAGTGAATGGCCTCAGTCCATTTCTCTCTGAAAAAGGAACCACATTGAAAATATTACCATTATACTGGACTTCCTCACTGGCAGTCTCTGCCAGAAGGAGGAGGAGGAGGAGGAGGCAGACTGAAAGGATTAGAACAGCCAACTTTCTTTCAAGTCCTTTTTCTGGAAATTTTTCCACTATGCTAATATCTGCCACAGCGACACCAAAAGCATTAGCAAAGGCAAGATGTTAGGGCAGCAGAACTGCTGGAGTTGTCAAAACCTGCTGGTCCCTTCGCCAGGAGACACCTGGAGCTGCATCTGTCCTGGCATACTCCTTCTTGCTTGAGTGGAGCTCTGCAAGTGGGAAAAGCTCCAGACAAAGGGCCAGTGTTGACATAGCTGTGGTCTCTCCAGGCCATGGCTGAGACACATCACTAGGGTGGTATGAAGGGAAGTTTCCATTAACAATTGTTCCCGGCTTGCTTCCACCACCACCACCACCACCACTGTGGAGCTCTGCAGCTGTATTTCCAAAAGAGCTTAATGCTCAAGAGTTCTCATTTCAGCAACTTAAATAGAGGGGCTAAGTTCTTTCCAAAACATTTGGCAGTCATCAGCCCCCATTGAGAACAAAGCTTAAGCACATTAAACAGTCCAGCCACTTCACTGTTGTGAAAATTTGGCCGCCGTTGTGAGCGCAGTGTTTAAATAATGCAGAGTCTAGCAAAGGCATCTGGCTCCCGATGCTGGGCACTGAGGGGCCTTACCTTGCAGAGTGGGCTTCCTCCTTGGCCTATTGCTTGTGCATCAGAGCCTCCAAGCAGTCCTTTCTGTGGCTGTTGAAACAGCTGGGAAGCTTGCTGATGCGAGGATTAGTCGGCTTCTGGGCACATGACATTCAGATTGCTGTGCTTATTTGACCTACCTCTGATTGCGAGGAATTTAGTGCATAAAAATAACACCCCGAACAAATTTGGCAGGAGGATGCAGAGCAAAAGTGCCGTGCATGCCCGGGGAGAGGAGCCCGGGGATGTAACGCGAGGCCATACTCTGCGCTCCTGCAGTGACAGCAGTGCCGAGGCCAGCGCAGCCCACGCTGTCATCTTGGATTACAACAAGTTCCAGCACCACAGAGATGTCATGGCCACTGGCCAGCAAACTAACGAAGACAGGTTCCTGGCTTGCACTATTGGCAAAACTTGATAGAATAAATAAAAAGATCCTGGGTGCCAGGAGCTGCCCAGCGTAAAATGCTGGACCAAGCATTACTGGTTTTTCTGCCTGGGGCTTGAGATACCCTTGTTAATTCTGTTGTTCTTGATGGAGTTGCTGATCATTTGCAGGAACATGACAGAACAGAGACTGGCAGAGGTGTGTGTGCCGTGTGGGTGTAGGATATCTCACAGGGTAGCACTCTTGGGGCTCCTAGTGACGGTGTTTAGACACATGGTTTGTTCAGGCTTTGGTGAACAGCATTTCCCTTGAACGAGCTTCTCATTGGCACTGGAACATCTTGTGTTTGCTGAAGGGCTAGGTCTGTAGTTGCGAGAACTTCCTAGAGCAGGGGAGAGGAAATGTGTGCATAGAGGGAGCAAGGCAGGACCTTGACTGCCATGTCTTCTTCCAGATCACTGTGGAGGTGCATTGCTCTTTATTTTGCAGTTGCATTGCTAAGATGCAATGCCTCGATTTCCCATGTTTAAAAGGAATGTTTTTTCCCTTTTTTCAGAGTGATATTGTAAAATTTCTTGAGGCCAGTGACTACAGAGCTCATGTAATTGTGTAATATGGCACATTATAGATAAATGATAATATGAAAACTGATACTATATCTCAAGAACATCAGCAAATATTTAAATACAGGCTCTCTCACGTGGGGCAATTAGAAAGCTGGACCAGATTTCACAATCCATTTGACTTTTAGAAACACCCTGCAGGTTCACCAGAAATATTACAAAAGTACTCAGAACTCATGTCTTGCTTCATTTTTATCTGTATTACAGAATGTGCACCATTCGTAGGTGCATACTTCTGTGTATTTGTCTGCAGTAAAGCTCCGGAACAGGCACTCACTCAAGGAGCTTTTCCTGTGTTTCGTCCTTTAAACGAGGCCGTGGGGGCCCATCCATCCATCGGCGATGGATCGGCCCCCACGGACAGCAGAGCTGCCGGGGTGCGCGGGATGCGCGTCCCTTGACGGGAGGTGACACCGGGGCAGGGAGGTGACTCAGACCCGCACGCCGCCGTCTCCAGGAGGGTGAAGCTTGTGAGAAGCCGCCCCGCAGCCACAGCCGTGCGGGCCGAGCCTCCCCCCGGCTGTCCGCGTTATCCCGGAGCGCTGCGCTGGGAACGCGCACCCATCACCCGCGGCAGGCGCCGCACCGCGGGCGGGCGGGGGAAATGCCGTGCCGCCGCCGCTTCCCGGTTGTATGGTTGTATTAACGGGGGACAGCTGGAAACGCCACGTTCCTAGCCCCGAGAGCGGGGAGAAGCCGCTGGCACCGCCAGTTCCCGGCTGGATTAACGGGGGACAGCGGGAAGCGCCATGTTTCCAGCAGCGCGTCCCGAGCCAGGGGCGGCAGCGCTCCGCAGTGGCACGATGCGTGCAGCAGCATCCTTTCCTCTCGTTCCCTCTCCTGCAGCCACATCCATATTTTGATAACTTTGATCCTCCTTTTCTCCTCTCCCCGGCCCTCACCAGCCTTTCCTGGAAGCTGATTTTATCAGCTCTAAAATAGGAGTTACAAAAGTTCTCCCTTAGGAAGCCCTGCGCAGTGCAATTCCCCTGGTGCATTTTCCATGTGGTTCCCATATTATTAAAATAAAACCTACATTGTTAATGCTGGACTAGAATTAAAAACTACATATAATGTTTACTGTCTTACACCCTAAATATTGCAGATGTGGGCACAAGTAAGGAAATATTATGCAGCCAAAGGATGTCTTTGTAGTTATCATGAAAGCCATCAGATTACTAAAGTCGAATTAGCAAATAGCCAAAATTATGAAAGAATATCTGCTTCAATCAGAAGTCCTCCCTCTGAAGTCTGTGAGGCTTCTACTTCTGAGGCATGTGAAAACTTCTGAAAATTCTGCCCCCAGGGATAGTCCGTGTTTAGGCAGCTGACTTCAGGATCCTATTTTTGGAACCTTTGGCTGAGATTTTAAATTGGATTTTTAGTGGGAATGGTGCCTGAATTGGTGCTGTAGGATCCTGAAGGCTGTATCTAAAATCAAAAAAAGAAAAATGGGAGTGATATCACTCATTTTCTGGGGATACACTCCTTTTCTATTAGATTTTATATACCATAAAAGAGAAATGCAGCATCAATAAGTGTCTTCTTCATTTTTGCAGAGCATCTTTAAGGAATTGTTGTAGCCTTTCATGTTGCTGGTTTCCTTCACTGTCTTTTAGAATATCCCTGGTAGGATTTCATAGAGAATAAATAGCAGTCTCCTTGGAGTGCTTCAGCATAACTGAAAGTACACTTTCATGAGATGCTATCCATGGCAAGTACTGTACATTGTTTGATTGTAAAACAAACATACCCTCAAATGTATAACTGTGAGGGGTTACAGTGTGCTGATAAATCTGAACTAAACAACAGTACTTATGATCTGTTCCTGAGGATGGGATCCTAATGAAATGGCACAGGTTGGAGCAATTTATCTTCTGCCTGCAGTCCAGTGCAACTCAGTGTCAGATTCAGTGACGTTACGTGGGAATCCAACATTAGCAACCAGTTAGGAAGAGATTCTGAATATAAAGGCCATGAGCATGTCCAGATCAGAATATGCGCCTTGCAGAATGGACAATCTAATATTTAGCAAGAGTAGATACCAAATCTGAAGGGAAAGCTGAAAGAATTATTGCTTGTAAAGTATGTAGAGATCTTCTAAAATCCATGTCCTTTGATACAATTAACATATTTTTTCTAACCCAGCTGTATTTATCCTGTATTTCTGTAGGTCAGATCTTGCCAGCAAACCGGAACACACCGAGCCCTATTGATCCTGAGACTATCCAAGTTCCTGTTGGCTATGAACCTGACCCTGCAGATCTTGCTCTGTCCAGCATTCCTGGTCAGGAAATGTTCGATCCTCGCAAGCGCAAGTTCTCCGAAGAAGAGCTGAAACCCCAGCCCATGATTAAAAAAGCTCGCAAAGTTTTCATCCCAGATGACCTGAAGGTAATTTGGAACTGGTGACGAGGTGATTCCTACAGGGTCTCTGACAGTTGCTCACTGAGGTTTGGGGCATTAATTTGTTTGTCATGTAAGGTAAATCTTTCAGTCTAAATCTGACTTTGCTGTAGAATAAAACTGTTCAGGGTTCTGAATGAGACTGAAGGAAGGATGTCCCTTATTAGTTACGCAATAGCTGAAATTCATGAGCTCAATATTCATTTCCTTTGTATGCCAGAAACTTCCTGCTTGACCTTGGACAAGCTTGCTTTGTCCCATATTTCCCACTTATGAAACAGCCTGATCATGTTTCCTTTTTCTTCATCCTTTGTCTATTCATGTTTCCTTTTTCTTCATCCTCTGTCTATTCAGCACAGGCTGTGAATCCTTCAAGGAGAATGGAGGACCCTGATGATGACAGACTGAAGTATATTGTGTCTTGTTTGGAAGTTGCTGTAGCTCTGTGTTTAATAATGAATGAGAACACTATAGTAAAAACTGTATTTCACTAATATATATTCACTAATCCAGGTGAAAGAATCTAGACAAGTGGTAGGAAAACAGAAGAAAACAGAATTTTTCTGCTGAGAAGTGTTTTAATACAATACGTAAAGTACAATACTACATCGATATTTTAAAAGAAAGAGTCTATGCCACTCACTGCTTCTGAGATGTGAAGAGCAAAGTGTGTGAAGATAGCAGGAAAATTGATCAACTGATCCAGGTTATCAAACACTCTGAACATTATTTGCAAAGTTGTTTTCCTGGTATGTGCTTTCCAAGAGGATCTCTTTAATCAGAGGCAGAATTTCATTCTGCTGGTGCTACTGCCCCCAAGACACAGCCTGAGAGCCTGTTGGAGTCAGTGGGAATCCCTGGCTGCACGTGCAGGGAGCCTGGGATACCATGTGTTTGCACCAGATTGATAGCATTAGAGAAAGAAGCTATTTTTATCCCTAAGCATGCTGTGGTGCAAGTTAAAAGCACAGAAATCGCAATTCCAGTAGTGTTCAGGTTGCTGTCACTCAGCTTTCCTTTGCAAAGGTTTGCCTGCACCTTGTTGCTTACCTGGGCAAGTTCTACTGCCTGTGATGCCCTGTTGGGTTGCAGTACCCAAGGGAGAGGTATTTGCTACAGGAATGGCTGGAGTGTTCTCCTTGGTGCCATTTCTCCCTTTGTCACATCTCCCAGGTACCCTTATTCATCAAAGCAAGCTTTTGGCAAAGGTCCTGTTGGCCAGAGGTGGAACCCAGCAGTGCAGCACAGGAGTGAAGCAGGAGTTCAGGGTCTCTCATTCCCTGGGGATCATCCCATCACTTGCCCTTGACTTGTTTCAGAGCACTTGACCCCAGTGCTGCTTCTGTGCTGGCATGTGGAGCAGCCTCTGGGTTCTGGGGGAGGGTAAGCAGATTAGACCCGTCAATCGTCTCTGGGCTGCATGTGATTTGGAAATGCCAGCCTTACCTCTTTCAGGCCTGGATTAAGGGATTTGCTATAGCAATTTGTTAAAATAAAGAGGGATGAAGCCTAGGTGGTACACTAATAAATTGCTTAAAGCTGATTTTTATGGACTGGAATGAGATGGGAAATTATAAACAAGATTTGGGTCATAGCTTTTTTCTGCATGCTTGTTTTTTTGGAGGATTTTGCAGGGCCCCATCTAAGTACAGGTGAAGAGCCATTTAGAGATAATGCTGGCTCCAGATCAGCATTCCTGCACACTTTGTTGAGCCGAACTGATAGAAAGCAGTTCAAGAGCCCTCCTGCCAGAAGCTGTTTTGCTCCTGATTTGCTTTGTGCAGCAGCAGAAAGTGCAGAGCAGCAGGATTAGGCCAGGCTGAAGGACCCAGAAGTGGTGAGTGTTTGCTCAGTGCAGCATAGGAGGAGCTGGGTCTCCTGCCCTGTGCTGGTCCTTGGGAGCTGCACAGGGAAATGGAAGCATGTTAAGATGAAGAAAGAGGAAGTCTGAGCTCTGTGACTTGGCCAGGCAGTTTGAGGGTTGAGTGGCTGCATCACTCTTACTCTGCAGGGGACTGAATTTCACTTTTCACAAGAGATTCTGCCCACTTTGTATTTCCTGAGTTGTTCCAAAGTTCTAAATTCAGTTACGAAGCAACATCGAAGCTGCCGTTTTGCTGAAGGCCACTTCATTAGAAGAGTGGAAAAATCAGGTGAAATTCAGTAGTTACTTCAAGTCTTTGATACACCAATGCAGTAAGGTGATCTAGAGGCAAGTCTTCAGGGATAATGCTCTGGGAGTGTGTTAGCTTATGAAACCTCAGGGGGTAGTGGACCTATTTCTGACCAATGCTTTTTTTTTCCACAGTCAAAGCCTATTGCACTAATCTCTGTGGTTGGTCCCAGAGCAGCCATCATTGCTGTGCCAAGGAATCCTCTTGCAGTGACTTAGTGATGCAGACAGGAACATTTTGGGGCTCATGGAGTGCTTTGAACATTAAAAAAAAGCAGAGCAGTAGATTAAATGGGTGATAGCAACACAGAGAGTAAACCAGGTGTTGGCTGGCAGCGCTGAGCAGGGCCAGAGGTAATTAGTGCTGCTGCAGCCACTGTGCAGGGTGAGTCATGGCACGCAAAGGTGGATGTGCTAACTAGGTCAGCCTAGATGGGAGATGGATTGTACCTTCAGAACATTGCTTCACTTTTCCTTGGAGGAATTCCCTGTCAGGATGATGAGGGGGTTAGCATAAACATTCTGACAGAAACATGTGAGGGCATCTGTACTCCCAGGGTGGATTGTGCCATGCAAAGCTGTAACTCCAGCCCCACGGTGCTGTGGGTTGACACTGGAGCCACCCGCAGTCTGGAGGCGGCTGCTGGGAGCAGCTCCCGGTGGGCAACTCTGCTTTTACCAAAATCTAACACCTTTGTTTGCCTCTCTCTGTGTCTCACGAGCAGGATGACAAATACTGGGCCAGGCGCAGAAAGAACAACATGGCAGCGAAGCGCTCGCGGGACGCGCGGCGGCTGAAGGAGAACCAGATCGCCATCCGCGCCTCCTTCCTGGAGAAGGAGAACTCGGCCCTGCGTCAGGAGGTGGCCGACTTGCGGAAAGAGCTGGGCAAGTGCAAGAACGTCCTGGCCAAGTACGAAGCTCGGCATGGCCCCCTGTAAATCCAGGGCGGGGGAAGTGGGGTGTTCTGGGTTTTTTCTTTTTTCTTCTTTTTTTTTTCTTTTTTTTCTTTGTCGCGGGTTGGCATTTCACTAGATGGACAATGTGTTTCCTGTTTGATAGCACCACACCCAAACCAACCTTTCTGTCTTCAGCACTTTACCAGAAGCAGAAACAAAACTGACTTAATGTTGGTTTTTTTGTTGTTTTCTTTTTTTTTGTTTGCGTGTACGTGTCCCTGCGTGTGTGTATGCACACGTGTGTGCCCAGGTCTTTGTCCGTGGGTGTGCATGTGTGTGGGTGTGGGTGTGCGTGCGCATCTCAGCACTTCCCATTTTTATCAGCCCTCTTCAAAGGGTGCCACATTTTTACCTGGACTGTTGAGAACTGCCATAGTAAGCTTTTAATTATCTTTTTTTTTTTTTTTTTTAGGTCTGCTTCAAAAAAGGAGTTTTTTTTCTTG
>VXAZ01008952.1:381294-407218 GCA_013399875.1 Gymnorhina tibicen | reverse complement strand
GCTAATTTGGGGGGGGGGGTGCAAATGTCCCCCAACCTTCCCAGCTGCCACCTTCCCAGCTGCTGTGTATAACCACAGCAAATGTGCATTTACATGAGATGAAATAATTCAAATTATGCTATAATTAGTGCTATTTACTATTTAACCAAAAATATTTTATTTTAAAAATATATACATATATGTAAGTAATAAAGTGGTATACTGAAAGCACCATTTACATATATACATTATACTCTTTATATATCATGAGATGTGATCCTGTATTAATTTGCTGTAAATTCATACAGTAAATTCATAAAAATGCTGCATATCAAGGAGTACTTTTTATTGTGGTATACAAAGTCACTCATTAATTTTAATCTCCATTATAGCTAATATTTTATATAGACCAAATGACAGATAATACATACTACAGGCTTTTAGATATCTAGCTTATATAAAAAGATACAGCCTGGGAGAGAAAAACTAACTCAGCACTAACTCTTCCTGTATACAAGTTACTAAATATGTGTACATGTACCTATATATATAGCTGGGTACAGAGCATGATAGATAGGCACACATATCTATAAAAGTCTGCATTTTGATGTATATCTGGTACATATTATGCACAAAATGTTTTAGTAACACATTGACTCAATCTTCCCTCTGTGTGTGCATGCTTTCATTAGTTTTAAATATATAGCTATAATATAAATTCATATATCTTAATATACATATTAAAGATATGTATATATATAAATTTATAAATATATAAATTAAAATTGCATTTTCATATACCATGTTTATCATAATTGCTTTTAGCTTCCTATTTTTACACACCATTATAAATATATAAATAACTTTATTAATATAAAGGTTTTTAATGAGACAGAAAGTGTATTTGGTCTAGTAACCACACACACGTGCATCTGCACAAGCACATATATCTCTGCATCCATAGAGCTATACATTGACTAATTATACTTTCATAGAACATATTTAATAGCACTTATTTTATTACTAAACCTTTATATCCTTTTTTAAAATATATATATATTTTTATTGCTATAAAAGTCTGTTTTTTGCCATATATGTTACGCACAAACTATAATTGCTATAATACACAAACACAGTGTGGGCACACACATCCTTGTAGCTCTATCTCTATATATGTTTTATATATTTACAAGTTTAATAACTGTATTTCATAGAGGCTACCAGAATTTACTACTTGAATAAACCTTTTTAATACACATGAAAAATATTTTATTTTTAGAAAGGTGCCTTTATGATACATGCTCTGAATTGTGCACAAGAGTTGTCATAATATACCCATATATATATACATTTCCACACTCACCTGTGTGCCTATATAGCTCTGGGTGTCTATAAACTGTGTATAAATATATATATGTACAGAGAGAGAGAGAGTGTGGAGAGAGAGAGTGTGTGTGTTTCTATATGCATATATATAGATATGTATGTATATATACACTATACATATATATGTATATATATATGTAGTGTGTCATATACTGCTGTATACACTGATATAAATTAAATTATATTTTCATACAGCATACTTAGCAGAATTTAATAATCTAGATTAATATTTTTATATTTCTAGTTATGTATTTTATTGCTATAAAGGTCTGTTTTCACTACACATGCTGTATTATGCACAGACACATGTATGTACATGCACACACACGTGTGCACTCCCCTTCCTCTCACTGTCTACTCAGACAGAAATGTAATAATTTTATTTCCATATAGCATATGGAACGGAATTAATAAGGTTTCTAATATTTTTATATGAAGATGCATCTAAAAATTGTCATCACTGACATGTAAAGATCTGAGTATAAATATATAGTATATATTGTGCACCAAAAATGTGTTTTAATTAGCCAGAAATACTCCCCGTAGCTCTTGTGCTCACCCCTTCTGTACACACACGTCTCTGTCACAGAGGTTTCCATGTACACACTCAGGACAGAAAAATAAGTTAAAAAAAATGGATATGTTTTCCCACAGAGACACATGTATAAAACAAAGTGGTTAAAAGGTTAAAAATTTGTATTTTCATGTTATTTTTAAAGGCTAGATTTATATTTTTGTATTTTTTCAAATATATATAAAGTAGATTTTATGATTATGAAGATTAATAAAAGTTATATGGGAAACAACATATGTTTCTTCTAATACACATATTCACCCCCATCTAGGTGTTTCTGCACATTTATCTTTACATGCACACAACTGGAGACATTTAATAATTATATTTCACACTGCCAACTCAACAGCATTTTCTTCATTAATGTGGATTTAGAGTTTTTTGTATACACATTTTATGGCTACAAAGATTATATTTGCTATATATATTATTCATTATGTACAAAATATATTTGTTATAATGCAGAAACGCACAAACCCTCCTTGACTGCCTCTGTGTGTGCTTTTAGCAGCCTTCTGATTATTACATTTTTATATAAAGTATAGAACAGATAATACATAAAGCATGCATTTGGAGACGTTTTCTTTTTTATTTTTTCTTTTTTATGCACTATATGACAGGATTTTCATGTATGATGAGGTATTTATTAGCACACATTTACATGTCCAGAGAAAATTTAGAAGTATTATTAATATAGTGTAGTTAGTAGCATAACTATGCTTTAATATGTAAGTATTTAAAATAAACCATCTCCTCTCCACCCCAAGCCAGGAGACACCCCAAACACATCTTGATGAGGAGCCAAGAGCACATTTTGGGGTAGTTTTCTAGAGCTTTTGCCACTTTGGGGTCCTAGCGGTCCTCCCACCCGCTTTGACTTCAGGATAAATTTGGTGGATTTAACATTTCTGGGGCCATTCACGGATGAAAGGATCCCAGAAAATCCATGATTTAAAAAATAAATAAAAGACTGGAAAAGTCCGGTCCCGAGGTGTTCGCTTGGCCGGGCACAGCCCCGACTCCTGCAGCTCTGGAGTATCCAAGGTCGCCTTAGGTCTGGGGTTGCTGTTTCTTTTTAACTTCCTTTACCAGAGTCCCAGTTTTCATAAAATCTGTGAGAATTTAAGAATCTTTGAGATTATTTAAATCCTCTATCACTCTTGCCCACTGCTTTAAGAAAAATTATTCCGGAGCAAAAGAAAGACACAGCCTTACCCACAGCCAAGTCTGGACGGCGAAAAAAAGAATCCTTAATATTGCATTTAAGAAGAATAAATAGGATTTGTTACTGTGACTATGATCGGTGCGTTTCCGCAGGGTATTGTTATTTCTTTTTTTTTTTTTTTTTAACATGTAATCATTCCCTAGATGCAAATGTGGGTGGGGAAGTGGGAGAGATCCGTGGTGGGAATGCCGAGAGCCCTTCCCAGCTGACACAAGAGGTCACGCAAGAGCCGTGAGCGGCTCCCGAGCGCTGGGATCTGCTCCAAAGCACCGCCAGCTTTTCCTCTTTAATATCCCCTTTATCCTCCCTCGGGTGCTTCTCCCTCGATGCAGCCGCTGTAGGTGAGACCCCGTGAAGATCCAAGTCACCGGTGGTCAGGGGACAAACGCAGTGTCACCCCACCAGTGCCACGGCTCTGCCCGAGCCCAGTGTGAGACATCGGGGGCTGGAAGGGCCGGGGTGCCCGAGGTGCTCCAGCTGCTGTCTGGAAGTGTGAAACACACTGGGACTTAAAAGGATGTTGCTCAATCATTTTTCACATTCACAGACCAATTTTAACTGAAATGTGAGAGTTAATCCCACCTGCAGACAGCACCCAACAGCCAGGTTTCACCTGGGATGGATGAAACCAGCCAGAGGTGATTTATTGTAACCAGGACTTTGGCCCAGCAACCTAATTCCTCTAACCTGTATTGCGTTCCCTGTTTTCCCTCTCCACCTCTCCAGCCTCCAGACAGAAACATCAGCCCTGGGAAAGGACACAGCCCCCTGTTCAGCTGTGTCTCAGCTCCAGGCCCACCTTGCAGATGAACTGGTTGCCGAGTACCGAGTGCCGAGTCCCAGTGGCCCTGGGATGAGCAGGAGAGCTCATGAAGGGAAGGGACCTATTTCCCTGCCCCAGTTTTGCAGCCCCTCGGGCCTTCCCTTGCCATTTCCCCCCTGCCCTGCCCTGTTGGATGGGGCTGGAGGAATCAGCAGCAAAATGGAATCACAAAGGCAAAGCCCCCCAGGGCTGAGTCAGAGGATGTTGCGGGGGAGGAGAAGGTTCAGTGAGGAAAAGTCCCTCAGCAGGTCGGGACAGTGGGAGATTCTTTACTGTCTGTGGAGTGCTTTGGGGCTGGAGGGAAGCAAATGTGTGTCTGGTGGGATGCACAGCACACCCCAGCTGGGATGGAAGGGACTGTCCTGAAGATGCGGCTGTGAAGCAAAAGCAGCACTGGAGACAGGTGGGAGATTGCATTAAAATACTAAAAATAATAGTAATTTTTAAAAGCCCAGAAAGTAAAGAAAAAGAGAATTAGTTAAAAAAACCCCAAACCCACCAAACAAACAATAAAACCCACCATCATCCAACAACAACAAAAAAAAGCCACTCATGCATCAACAATAAAACAAACCAATAACCAGAAGAAAGAGTGCTAAGAAGGAAAAGGTGCCCTCCTGGGATGCTGTGTGTGCTGGTTTTGAGGTAGAGTTAATTTTCTTGCTTGATGTCCTTCTCCTTAACCACAGGATTACAGCTTCTGCTTCCACCTCTCCCTCCTTCTGCACTGTCACTAATTTCTCATGTCCCTGTGTCACAACATCAGCTGGGAAAACCGTCTGGAGTCTGGAACACCCTGCTGGCTCTGTCAAACAAGGTGGCAGGGAAGCAAGATTGAAGGGACTGAGTTTGTTTAAATCTAGGGGAGAAGAAAGCAAGGGAAGAAGTGACAGTCTCCAGCTACAGAAAAACTGCCTGGAAGGGCTCTTCTCTGAGCTGCTGCAGACAGGACAAGGAGTAACAGGCTTAAAGTACAGCAAAGAAAACAGTGCTTGGGCAGCAGGGAAAAAAATAAAAACCAAGAGGGCAAAACATTGAAATAAACTCCGTGGGAGGATTGTGAAATCCCCATTATCAGAGGCTTTTTAGAACAAGTCTGTCAGGACTGACAGGCAGAGTCCATCCTGCCTGCAGGTAGAGGAGGGGCTAAAAATATCTTACAGTCCCCTCAATCTTTATTTTCACTGTTTTAGCAGAAGGCTGATTAAGCTGCTCACCACCACCATCAGCTTCAAGACAAAAGCCATTTCCATTCAAACACATTCATATATTAAGACACATATTAAAAAAAAATCCATATTCCCCTCCTAGACCAATCCTGAGCTTCCCATGTTCATGGGTTTTGATTAGAGAAGACAGCTGAGTTTCCACAGCAACAAGGTTCAATCCTTCAGCATTTAAGATGCTACTCAATCCTTGCTGGTTGAAGCCAAAAGTGCCACAGGTTCCCCAAGTTCAGCAGGTGGTGTGGGTTGGGTTTCAGTGTTTCAGCATCCAGAATAACTACAGCTCTCCATCCAAACATCCTGTGGGCTGCTCTGAATGTCCTGTTGGAGAATGGCTCAGTTGCTGGCTGGCTGTGTCACAGGAGCCACATGCCACATTTGGTCACGCCTCTGTGCCATTCCTGGAAGCCACCACCACCCACCAGACAGCGAGGAGGTGCCTGCTGGAGCTAAAGCCACTCATTCAGTCAGTCTCTACCAACAGCTTTTCACCTCTGTGAAAATTTAAGGGAGATTTGCAAAGGCACCTAAAGGATTTGGGCACTCAAATCCATGCCAGCAGGGCTGGGGCTGCTAAGCAACAGAGACATCTGAACAGATCCCTCTGAGAGCACACGAGCTTCATTAGCCAATGATGTAACTTCTGTTATAAAACTGGCCTCTCTGCCAGCCTTTTGCAACAGGATTTTGGTTCCCCAGCTTATCCTTAGGAGCAAGCACCCTGGTTCTGCCAAGGGAACAAGCACTGCCACATCACTGCTCACCGCAGACAGGAGGAGGATGCCTAGGGTGGAATCAATCCAGTGACAGACACCCAGCTCAGTAACAAAACACCATCCGCCAAACACTACCCAAACAGGAATCTCACAGTCTCACAGAAATCTCACAGAAAGCTTCTATCAAGAGAGCCCTGCTTTCCCTTAGGGTTCGGACCTGTGAGTGGAACTTCTCTGTGCGTTCAGCTGGCACCTGGGATGGGTGCTCTCTGCTGAATTCTCCAGGCAGGCTGCAAAGCTCATGCCAACCCCAGAGGCTGAGCAGCCTGGGGGTGTTTAGCCCCAGGGACAGTATCACCACACCACTGCTGCTTGTGCCACTTGGGCAGTGCTGGGAATGCCAAGTTAAAGGCATCCCAACACTTCCAAATTGCCACTAGAGAATATCTCAGGTATCTTACATCCATTCCCTTCCCTATGATGGTGGTTGGTGAATTTATTCAGATAAGTGATGACTGAAACACTCCCAAGCAGCAGCATGGAGGAGCAGCCTCTGGCTGTTGGAGCACAGTGGTCCACGGCACAGGCTGAGAAAAGGAAAGCAGAAAGCACCCATACCCTGGAGCCAGCTCTGCTGTGCCATCCTGATCACTCTTTTGTCAACTATTTTTAGCTTTAACCTTATGGCACCTATTGATGGGTGAAAGCAATCAGCAGCAGAGCCCAACATCCTGCACTTTCTAAAAATAGCAAAGCACAGAGAAAAGATTTAGTCAAGCACATGATGTAACCATGATAGGCTTGGCCTTCAGAGACATCTCGTGGCTAAACACACCAGACCCAAGTAAAGAATTGTGTAGAGGTTCTGAGCAGGAGGGGTATTTAAGCAAGAAAAAAACTATGAAAAATTTTAGTATCTTCTCTTTAACTTGCTCATTCCAGCCCCAACAATGTGCATTTTATAGAATATCCTGAGTCGGAAGGGACCCACAAGGCCACTCAAGCCTCTTGGAAAGGACTTCCTTACTTACCCAAGACTGGGAGATGGCAACAGAATTTCTTACCATAATCACAGATAATTAATAGGAATGTGGAGCAGACAGGATTGGAACAGCAGCCTGCTTTTAGACCTTTTTTAGTTAACAAGAAGAAAAATGAATTACTGTCTTTGTGCATTCCTCGCTGTTTAATTTAAACAAATACAATTCAAATAAGAGCACTCTAAGATAAATCCTTAAATGAAGCCCTTCATTTAATAGAATCACTTTTTGATGCACAGGATATTGTGTTATAAAAACATGATCTAAGAGTATATCCAGTACTCAAAGTACCTGCTGCATCCCAGACATCTTCTGGAAAGGTTCATCTGTAAAACTGAAATGTTTTCTATCACCGCTTCATTTAGACTCAGCCTACTTGTTGCACTTCTAAAACCTAGAGGCATAGAAAATACAGAAGCAAGTGCTTTTAAAAACATTTTACTCAGGAAGACAAAGAAATCCCATCTCTGTATGGCAGCAAACATTACTGGAAAAAGCACTATCCTTACTCCTGAGAGGAATCAGCCTCGAGAGCTGTAATTAGATGGAGGGGAAAAAAGAAAAGACTAATTGATATGCTTGTTTTTCAGACAGAAACACATTTTTAGTTCAGCGTGCCTATATTTTATGTAATGATACTCCTCCAGGGATAGGAGCAAAATTATGTATTTCAATGTTCTAAGCTGAAAAAAAAATCCCAGTATATAATGGTATAAGAAAATTGATCCAGAACAGCAAAAGGGAAAAGCAAGTTCTAAAATTTAGACAGAATTTAGACCAAAATTTAGACAGAAATATATTTTTTTTCCATATTAAAACCTGAATAATTTGGATTGCAGTCTTTCCTACTATTTTTAAAGCATTGGCTGAGCAGGCATGATGGTCCCCAGCTTCAACTCAGGTTCCCTTTTGTCAGGAGTAGCCACAGTGTCAGTCTCTGATGGCCCTGCCCAAGCGATGGAGGGGGAAAAAAAAAACAACCACCAAGAATAAAAGAGTTTCCAAATTGCACCAAATGTTTATTGTTAGTCTAGTACATTCAATATCATATTGACTAGAATACAGTAATTCAAAATATTTTTGGCGAATTGAAATTTTTTAAAAACCGTTTCAAACACTCCAAAAAGCAAATGCCATGAAAAATTAACTTAAAATTAAAACAAACATATTCAAGCAATAGTTTCACTTTTGACTACAGAAATCCTTTAAATGTATTTTAGTGGTTTTAACAGTACTGCATTTCAACAAAATATATAGACTCACAAAAAGTGGAAAATATTAAAATAGACACAATGTTAAAAAACTGAGGCATCCACATGTGTGAGACCGTTGTAGCAGAATCACCTGCCCAGCCGTTCCCTTTGCTCTCTTTTGGGGAAGTTCATGAGTTTGCTGTGCTGCTGCCACTTCTCTGATCACCTGCTACCACCACACAGCAATTCATCAATGTCTTGAATTTAAAGCTTGTCCCTCTGGTAAATTCCCTATACAAATGCAAATATTCTAAAACTTGTGATCCTCTAGCAAATCTGAGTGAAACAGGACCTTTAAAACATCCCTATCTTGTTATCTTTTGTTTGCAGACAGGCAATATCCAGAACAAAATCTGAAAAAGGCAACACATTTTGGTTTTGTTTTTAAATACTGACATGAAAAACTGGGTAAATTAGAAAAAGGATAACGTCAATCTTAATATAAGACATTCATTACATAGTGGGACAGGATACAATTACTGGACAAGCAGGATTACAATGACTCTTCTACACTGGTCATTAAAGTACAACAATCATGACCTGCTACCACAGCTGGATTTCCTGTACAGACAGACAGCAACAAAGACCAGTTGGACTCTGTGTGAAGTCCCAGGATGACAAGCAACACCCTATCAAGTTCTCCAAGCTCTGCTCCCTGCCAGGCTGTGCTTGTGAAGAACCCTGAGCTCCAGGTGCTCAGCAATGCTTGCCTGCTGCTCCTACCAGGATTTCCCAGCAGAACTACCCCACCAAAAGCTGGTGGGACCAGTCAGTTTAAGTCCCTTTGGAAATCCAAGCCTCACTGTCACATGTGTGTACATGGTTTGGGGAAATGAGTGTCCCTGGCTTGGATGGGGGATATTCCTCACACGAGCCCTCACCCTGGGCAGCACGGGTCCAACTGGGAACCTGGAGGAGAAAAATCACCTCAGCTATTCCTTTACAGCTCTTCATCACAAATAAAGCCAACCTAAGGTCTGGTTCAGTGGTACTGTAAATGAGCAGAATGCTGCCATGTTAGAACTCAGCAGAATCACATTTAGGTTTTAGTTTGTAAAAGTGGTTATTACAATTACACCTGCAACACAACCTTCAGAAGAGGTACAGTGTTCTCTTGTCAGGACAGGGTGTGGAATGTAACCATTTCTTACAAGATTTTGCAACATGAGTAGCTGCATAGATGAAAGTTGTGTGTCTTCAGTTCAATAAATGTACTTCTAAAGTTTACAAAAAACACAAAAATTTTCTATAAAAGTCACATTATACCAAGATAATGGGTGGTAAAAGTAGATTAGTTGTCTCGATTCATGTTTAAGAAATGACTCGTGGAAAGGTGATAGAAATCAGTTCCAGGTCAAGAGCATTATGTTTTCACTATTGCACTGACTTCACCATTTGAATCACTAATTTAGAAAAATTCACATAGTTAAAAATTGTAAAATTAAACTAGGATACAAAATTTGTTTGTAAACATCAGGTAGCCAGTTCTGTTAATGTGGAATGGACTCTTGGTTACTGCAGTACAGTATCTTGGTTATTTACAGCACTTGCCATGTGATGAGCAATGGCAGGACACAAACGTCAGTTCACAGTAATTGTGTTCACAGAACTACCAAAGTCAGTGCAGTTTTGCTGTGCAATTCTTCCAATTCCCCCAAATTCCTTAAGTCAAATAATACTGTTACAGAGGCCAAGTGCAGATTAATTTTTTATATATATCTATATATCTATGTAGATATATAGAGATATACATAATCTCACAAGTGACGAATGATGTCTGCAGGACTTCTGTAAAGGTACTTCCAAATGGCATAGTAATGGACAGCAGCTGCTGTGGCCACGAAGATGTGCCAGATGGCGTGGGCAAAGGGGATCACTCCGTCACTCTTGAAGAACACCACACCCAGGCAATAGATCAAACCTCCCCAGGCCACCTCCTGCAGTCCCTCGGTGTTGCTCTGCCAGGGAACAAGGACAGGTCAGGGGCAGGGTGCAAAGGGGGCAAAGTGTATTTATGGACAAAATACAAAATGCTTTTCTCCCCCAAGCAAAGGAAGCTGGCTGTGACAGCTCAGAAGATCTTGGGTGGGACAGATGAACAAGTGAGAAATGCAGTGTATTGATATTACACTTTGACAAATGCCCAATAATGTGTTTATATGCTATGTCCCCATAGCACTAGAGAAGTTATACTGGGATAACTCAAGAACTAAAACAAGTTTGATGGTTTGCTTCATCAACAGAGCAGACAAACAGAGACAAAGAAAACCACATTACTCTGTGAAAGTGTGAGTTTAATGCAGCTCCTCCCCGCTGGATGAAACTCCCAGCAAGACTTTGATACAGCCAGTTAAGGCATTAACTTGAAAATGCGTCAGGTTTATATTAGCAGCAGAGAGGGTTAATCAACATTATTTAAAATGTGTAACTATAAATAAGTTTGGAGTAGGACGCTTTTCAGATGCACCAAGAAACCAAAGCTTTCTTTATCTACACAATACAGCCCAGACTGAACAAAACAAGGCAGCATTTCACTGAAATGTAAACTATAAATCCAAACTATGACTGGTTGTATTTGGTTGTTCTGCAGAGAACATTTACAATTACAGTGTACTAAAATGAACATCTCTGCAGAAGAAAGAGCTGCACTGGAATTGAAGCTGGGTATAAAAGGCAAGTTTCGTTTGTTTGCACTGCTAATAGTCACATTCCTTACCATGGATGTCACTACCAGAGCAGGAGAAAATCCCATCGCTAAATAGAAAAAGAGCTCAACGATCTTATACCTAAAAAGGAATGATTTGAGTCATTTAAGGAGGAGTACAAAAGGATGAACATTTCCTTCAATATTAAAAAAGAATATTTTAAATTATGTGCTGGTATAGGGTCATTATTCAAAAAGCTTTTCTTGCAGATAGATAACCAGTGTTTTATGACAAAATTAAAACTAGTGTTTATCTCTGCATTGTAGAGTTGCAGGCAATACCTTCTCTAAATATTGCCTAGATGCCTTCACTTGAAGTAAGTACCAGTGAGAATAAAACACTGAGACAACTTTAATTTTCTCATTTGATGAGAATCTTGGTAGCTCATCTCCAAAACACAGAAAGTTTGGTCTTGTTCCCTGAGGATAATTTTCAGTTTAAAGTTAAATGCAAAGAATAATTCTTACTTTTCATGGTAGAGAAATACATAAAGGGTTCCTCCAGCAGCCATTAGCCAGATAAACCATCGCATGTGAGATGCCAGAGGTCCCAGCTCACGGAGATTTAACCTGGAGGCACAAAGATTCCAAGAGACAGAAGTGATAAGTGAACGGACCACACTGACACAGGAGCAGTATGGACTGATAAAAACAAATAATTACTCAGAGGTTTAACTGCAGAATGATGGGGGAACAAACCCTGGGACATTCTATCCACAGAGAGGCAGAAGGTGCTTGCATTGATGGGTGGAAAGCATGAAGTGAGATATGTGGAATACAAATAAACTGCTTTCTGATGTTTTCTAACATCACTTTCTGTTCAGCAAGGCCCAGGAGATGGCATTACAATGTTTGTTACAACACATGTCCTGGGTTACAGTGTATTCTATTACCAGCTTCATGAGCTGTTGAAACCAGGTGTAGCAATGTTCCTTGCCTCCTCCCTCCAGACTATCTCCTGTTAATGGGCCCATCAGTGCCTTGCCTCATGACTCACCATCCCATTGGGAGATGCTCCGCCCAGGGGGAAGGAGACAAGCATTCCCACCTGGATATAATCTGGGGTTTGCACCAGCACAAGCAGCCTTTTCCACTGGATTCCCAGAGGAAGACCAAAGCCTTCTACACTACCATTGGACCTTTAGAGGAAGACCAGACCCTTCTACAGAATCACTGCTTCAACAGAACCATCACTCCAGGAGGACTGCAGTCACCATTTAATCGGACTGCTACCAACACCCTGACTGTCACGGGATCAGGTTTGTGCTCTGACTCTGTCAGTGGGTTGTTTTTTTGTACTATTGCATTGATTTTATTTTTTCCTATTAAATTGTATTTCTGATTGGAGTCTCTCACTAGTTTGCTTTCAAACTAGTACAACACAGAATGTGGTCAATTGCATCCAAGAAGGCATCTACAGATTTTGGAAAACTGCAATGACAAACCGTTTACTTTAGAAAAGCTTTGATTCTGCAGCTGTGCTTCCCATTTCTTACCATGGTGCGTAGGATGCTGCAATGAAGACGTAGATCATCATTCTGTCACACATGTGAAAGCAATGCTCCATTGTCCTAGGGAGAGAGAGACAGAACAGGTCACCATGACACATTTTGGAAAGATTTTTGCATCATCTCATTTTCCTGACATGCTTTGGATTTACTTTGGGGAAAATACCATCAGCTCCATCCCTCTTAAAACCATGTGGAGGAACTGAGACACATAAGAGCTGAGTCCTCCCCCCTTCTCCACCCCACCTCACATCCTTGTCACATCAACTCTGCCTAATCCGGACACTGTTACTATTTAGTGACCACTGGCTAAACCCAGTTTATGGCCCAGTATTATTTAGGGGTCATACATGGGACCAAAAGAAATAAAATATAAAAAAAAAAAAAAATCACATGTCAGTTTTGCTATTGCTGCCTTGCTCCCAAGGAGGTTTCCTGCTCATTGGCTGAGCATTGTATTCTCTTGGCAAAAACTGTGTTCCTCAAAGCATTTGAGCATACCATAGTCCCAGAGAGCATCTTTATTTCTGCAAAGGGCTATTATCCATCAACCACTTACATTGTTTTTCCAATTCTGCTTCTGGATTAAGAGCCACAAGGGCCTAAGAAAACACATTTTCTTTGTGACAAGGCAGACATTCAAGTTCATTGCTACATGAGCTTGGCTCACTATTACTTCCAAAAAAATCAAGCGTGATTCAGTAGAAAGTACCACTCCAACCTCCTGTAAAATTGGTTTTGACTGAGAAACACAATGGGGAAACATCACAAGAAAGTGAAACATTTTCTACTGCTACCTTAAGTGGCTCTTTTTCCAGGAAACGATGTGGAACACGGTAGAGACGATGAAGAGGGCACAGAGCCCCACCCCGTACATCCATGCTGTTATCTTCTCCCAGCGGTCGTCGGAGAGCCGATGGAGGAGGGCACTGCCCACGATGGCAGGAACAATGAGGAACTGGGAAAACAAAAGGCCATTGTCAGGTCTTTGCCATGGTGCCACCCACAGAGCAGCACCAGCAGCTAGAGAGAGTTTGGCCCCAGCCAGAGAAAGTTTTGTCATTTAATTTTAAGTTGACACATCAGCACCAAAAATTCAACAGTATCTCAGGCATAGGTTAGATCTGGTTTTGCTAAATTTCTCCCCCCATGGTACCAAGGAAGGTTACTGACTCCTCTAGCCATGACAACAAATTCTTTTGTCTAATTTTGTAAGTATTAGCAGTGGTTTTATTTTCATATTCTGCCTCATGTTTTAAAACCATGTTGATCTTACTCTAGGCTTGGATTTAAGCCACCTCTTGTGCATAGACACAGAGCACAAGACAGACCAAAATAAACTTGAAGCCCAAATGAAAAAACAAAGCATTTAGCAAAGTGCTGTTGCAAGAATTAAGCAATAGTTTTGCAGAACTTGGGTTTAAGCTATCATAAATAAATTAGCCACAAACTTCTCTCATGAATAGATTTTTAATGCACAAAGATGTTCTTCTAATGCAGCGTATCCAACGCTGTTTTCCTTCCCACCTCCCTCTCAAGCATATTTAATTCACTTCTTCCAAAACAGGCCCTCTTCAAACATCATGATGGAATTACCATGCTCGCATGAAGCATCCAAGAAGTGGCTGCAGGCTTCACATACATTTAAAACTACACTCCCTTCCAGAATAAAATGCATGATGTACCTCTATCTCCTTCAGGAAAAGGCAAAAAGAAAATGGGGGGGAAGGAGAAAATAACCCAAAAACCCCTAAAAAACATCCTATGTCCAACAAGTATTTAAAGAAGAGAGCTCACCGACTCAGACATTTCTACCCATCTCCTTCCACTATCAAGGCCAATCTTTGTCAGCCTTCTAAGTTACAAACACTGCACAAATTCCCTTCCAGGCCCTACAGCATCTCTTAAGATGTTAATTTGTTCCCTTGAACTGCAAATAAGCTTCTTAGGTTAAATTCTTGGTAATTTAACCCAAGTCTCATATGTTAAACAATAAAGCCAGGAACAAGCAATGTTTAAACAAATCTGGCCACTTTGCATTACAGGTTTGATAGCTCAGACTGCAAAGTTCTAGTCTAGCCTGAGCTGTCTGTCTTTTATCTAATTACAGACCAGAGGAAATCCAGGTTCAATGCACAGGATGCAGAGCAAACTGAATGGATCTGAGAAGAAGCTGGTTGAGCCAGAGAATAACAACAAAAAACAAGTGGCTTTTCCTTCTGACTTTGAAGTACATCAGCTGTAGCTTCATTACTATTAAATTTCCTAGTGTTTTGCAAAATTTAGTATATTTATTCCAAAAGCTGCAGAGCCGTTGAAATGAAAAGTACAGCATTGATACATTCACAGCACTGGGACTAGAGGTGAAAACATTTCCTGAGCTTTGTAATGAAACTATGGAAGTTGACATCGTGCACTTTAAGGCCAGAAATAGTCTGCCAGCCTGGCTTCTAATTTATCACCAACCCTAAGTTTCCATGCACACATCCTGGATAGCCCCCAAATTCAGAGAAGGTTGAAATGTGTCACTCCTCAGGAGATCAGTCACTCCTGTTTTCCACACATGACACACAGTGTGAATGAAGTGTGGCTGAAGCCCCTGGGACAGCCAGGAACTGATGAGATGTGACAGCTGTTTCATTAGTTTTTGCAGGGGACAGGAGGTCTCAGCTGCAGAAATGGTGCTCTAGCCATGGCTCTAAGCTGTGCAGTCCCACTGTATCCGCATTCCTCAGATTCCTTCCCCATTTTCAGTGCAAATTTCAGTTTTGACTAAACTTGATGGAGAACTAAAAGGTTTCAGAGAGATTAAGTACCCATAAATACCAGGTAAAATACCAAATTCCTACTAATTCTCTATAACAGCCTAGGCATGAGCTGCTCAGGGACTCTGACAGAGATAATTTTATAGGAAAGGAGCCCTCTTTGGAAACAAGATTTAGATATTACACAGAATAACCTGCCTTTCTTACACAGAGACCCCAGCTTTTTACTAATCTCCTCAAATAAATATTTCACAAGCTAAGATGTGGCATGGGATGCTCAAATGGACCAACACAAAGTTCAGTGTCAACCAGTTTTTGCAGTAATTATTGTGTATAAAGTAATATGGTTAAAACAAAGACACAATTCTCTTACCACCTCTCTTTTTGCACCTTCAGAATCAAGAGTACAGCACATGAATGAAGACCTTTTTTGCCTTGTCCGGGCTTTAAAGAACAATTCTACCTCTCACAGGGAACAGCACTGTATTCCATGAGAAGGACTGATTATTCTTTCTAAGTGTTCTTTTTGCAGACACTTTCCTCTCTGTGCCTGACAGGTACACGGGAACAGTCAGACGAAACAAGAGATGTTTTATTACTCTTTTTTCTTTTGTCCAAAAATAGCTAGATTAAATACAAAATCCAGAAATTACAACCCTGCTGTTCCAGCCAACTGGATAAAAGTTCTTTAGATGGCCATGCCATAACAGGTAACATATGGTACAATGTGCTTTACCCATCTTACAAAAGAAATACAAAACTTTAGTTCATAAAAAAAGGCAGATTTTCCCATGTTCATTTGAAAAAATCACTTGCACAAGAATTACATTTTAATCTCCAGTTTTCAGAATGGAAAAGCCATCAATCAGCCCTTTAAAAGGAGGGGAATTTACCAAAAAAGCAGCCAGAGAATCAGAACTAACAGAATGAGTGGGATTGTGCTGTGTCATTTTACAGCATGACAAAGCACTTCTTAGTCGCCAATATTCCTTGAAAGAAACTCCAGCTACAAGTCACAAAATCTTTGCTTATTTCATCATGGAGTTCAAGTCTTCCAAGTGAGTATCATCAAACCCAGTAACTTAATGTACTGTGAGCAAACCCAGAACTGTGATGTGCCAATTTACTAATTTTAGCACCTTGATTAATCCTGGCTGCATCAGAAGTGGGGTTGGAAAAGAGATCTGCAGAACAAGAGAGAAGGCAACAGTTTCCTAAGCTTTCTAGAGAAATGCCAGAACAAAATGTGAGAATGAAGTGAAGAACTCTTTGCAATAAGGAGGAAGATAAAGGACTAAAATATGTTTATTTACAGCTATAGGTGGGAATCTTTCAGAATAGATTTCAGCACAACCCTCGTGTGATGTATTTTGGGAAACCAACTACCACAAACTCTGCTGTCACAATGAACAAAAAGCCTTAAGACACAAGGAAAGAGGCTGACACAATAAGCTGTGAGCCTGATCAGGGTCACTTCAGGGAAATTACACTCTCTGGTTACCAACTTACAGCAAAATATCCAGTACCTTCCACCTGTCTGGGGTTGCTTAGGATACTGCTCCACTGGTCCGTATTTTACCTGTATTCTTTCCATAATTCTCTAGACAATCTCTGCCACAGAGAGCTTTAAAAATGTGTGGGAAGTTTTGCTTTTGTATATAAAATTCATGGAAAATGAAGTTATTTTCCTTGCACATCATGCAGGCAGCAACAATGCGCTTTGATGCACGAGCCACTGCAGCAGAGCGTGGTGTTACTGCTGCAATCTCATGAGCGTCTCACTGGGAGGGAAACACCAAGGACACAAAGATGGTCCACGCATTTCCTTTTTGGAGAGGAAGGCAACAGAAAGATCAATAAAGCTGCCAACCATGCCCCGACGCCCCTCCCCTCCCCCCTCCAAATGTGACACTTAGAGGGAACCATGAAGGGCCGTGCCTATCTCCAGCTGCCTGCTCCAGGAGTGCACTCCTGTTACCATCTCTCCCTACTTTTCAATTTTTCCCCTAATTTTAGGAGACCAGTAACATGGAGCGGGAGGCCCACAAGCAACTTGGGCTGTGCAACACACAGAGAGCAGAGAAACTGCTTATACCAATCAGTGGGAATAGAGACATGTTCATCGGGAGAGCCCGTCTGAAATTTTGATGACCCCTTCTTCCACGCTCAAATGGCCTTCTAAATGCTCCAAGTCTCATTTTTAAAAAATTTATTCTACTTCTGTTTTTTCATGCACTTCACAAACCCAGCCTGGAATACAGTCTATAATTCATTTTAAGAATAGTTACTCCTTTTAAGGCAGTTGGAAGAAACATTTAGAGGAGTATAAAGCAAGCCACATCTAAATTCTGAGGTTTTAACACAGCAGGGTCTATCTTTTGTCTAATAAACCTTACATACATCAGAAAGCTTCACAATAAAAGAGCCATCTCTCCCCTCCAATTCTTACAACCCCTCTATTTCTCATGCACTGTTTCCTTCCTGTTCCTCCAAACATAGAGAACAGTTTTTTCTGTCTGTTTTCAACTACTTTGCTGCCATTCCTATCTCCCAGTGTCTGAAGGCAAGTCAGTGCTTCATTTAAAGCTAAAAAAAACCAAAAGCAAGACACTTAAAATAGCCTTACAAGTTAGAAATTTGAAGATACCTTTCTATGCCACACAAAGTTACCTTTTAAGTATTGTACCAAAAAGTTGCGCCTGGGATTCTATACCCTCCTTGTTTTTCTGCTGCTTGTTGGTTTTTTTATTAAGCAGCTGCCTAAACTTATTCCTGTGTATTTTTAAGTCCAAAACCAGATGGGATACCTACTGAGAAGTACAGCTACACACTGAGAAGTACAGCCACACTCATAAAGTAGATGTTGACTGCTTCCTGAATTATGAATAAAGGTTTGGAATAAAAACATATTGGAAAACCATTGTTGAACTCTGTTTTGTAGAAACATCAATGTCTAATTGAAAACTCACACTGTAATCTAGCAGCAAAGACTCAGCCATTTTACCACCTAACATTTAGTAAGTCAGCAACACAAAGGAGATGAAAACATCCCCCCCAGCTTTTCTGTGCTTTCCCAGCCTAGACTCCCATTTCAGGACTTTAAATATTGATCAAAAGTTATTGCACATTTATTTTAACAGCTCATGGTAGATTTTAGCAGGTAGTTTGACTTCTCAAAAGTAACTACTCAGAAAGTAATTAAACAGCTCCACCACAAACTGCAGCCTATCAGAAAACACTGATCCATCTTGGCTGTCATCTCCTGCTAACAGGCAGGAGTAAAACATGCCTGTTTTTCAACTAGGTGAAAGCTGAAATTGCTAAGGAGCACAGCAACTTCTGCCAGATATTTTGAAATCTAACTTTTTGGCCTGAGCAAACAAGATTTGCACAAGGATTATGAGATAAACTACATATTTGTGCTAACTAACAATGTTGCTTCATTCCCTAGGCAAATAAGCATATATTTACATAATGCTGTACATGAGACCCTTGGCTTAAGAACACAGAAGCTTCAGTCAACTTTTCTATATGCAAAACCAAGGTGATTTTGTTTCTACCAGCACCACGGAGCTGTATGTTGGTTATTTATGAAGTACACACAAGGGATCCTCAAGAACAGATCTCCTAGAACTGAAGAGTCCTGGGCACTACTTTGAGCTTTCATATCTGCTGCTCACTCAGATACACTGGAGATAAGAGACTGAGGACCAAGTCAAACATACTTCAGATGTTTGGAGTTGAGAGATTGAGGAGAAGGACAAGCTGCTTTTATAAAAGGGCAAATGCTATCTTAAAAAGCAAACAAACACATTTTTAAGTCCTTTTCAAAGTGCCAGACAGCAAATTAAACTTCCTAATTACTAAAAGAAAAAACAAATCAAAGGGGACTGCTTTTGTTATTCTTTATGTGAATACCATATACTCAAATCTAGAATAAGTCTTTACATTACGAAAATAAGGACAGACTTGAAATTTCAGCAGGGCTGTCAGCATCATTGGGGCCTCTTGCAAAATAGCAGATTTCTTGAAGAGTCAGTAGGTATTAGAATTAAACGATTCCAGCTCCTGTAGCTCATACCCACAGACAGTCTGATGAAGCCTTCCCATTTCTCATATGGATAAATCTTTCTTGTACTTCCAGTATACAATTTGCACAATATTATATCAGCATAGACCTGGGAAATCCATCTTGCAGGCTAACCAGCAGTGGCCTATACTCCCTTTACTGCAGGCATCCTACGACTGGAACAGAGGGAAAATATCAAGTTAATGACCTGTAACATTGTTGAAAAGGAATCTTATGAAGTATCTGGAGCTCCAAGAGATTCAGAACACTACCAAACATCTATTTTTCTGGACTGTTATAGCTAAAGCTTATATGCACAAAACCAGAGAGGTTGTAGATATGAACACAGTGAGGCAAAGGTAAGCATTTAGCAATCCAAACCCACAAAAATTTACTGAATCATCTGGTTAAAAAAAAAGGAAAAGAAGCCAGAAGTGTACTCACTGCATGTGTGTAACAGTTAGCAGCATGTTCATAGCAAGTGGGTTTGTAGCGGCTGTTGGCCGGAGCTGGGTGGTTCATGAACCTGTTGAATAATTAAGAAGTACTTTTAGGAAAGTTACTAAAACATTGCTCTGAGTGTCATGAAGGAAATGAAGGAATACCTCCAACCTAGTATTGTTAAGAATTATAAGTACAGACATGTTCAAAGTAACTGTGATTTAAATTGCAAGTTCTCCCAAGTAAAGTCTCTTACCAGAAGCACATGCTAAATAAATTCCTGTGACTGCCTGGTGCAGGGGATGGTTATCTTCAACCAAGACTTCATGTAGAGCAGTCAGACTCCCTCTTTTCTGACGGTTTGGTCAGATGAAGAATGAACTATTTCCTATTTAAATTACATAGCAAGAACTCAAATTACTCTTGAAACATGGAGTTCATCATAGCTGTCATGGGTTACTCTTCTTAAAAGAAGTTCTTGAAACTGCAGCTATACTCCAGTTTGGAACACTTGAACACTGACTTTTTGACTCCTATAGCAAGCAATATTTGTGTTTGGAGCATGAAGTGGTTAATTTTTTCCCATCTTGTATCTGTTACCAAGATCCAAACTACATGGAGATGATGAAAGGAGACTCTAATGGTCAATTCCAAAGAGGAAGCATTTCAAGAGGTTTGCCATAGACATTCTACCTTTTTCTGTAAGAATTTTCAAACATTCTAACAACCATCAATCACATCAAACACAGTCCGTGCAAGCCGAACAGAATATGATGAAACCTGAGAAAGTTTCAGAAGAACTCACCAATGCAAATGTTTCATTTAAGTATATTAAAAAACCCAAACACTTGAGTTGTTTCTGTGAAACTCAACAATTTAAATCTGTGTAGGAACACCTGTGAAAGACAGCACACACCTATAGATGTAACAGTAAAATGAAAGCTGTGAACTTCTCCAGCTCCAGTCTGTTATCCCAGCACTGCTGACAGTCCTATAAAAGTGATTATCTTTCACCAATAATTCCAGTTTACTCCAGACTATTCTGAAACTATGCACTGACAGTTAGTCAGGTATCCAAGATGCCAGGAACAGCTTCACAAGCAATACAGAACATGCCTGTATGCTCAGAACTGAGAGCAGCTTTGTTACCTAGATTTGCACAAAAAGCTTGTTAGACAAACTTTGGTCCTTCCCCATGTCCCCCCTGGTTTAAGTCAAAATGAGTCCTATTTTATGACATCCATAAAATACTGGCCGACCTCAAAGCAGGGAAAAACAAACAACTAAAAAAATCCAATCCAAATCTTACTGTTGGCATAAGCAGTTCCAGATTTCTGGGATATTTCACGTGGTTTTCTTGTCTGATTTATTAAGTGAATTGTAAACCACTTTTTTCTAAACTGATACATGAAAATGTAGCAGTATTGGGAAATAACACAGTGTCATGATCCCTCCCTAAACTGTGGCAATTTCAAGAAACAGTTTCAATTGTTACTAATACAAAGGCTAAGAAAAATGTGGATTTAATTCACAGACATGGAGGTTAAATGGTTGTTAATAACCCTGCAGGAGTTAATATATGGTTAAAAATGGCAATTCTTTTGTCAGCCACAAATGGCACCTTGCTCTTCTCTCCAAGAAGACAATGACACTGTCATCACAAAGGCTCGCAGAATATTTGGAAACTTATTTTTTTCCCAGTGCTTGTAGGTCTTCAACAGCTGCTGAACACCAGCTCTGCATCCTCTAAAGATGGAACATTCAGTTTGCTCAGTTCTGCTTCCAAGTTAGGAAAATGTTTAAAAATAAAAGCATCTGTTGGCTCAGCGAGTGGCCAGGCTTGGACTGCCCTTGTCCAACTCCATAAATTCAAAGTCATGGGAAACTTTGCACTTATCACATCTAGAATATTATTACATTTCTCTGTGGTGGTACCTTGGAAGTCTCACAAGAAGAAAAAAAAAAAAAAAATCAAACAAACTCAAACCTGAAGAACCAAAAGGAATAAGCTTATACTCTGTAGTAGCTTTATAATTCCTGTTCCAAATTTCTATATAAGATACTATTATCATATAAAAATCTATAAATAATTGAAGCCTCCTAACGGGATCTTGTATTATTCAACATTAGATTCCTTTTAATTTTTTTTTCTTTTTTTTTTTAGTAGAAAATATATTGCATCTTTCTAAAGCAATCACATTGGATCTAGGGATAATGTTAGATTTTAGAATTATGATCAAACACTTTAGAAATTAGGACCTCTTCCTCTCACTAATTTAAAGACAGTTATTAGCCACAGAACAGAACACAAAGACAGCAACAAATCTATCCTTGCTCTGTTACCTACATACAGAGTTGGGTTTTTTTCCCTGTTTTGTTTGTGGCAGCATGGGAACAATTCAAATATTCTGCACCAGAGCTCCAGCAGAACTCCAGCATTAGCAACACCTCACCCATCCCCTTCACCTCAGTGTTTATACCAATAACACCAACCCCACCAGTGTGTTTTGGCAGGAGGGGAAGAGTTCAGCTTTACCTCTGCCTTGCAGAAATGGGTCTCACAATGCCGCAGCACCAACTTTGTAGTACATTTCATGGACCTGCACCTCTCCCTTCTGGAAGGGATTGCCTGCAACAGGCTGCAGCCCCTGATGCCAAACACTGAAGAACATTTGCTCAGGTCACTACTTACATGCAGCGCTCTTAGTAAAGCAAAGTTTCAGTTATTCCCCTGTGCTTTTTGATAATTAACTATTTATAAATGTTATCAGGAACAGCTTCAGAGGGAGGATCATTAACGAGGTGGTTGGAAGGGCAGTAATTCCAGCCAGTGCTTCTCTCGAGTTGGTTTCATTTCCAGTTTGACAGTTCAGGTTTAATGTCTTAAGAAACAGATGTGAATTTTGAAAATAGCTGCTCTGTGATATTACTGACGTGCTCATAAAAACCAGGAAAATTATTTTGACACATACTGTTAAAGTCAGTCATATACTCCTGCAGTTATAGCCATGTATGACATTGCAACACAAAGGCAGAAGAATGTGGTTTCAGACTTATTCACATTCTAGAGGCAAAACCAGCTCTGCTCTTTCTTAAAGATAAATAAATAAACAAATAAACCCCATGCCATCACCAACAATGGATGCTTCTTGTTTCTTGCCTCATGAATACTGCAACACAGGGACATTGTTCTTCCTCCTATCTACAGGTTATGTTTGCCTCTTCTGGAAAAGATAATTGTGGGAATGATAATCTCACCTTCCTAAAAGTGGAAGCCCAATAAAGAACATTCAGATGCTGTTTACTCCTAAACAAAGGCTCTCTATAACACAGCCATTATGGTTATTATCAAATGCAGACCATCTGATAAAGTCCCACTGGACTACAGTTTACAGGAAATGTCTTTAATTGAAGCCTTTTGATTCTCTAGCAAATCTCTAATGCATTCTTTAATAGCAGATCTGGTGAAAACAGAGTCATTTAATCAGAGGATATGCAGCACATCTCACAAGGAAGCATAAACAGTTCCTCCATTTAAGATACTGACAATCCAAGATATCTAAGATAAAATAATAATGCCTTCAATACCAGAATATGAAAATTCTGAAATTAAGAGGCTAAGAACTGCTTGCGGCCAGCCAGGAGAGCAGAATCCTTTCACATTGAACTGAGCTGAAATTTAAATTTCACGATTTAAATTCTCAATGCTCAGGATCTGCTCAAGGCCAAGGCAGTCCAAGATTCAGAATTTCACAGCAAGCAAACAACTTTTCATGAACACATTCCCAATATAAGCAGAAAAGAGGTATTGAAAGAGACACATGACAATTTAAAACAAGAGGGAAGAAACTTATACCCCTCTCTTCACACTACTTGATCTTTGATCTTGAAATACTTCAAATATTTTAAATATTTAGCATACAGACTGATCTATCCTTCATGACAGACCCTAATCTCAAACTGCTATTCATTCCCAAGGAGCAGATGCTGTATGTTTCCCAGAGATTCCAGAATTAAGAGAAGATAGTATTTGGGAGACAAAGCAGAAGGAAAATCTGAGGGTTCTTAATGCTTTGTCTTTGTATGCAAAGCCAGCTTAGAAAAATAAATTACAAAATCCCGAATCTATTGCACATATCTGTATGGCATGTGTCTGGCATCACAGCAAGCTTAGACCCCAAACTGCAGAAGGGAAATCAAATCTTGCCTTATTGATGATTCCCATCTGCTGAATGAATTATTGTTTTAAGCATGAAGCAAAATGTCAGTAAAAACAGCAAGCACTGACAATGGCCTCAAAGATCTGGATTTTTTTACTCTTTTCAGGAAGTATATTTCCTTTATTCAGCTCAAAAGACCTCACACTTCCTTTTACCAGCTTAAAAGCAGATTCCCCATTTTTGTCTTTCTTTCTTTGTGCTTTCCAGCAGCATGAGAAGCCATTTAGACCTAATAAACCACAAATAACAGCGTATGAGGAACTGCAACAAGGTGGGTGTAGTAGCATAAATCAAATGGGATTAAAAATTGCTTCATTATCTAAATATATGCTTCAGTATCTAGGATGTTATCTAGGCTCTTTGTTTTCGAGAGGAAAACAAAAAAAATTACAAGCAGGTCAAAACAGATCTGCACTACATTTTCCTGATGACCATTCAGATTAGATTTTGAAGAGAAACCAAGGGATTCATAAAAAGCTTGTTTGCTTTAACCAAATGGGCTGATATTTCCTCTTTAGAAATTCATTCAATTAAAAGTAGATTCCTATTCCTCTGCACTAGACACCTTCCTTCCTGGATTTGACAGCATCTAGCTGTGGTTCGTAACTGTTCACATAATCTTTACTATCACAGAGCATCTGAGGCACAGAAATAATTCAGATCAGTGCAGAAGCAGTTCCCTTATTTGGAAATATGAGCGAGATCACTCACTGTGTGAAGGTTCATGTACTTAGAGCATGATACTAAAGATAAAAGGAAACCTGCAATACTCTGAGAATCCACAAACAACTCTGGTATCATACATAGATTGGGTCATGGAAAAAAGTGTCTGTGCATCCCACTGACCTCCCCAAAACCTCCCCAGCCTTCTGGCAAGTAGAAAAGGCAGCAATTCAAGCAAAGAGTGGGCAGCAATCACAAGTCACCCCAGGTGCTGCAGTATATCTGAACTCAGGGGCAAGGGACCAGCCAACCGAGGTGTGGGCTAGTACAGAAACCACATCCGACTGCATTCATATTTTTCTCTTTCAGTTTTATTTCCCTTTTAATACTTAGGTTTTAGTTTCTTGAGCAAGTTGGTGAAAGGAGAGCAGGGCAGCCCTACGGCAGATACCTGGTCAGGGAAGCCACTGTGAAAATGACCTCACCCGGGAGATGGGCTGTCCATCAACAGTTATCGGCCTGGCATCTGGACTTTGGGCAGTGAAGAACCAAAAGCCCATAGATGTTTATCCAAGAATCACGATTGCAATTACCCAATCGACCCCCCAGTGAACATGAGCAGCATCTTAAGCTGAATGAGGGTTGATTTTTAAGCTGAAAAAGCATAGATTTAGATTGGATACTAGGAAGAAATTCTTCCCTGTGAGGGTGCTGAGGCCCTGTCACAGAGAAGCTGTAGCTGCCTCATCCCTGAAGTGTCCAAGGCCAGGTTGGACAGGGCCTGGGAGCAACCTGGGCTAGCGCTAAGTGTCCCTGCCCATGGCAGGGAGTGGAATGAGATAAGCTTTAGAGCGCTTCCAACCCAGACTATTCTGTGATTCCATGATATTCAATGCGCCGTCGGAGGCAGCAGAACAAGGAGCTCCATCGCCCCGCGGGGGCACACGGAGCCGGCGGGTGCTGACCCAGCCCGGCCCAGGAGCCACAGGTCGGGCACCGCGAGAGAGCCGCGATGCGCGGCTGTGACACACGGCCGGATGCGCGAACCTTCACCCATTTAACGGCGGCGATGAATAAACAAATACAAGAACAAAAGCCACGCAGACCCTCCTCACTCCCACCCACTCGCACCCCTTGGGACGCCGCTGCCCTCCCCGCCCGGCACCGGCGAGAAAACCACGGCTCCCCCACCCATCTCTCATCCCGCCCGGGGGTCCCATCCCGCGGGGAGTGGTTCGGGCAGGAAGGGGGATCCCATTCCGGCCGAGGGACGCAGCAATCTCACCTCCGGAACCGCTCCCGGAGCCGCCGCATGGGTCCGGGGCGGGGGGT
>VXAZ01008952.1:288066-381120 GCA_013399875.1 Gymnorhina tibicen | reverse complement strand
AGCAGCGGCAGCGGCCGCGGCGGTGCCAGGGCTGGCTGTGTCCAGGGCCTGGCTGCAGTTCGTCCCGCAGCCTCGCAGGGGGATGGAGCAGCACCGGGGGGGCTGTTGGGTACAGCGGTTCAATCGCCGTTGTCTCAGCTCGTTCATCAGAGAGGAGGGCTTGGCGGTGGCAACACGCCTCTTCTTCCCAGTCTGGGAGCTGTAGAAGCCTTTCTACAAGGGATTCGGCAGAGACTTCACCCACCCGCCCATGGGGTCCATCCCGGCATGGCACAGGAGAGCACAGCAGAACGCCGTGCCCTTGCTGTCATGTAAAGCTGTGCATGGGATCATTTACTCCGCTCCAAATCGAGCAAATCGAGGTTACAGTGGCCAGACTGCTTGTGATAACCTAGCTGGCAGAGTTCCCCCATCTCTATGCCCTAGTCTTACCTACTCAAACCAAACTTGGCCAAGCAAAGGTTATTTCATTAAATGAAGGGACCATAACAAGCATATTTCTGTAAAGTGAACATGGTATTGCCTTGTATAGTATAAATCAGGGCATGAATTAGGAGAATATTAAGTTCTATTCACACTGTTCTTCTAATATCTTGTTTACAGTGGGATTTTGAACAGTTGCAGCCCTCAACAAAAGCGATTAGTAGAGGCACATCAAAGCAAACCACAAGTTTAGACAAATAACCCATACCCAGTGTCAACATCTTCCATGGTAGGACTGAGACAGATAAGATCTGTTGGCAGCTGTGCCATGGTTTGTAAGTCATCTCCCAAGCTAAACGTGTCACCTCTGCCAGGTAAGCACCTCCAGCACAGGCAGCACAGGGAAGTGTGAGCATCATGGTTTGGCTGCATGTCAGGCTCAGTCTGACTGTTCATGGCTCTCAATCCCATTTACCAACTCTTCCCCTGTGCCAGCAGTGAGCAAATGATTAGGGGCTAACAGTTTTGTAAACTGCCATGGCAAGACTTGCCCCTCAGTTTCTGTAGTTCCAGTAAAGAATAAGCTCTTCTGATACACATTGCAGATTTTGTTTTCCAGCAGGGGCTTGCTTGCTGCTAGGATAGCTGAGGCTGGGCCAGAAGACTTCCACAGATAGTTAGTTGTTCAGCTTTTCTGAAAGAGGAGGGCAGAGCTTGTTGCTGGAAAGGAGAGCTCCTGAAATGCACATCCAAGCTAGTTCCTGGAGAAATGCTCCCATTAATCTCAGTGAGGTATCACTGTTAATATGTTGTTACAATCTGTCATCCAATTTAACAGTGTCACTGGCAATAAAGTTTCATATTGCCTATGTTATCTGTTAATCCAAAAGAAGCAAAGTTTGAGGATGCTGCAGAAGAGCCCAGACCTGCACACAGCTGTATTTCAACAGCTGAAGTGCCAGCAGTATCCCAATATCCTGGCTTTATTTTGAGGTAGGGCTTGTGGTGATGCAGCCTTCCTGCTCAGTACCACACACCCATCCTTGCATTCCTCTGCAACTCCCCCAGTAATTTGCACTTTCACGTTGTAGAAATGTTCAGGAACATGTGATGTGGACACCATGACTGGAAGGCTGGCTGCTTTGTGGTTCTGGCAAAAAGCTGGACTGACTCATGTAAAATGAGTGTGCTGATACCATCAAAGGTGCACACAGAGGTGTTGCATCTTGTCTCCATCTCCTCTCATTCCCTCTGCTCCTCTCTGACTCTTTCTTCTGCCTTCTCCCAAGTCACTGTCATTTTCATTTCCTTCCCTGCTGCCTTGGACATTTGATCTAGACTCTACTCGCAAATGTGTCACAGAGTTTTTCTCCTCACAGTTTTCAAAGCCTGTTGTTCCACCTTTGTTCTGTGGACATAGATCTCAAACCAGTGTAACTTCCTGTTGCTGGAGCATCAAAGATATACAGATTCAAGACACAGTAAAAAAAAAAAAAAAATCACTGTTCAAACTTGTTTACTTTGAATGAAAATAAGAACATTCATATCATGAATCTTGACTGAGTGGAACCAGGTTAAGAAGACCCCAACCATCACAACAGTACTGATGAAACTGGAAGATTTTTTTACTGGAAGTCTGTGTCTATTAAGGAGAGCACTAAATTACTCATCACAGGTATTGTTAGAGCAGTAACATATTTTTAGTACCAGTGACTCTTGTTGAACTCATCTCTGTAATTGCTTTTGATGATTGAATGAATCAGAGTGCCTTAAAAAAAATCACAATAAAAGAAACCCCTTATTATGGACCAAGGAACCAGTAAGTCTAAATCCTAAAAACTGGCATTCAGCATACAAGATTAAGGAAGCAAAAACCTTGTTAGTTTGATTACTCTTATTTAGAAAGTAAGAAAGAACAGAACCTTCAAACACCTGAAGTAGTTTTGATTAAAAACATTCTTAAGCCTAGAAATATGTCATCGTGCACTCAGCCAGAAATGTATTTTAATAAATGAGTCAGGGTTACAAGAAGGGTGAAAGAACTTTTCTTACTGAATGCATCCCTGCTGTGGGGCACAATCATGTAGTATGCTTGGAAGGAGCAATGTACTGAACATAAACAGCCAAGCGCTGATTAATAAGATATTTAACCTATTATATTTTCATGGGCCGAAGAGACTTTAGTTCTGTAAGGTATTTGTAAAATGGGTTTCCAAAATTAACCAGGCAATCCCAGTCTGATACCCAACAGACACCCATTTGGTACCTCATAGGTGTTTGCATAGCAAATCCGTTACTAATTACAATTCTTGACAGTCAGGAGTGCATGAGCTGTGTGGTTTTTGCCCTTACTATTTTAGGTCAAATTTTACCCACGTACAATCTCCTGCCAGCCCTTCACAAGCACTGTCTACTTGTCTAGAGGTGGAGGAGTTTGTACTCCTGGATTATTGATGAGCATTAAATTGTCACATAAAGACATATGTAATTTCTGAATGAGACATTAAATATCTGTATAGGATTATGCAAAGAGGGACACAGAAGTGAGGTGTGTAGCTTTCTCTGCATTGCAAAATTGTCTTGGGTTCCACAAATCCATGAATAGGCAGGATTTGCTGAAAGCTTCCTTTTCCCCACCCAAGATGAAAAATTTAATTGCCACTTGGGATGCCAGTGGTGAATGAGGTTCTGTCAGGAGGTTATATTGATAAACATCTCGCACAAAAGCTGAGTTTCTTTTGGCTGCTTGGCACAGATGAGTTTTTAGTATAAGTCTGCACAATAACCAGTCCCCTGATAAACAGATAATAGAGAAGCAGCTCCACAGTTGCCAAAACGGATGTATTAGTGACAAGACACTGCTCATGCTCCTGGGTACTCACTTTTTGGAGCTGGCTTCAGAGGCAGCAGAGCAGGACACCACAGCTCAGGGAGCCAATTAAATGCAGTGGGGAGGGAGCAGAGCAGCACAGGCCTTAGTGAGGCACAGGAAATGAGTTTGGCAGGTGAAACCCCTCCACTCCCAGTCTACATCGGAGAGTAAATCTAGCATGTGGGGTAAACGAGGGGAAGAAGAGTACCCTTTTGCTTTCTTTTGACTTCATAAGAAACAGAATATTAGGATTTAGCCTTCTTGTCTTAGGGGTGTGCATGATAATGGAGGAAGGTGGTGGTTTCATGAAGATTTGATTTAGAAGATTTAGTGGTAAAGCTCTTTCCTTTCTTGGATTTAGAGAACAAAGGGTTTGGGCTTTGTTAGCATGTTCAAGGACATGTGGCAGCAGAAGTACCCTGTAAAAAGTTATGCTTTGGGTCCTGCAGACAGCATGGATATAGCTTTTTTTTTTTTCCCTGCAAACTGACCCAGATTTCTGCTTTATTTGACAGTCTTTTTGAGCATAGTGTGAAGGAGAATCATCACTTACTGAAATGCATGTCAATGGTCTTGTGAAATGAGCGTCTCTCCATCCCTCAACCTTCCCCCAATCTAATTAATAAGGTCATCCCACTGAAGGCAGGCTTATAAATAGCTTTCCAAACACTAATGGAATTAGTTCTGGCCTGAACAACTTTTCCAGGGCGACACAGGTATCTAAGAAGGGCTGGCTCTTTGGCATAGACAGCCACTTACAGTAGAAATGTTGAAACATAAACATTTACCTGATGTCCCAGGTCTTGCTGCCCGCACTAAACCTGAAATGGGATTACAGCATTGCTACTCACATCATAGAAAGACTTCCTGCAAGTGAAAGAAGGGATTTTAGAGGGATGGGCCTTGTATTAGATTACATTCGTCTGCATAGTGAAATGTCAAATTCTGCAGAAGGTTTCTCTTCTGTCACTATTTCCGAGAGAAGTGTATTTTTCATGTCCCACAAACCCACAAGATTTTGTGAGGATAATAAACAGTTACCATGGGGAATAACATCGAAGTACTTCCAGTCGATAGGAATCTTTACTATGACAGCTATTAATGGGAAAGGAATAGCACAGCTATAAACTCTCAGAAGACAGTGATGATTGAAAATTGACTATTTAAATCATCAATAAATTGAGCCATTGAACCCCTTCAAAAGCAATGGTTGAATTATTAACATTTAAAATCTGGTGTGAGACTGGAATTTTATAATGAAAATAAAATCTAAATGTGTCATAGAAAATGTAAGCTCTGATTGTTTAGAAAACTTGAACCAAAATGTAGAGAGAATGTATCTGATTCAGGAACTTCAAATCAGTAAGCATGAAGCTCCTGAAAACATTAGACAAACATGAAATTATAATATGATTATCTATGTGACTAATGAAGTTTAATTACAGTAAAATAATGGAGAAGCATTATTTCGCAGTCATTTGGCCTGTGTATCACAATAGTCCTGCCATGTATTGCATTTCCAGTAAACAAAAGGACATTTCAAAGATTTCAAAATGCATATTGGGACAACCAATGAAGGTCAAATTTTAGATTAATTCATCTTTTCAATCAAATTTCTTGCTGTTGCATGTTCTGAATATAACCTTCTCCTTAAATGAAGAAGCTGACATGAGGGCAGGGGGTGCTTCATGTAACTGAGAAAAGATCACTTCTTTAGAGAAGGAGAGAAAAGCAGCACTTTTTGTCTCTGAAATGGCCTTGGACCAGCTGCACAAATTCTGAGTCATCAGATGAATCAAGTCTGTTAATGACTGCAGAGAACTTTTACTTCAAAAATGAAGAAGTATCCTGTTTTCAGACATCGATTCTGTAGTGCTTCCTTTAGGAAGCTTTAGTCATAAAGGTGCCAGATTTCAAGACTCTTTTAGAAGTAAAAAATGTCAGAAGGGTTTGGCTTTTAGTAACTGTACCATAAAAATGATGGTGGCCCATAGCCCTTGGAACATCTATCAGTTCCTCTAGCAGAAATCAGTATGGAATTTTGGCTGACAGGCACAGAGGGAGTTACGAAAGGTAACATTCACTCATAAAGAGAATTTTATATGAAAGGCCAAATCAGGACAACCTGACTCAGGAGCTAAGCAGCTGCCATTGCCTTCAGCTTCAGACTGGAGAACACCTGAAAAATCACAGTTCATTTTCTTAAACCAAAGGGATAAGAGTCATGAAGATCTGTGCTGTAGCCTGCCTTTAGGAAGTCTACAACAGAGAATAAAGAATTACTCTACGTATTATAACAGTATATATTCTCAGTATCAATAGATCCTAAGAGATGAGGTATCTCACCCCATCCTCCAGTTGTCTTGTTATCGTGGCCTGCAAAGAAAAGCCCCAGCTGTACCCCACCCTTGGGGGAAAAAAAGACCATTATTGCCTTCTCTCAGATGCTGGATTTTAGCAACCAAAAGTGGAGGCTTTTGAAGATCTTTTTAGCAATGTGTTACCCATGCAGAAATAAATTATTTCTCTTTGGACCCAATATTTTAATATATCCCCAAATTCTTCCCTTTTCAGAAGTAAATGGAAAATGTTCACCCTTACACCAAAGCCAGAATAAAGCAGTTCTGTGTTTGAATCCCTGTCCACAGTGGACCATCTTTAATTGATATTTATAACATTGACATGCAAAACATTTTCCCCTCCTTTCTTCTCCCCATCACTGGGTTTTTGCTCTGCAAACGTGTCTGCCATCCATAATCACTCTTAATTCCTCATCTTTGACATCACAATCAATAAAGGGAAATAAGCTGTTACTTAATGGGGCTGACACAAAATCCATTTAAGTTAACGTAAAGACGTTCATTGTTTCCTATCAGCCCTAGGTCAGGCCAAAGTGAACAGAGTGGGTGGAATTTAGCCCATCATTTGTCATCTGACAGGAAATGATTCCTACATCCCATTTGGACTGCTTAGAGATTTTAAACATATTTAACAAAAGAAAACAAATTGATTTCTTGTCAGTTGTTAAATGGTTGAAATTTTACTCTGGCTGGATAGTCTCTCACTTAGCTTAAAATGGTACTTCGTTTTCTCAATAGTTTAAAAAAACCTCCCAAATATAGGAGAGAAAGATCAAGGTGAGTGTAAGTCAGTGAAACTGAAGAGGTGCCTGACTGCCCTGTGCAGGTCATGAAGCATCGTCTGCACAGGAGCTTGGCCTCACTGGCAGGGGCTGCACAGAGCCTATGAACTCACCCTGCCCTTCCTGCCCGCTAGCTGACAGCCTCTTAGTTTTATTTATTTTAGGTTTCCTAAATACATTTGGAAAGGGAGAAAACATCTGTACTCCAATGCATAATGTTGTCTCAGGTCTTCTAGGTTTTGTAAAAAGACGTAATAAAATATTAATCTATTTTTATCTATTGCTTACAAATGTTTACAAATATAATTCAGAAGCAAAATGAAGATGTTCTTTAATAGAACCCAACAAACATCAGACACACTTTTCCTACTATATCTCTCAATATCAATAATGCTTGTTAGCCTTTGGAAGAGGGAGCAGTGTCTGGCAGGGACAAGAGGATCTGAGTAATTGTCTAACTTGCAATTCCCCTGGTAAGTTTACAGACTGTTTTTGCAGTGTTTCTGCAGAAATAGCTTCTGTTATTCGAGGACAAAAGTCCAAATGTTCTGTTTCTTGGTAATGGTGTTACAAAGAGTAAAGGGAGTTCTGTTTCACCACATCCCTTCTGAACAACAGGAAACTCTTGGGATATGTCATTTAGTCGCTGATGGCCAGGCCAAGTTCCTGAGAGGTCAGAGGACTTGCAAGAGACAGAGACATTAAGAAGTTTGATTCCAGTGCAAATTTGTCTACTCTGCTCCAAACAGAGTGATTGCAAAACAAGTGTTACTGCTATTGGCAACCTTTGTGAGGCCTTAAATCCATCGTCCACTTAATTCTCTGTCCTTGAGTTATAAATTGTGTTATCTTCAATGGAAGGGATAAGTTTTCAGACAGACTCTGACCTGACTTCCCTTTCTGCTGTAGTAGATGAAAGTCTACAGCATTCCAGTGATATAACTGAGGGATTGGACTCACACAAATGAGACTCTGACCCATTACATAATTGCTAGAGGGACTAAAGGGGAAAAAAAAAACCCTAATACTTGGGAAATTTTTAGGAGCCAGTGGGACAGTGAGTGAGTAAACAACAATCTAGAGGGGCACAGGAGTCCCTCAACCTGTTTTTAAGACTGGGCCCTCAGACAGAAAATTCCTGTCCTCCAGATTCCTGGGTCTGGAGGCTCAGTAGCAATATTTATAAGGGAAGGCTGGTTGAACAAAATCAAGAAATAAACAGACAATGCCCCTGATGAAGAGCTGAAATAGAGATGTTTGTGGGCACAGATCGTGACTTTCCAGAAACTGGTCCTTCCCTGGGGCTGTTACTTCTGAGCTGCTTCTGGTTACCCACAGAGGGGAGTAGGAATCCTCACTGGGGGCTAACCTTGTTCTGCTGCACTGGGCATTACAACCTTCTTAACTGTACCTTGTGCATGCTAAATTGCAAGGCCACATTTTTGGGAACAGAACCCAGAGCCTTGGAGGAAGGCCATGCTTTCATACTCTGCTTTCTCTGTAGGTTCCCCAGGGCTGGGGCTGCGGCGCTGGCAGTGGATCAAGGCCCAGGAATTCTTGTGCTGTGCTCAGACTGTTCCTCCTGGCTGAGGTCACAACACTCTCCTCCTTTCTCTTTGGTATTAGCAGGATCAATTTTATAAATTGCAGGGCAAGATACAGCCCTGGTGTGAGAACAGGGATGGGGAGGGCACAGAGCTGTTTGTGTTCCAAAAAAACCACCACGGTGGCATCTGCCCTCAGCTGACCCCGCTGGCAGCTGTGCCCTGTCCTGCTCCTACCGACTGCCCAAGGCTCATTTCAAACAGCCTCACATCTGATATAAATAGGAATGGTGGTTTCTGAACTGCCTCCAATTCTTTGGAACTTAACAGGAGTCTCGTAATAGCATTTGACTTAAATTCTAGAAAACAACCCCAAAGCTATTAGTAACCTGGCACTGGAAAAACCTCTGTGGAGGTTTAGTCAAAATGACAAAAGTCTCTATCCAAAATGTATAAAGGCATTTGCAGTTTTTCAGTGGAAGTCCAAATTCCCATATTTTGGCAGTAGAGCTGTACTGGGTACATCTGCACTAACATGAACCATTTAAAAGCTCCCTAGTGCCCTTAGAGACAAAAAGGAGAATGCCTCCTTTGAGGAAAAATGCCCCTTAGCAGAGGAGAGGTGATACTCTAGAGGAGTTAATCTCTTCCCTTTTGTTCTGGAATTTTTTCGGACAGAGGCCCAACTTTTGGATGGTGGCATTAATCCCACACAAACTGAGGGATGGGCTGTGCCCCTGCTTGTACTCCTGCAACATGGAAGGTTAAAATAAATGGTTGTTAAACTACAGGCTGTATAGTGCACTACACGAGTGCTACTTTTAGTCATCAATATATCCCTATTTAAAGATGACCGAGACTTTTAAGTCTGCTGATTATTCATATTAAAAGTGTTTCTTTTTCATTTGAGATTTTATGCTGTCATGCAGACATCTCCATAATTAAATGTGTGCTTGACTCTTTCTGTTTCCAGTTAAGTAGACATTGATGGGGAACTTACTAATAAGAACTGCCAGAAATGTTCCTGCACTTCAATTTAAAAATATTAATACCAAATTACATTGATGATAAAAGTGCAATATGACATCACTAAAGGGAATCAAGGCTAAATGGTTTTGGAATCATCCAAGGTAGTTTGTTCAAACTGCTCTTTTTCTCACAGTTTTTCTGTGGTCACAGCAGAGACCTGTTCTCCACTGCATGAGGAGGGGTTTAAAAATAAACACTTTTAAGCACAAAATCTCTCCACCTATAAAAGAGTAGTACTGAAGTTGCAAAATCAAAGACCTTAACCTTAGGGAGCACCAAAATTCAAGTCAAGTCTGTCTTAGCCTGTCTGTATCTGTCTAATATTGCACACTATTTAATGCCATAATCAAACAGTATTTTTCCCTTGGGAAAAATCACACAACTGAATGGACTATGTTCACTTTGGGAGAAGCTATTCAATATTTCATTTTTCAGTATGTGGCATAGAGTTTAATCCAAGATGGGAGGGAGAGGTCCTACACACTGCAGTCTTGATAATCTGATCTGATCCGGGGTCATTTACAGAGCAGCCCTAATCTAACCTGTGCACTGAATCCACATGCTAAAATTTTCCTGTGAATTTTTTTGTCTTTAGAATTTTCTTTTCCTACAGTAAGAACAAATCACCTGATGCAGTGCCTGCAGGAGGGAACTGCCTCACTTGAGTAAATAACCACCTGGATGCTTGTGGCTTGATCCCGCCTTCCCAGGGAGCAGATGGATGCTTGAGATAACTTGAGATATAGACGGAATTGTAGCAGCAGTGACTGGAGATCCCAAAGGTGCCCTTTCTACAGCCACTTCCTAGGCCAAATCTCTTCCCTGTGCAGGAGGATTTCCATCCTTGCAGCATTGCTCTGTCACGACTTTGCCTCTGTCCCAGGCTATGGAGTGGGGCTGAGCTACACCTTACACAACCTGCAAACCAAGTTAAAGGCCTGTAACACAACCAAAATTGGATCAATCTATTGTAACAAGTGAGTAGGACCTTAAATGGGGATGTTGTTTGTAGTCAGCCCTTTGCTGCCAAGGAGCAGAGAACAAATATTTGTACAACTGTCTTCACAAATCCAGTTCACGTAAACCATCTGCCCACCCTGCAACAAAAAGCTGCCAAAAAAGGTTGGCTGTTCATTAAATTTTGCTGTGGGTGATGAATGTGGCTGCCTCCAAAAGCAGCCACTACACTGAACATGGCCTGGCAGGAGTGACCCAGCTATTCTGCCTGGCTTGGAGGGCAGATCCTCAGCCTCTCTTGGGAGCTGTGACTCCAGTGCAGCCAGGGCTGCTCTCTGGACCTTTATTCCAGCTGGTTAGCTACACAGCTTTACATTCCAAATCTTGCTTTTTATCCTGAAATGTGAAAACCCAAGCCAAGCAGCTCAGAGTCTCCGCTTTAGTCTCAATTTACCCACTGCAGCAAGGGTTTGCTGGAGGAGGGATGGAGAACAGCATCATTTTCCAGCTGGAAATTTCTGCACAGTTCCCAGCTTGGAGGGGAATGGGACAATGCCCATCCTTCTGTCGACAGTCACACAGAGGAAGTGGCAAAGCTGCTCGTATTTGTTGTCAAAAATGGACATGCTAGCAGGGGCCACAGCCTGAGCTAAGCCCATGGGGAAGTGGGCAGCCACTCTGCATGCCTGCCCAGGGAATTCTGCCGGCTCACCTCCACCCTGACCTCACACAGCCCCTATTATTCCAGCTCTGAGTCCAGCTCCGAGCAGCAGCTTTGTCCTCAGCGCAGAAGAAAGGTTTGTTTTGACGTCAGGATAATTAATGTGCCTCAGCTCCATAGCTGTAAAATCCCTGGGGAGACAAGGCATGTCTAATTTGTACTCTGCCACAGCCAGGTGAACACAGCACCAGGTCTCCACTCGGGCATGACCGTGCTCAGGCTCAGTATTTACCTGACTGCAAAAACTACAGCCGTTTTCCTCATTTTTATAGTGGTAAAGCTGGTATGCACTAACCATTCCACTTGGAAAAATACCACCCAGCTCCCTAGAGAGGCCACAGTGAGAAACCATCAGCTAGAGCAAAAACTTTTTTATGGGATCAAGGAAATTGCAATCACTTTTCTTACACTGGGAATTGAGGCAGCATTGAAGAAGCAAGCCCTGTCTTCTGCTGTCCTGCAGGTGAGGCAGTGAAGCTCATCATTTTTGTTATTAAAAATGGGCTAAAACCAGTGTAGTATAAAGCCATCCTTAATCAAAGAAGCCCTTGGCTGATGGCAGGTCCTGCCCTGAGCAATCCTGGCCTGGGGCAGCATCACTGCAAGACTCTCATGATTTAAGGCCTGAGGGTATTTTGTGTTTGCACATTCATCCTTCACATAACCATGTCCATGTTTACGTATGCTGCTCCAGATTTCACCCTGATTTCACAACCAACAATCCCTGTCTTTTCTTCCTTGACTCACCTCAAAGCCAAACTGTTCAGTGCTGGTTTGGGAGTGCTCAGCACTAAATGCACTGAAGCAGCAGCAAGGACAGCTTTGGTGACACCCTTCCCATATTCCAGTGTGGTTTATTTTATGTTCACTATGATTTAGTTTTGATTTTGTGCTAATAAGCTCTACAAATATAAATATAGAGCCAGACTGGTTTGTGTGGGTATTTGACACTGATAGAATAAATTACCTTTCCTACATATTTTCCATTATATATCTGCATCCATTATGTGCTGCACACAGACATGAGAAGGAAACCTTTGCCATCACAGCCCTTTGCAAACACAGTTCTCTTCCAAGCTTTTGATCTTACTACTAAACAAATATGTATGCAAGATAGCACTGGTGTAGTACTAAAAAACCACTATTACTTATACAGCTTTCAAACCTATACAAATTCTAATTTTTCACACAGCAAACTTGTCCTAAGGCATGGAGCTGCACAGGATCTTCCGCAGCTGTGCTTACATCATCTCCAGGACCAGAAACTCAAAATGCACAGTAGACACCAAACCTGTGTTTTTCTCACTGAACCCAAATGAAGGGTCTTGTCACCTCAGAGGGAACAAAATCCACCTGAGATCTGAATTTCCTCTGGAGGTACTCAACCCTCCCTCTTGGCTGTGAAAGCAGACTGGATTTCTAATCAGGCACTCAGGTTGGTAAAAGAGGAGCAATTCCATAGCCATGAGCTTGGGCTTGAAATCTGATTGACCCCGTAACACTGGTTCTGGAAGAAATCATCTCACCCAACAAAAAGGGTAAAATAAGGAAATTTTTCAATACCCTGAAAGGTAACAAGATACCCAGCCAGTTTTGAAGCTTTTTCATAAAAATCAAAAAAATCCAGCTAAGTTTTATCAATTTCTAACAAATATTTTATTTTCATTTACAAACTCCTGCAGCCTGTGGGTACATAGTCCCAAACCATCACTCCTAGCGCAGCATCACTCTGGCTCTGAGGCAGAAGTCCTGTCCCATGCAGGGTGAGCACTGCAGCTGCTGGGCTCTGTCTCCACATCACCCAAATTTCAAACCTGCACTAGGCACATGCACCACGCATGGCCAAGAAGGGGACCCTCAGGGAGGGAATCCAGCAGAGGAGAGCCCCAAACCCAGCATCTCCTGACCTCATTCCATTCTCAGTCATTTCTATTTAGTTCATTTTCTTCCACTTCACTTCTAGGATGGCCCTGCCAGGTTAGACACAGCTCCTGGAAGCCTTGCAGAGATGTTTTTATATTGCATCTTATATCATTATATATTCTTATATTGTTCTTATTTTCTGTGTGTGTTTATATGTATTCATATACACACACACAGAGGCAGGTCACCCTTGGTTTGCCACCTAGACTGGACTGCAGCAGTGGCAGAGAGGGGAGCAAAGGCTGGGGTGATTTACAAATCTGCTCTATATGATGCAACAAACCTCATGCAAAGTCAACATGGCCTTGCATCATAAAGCACAGGCTGGAGCCAAGAAACAGCTCAGCTGGAGAAGCCATAGAATGAGGAGAGAACAAGCCTGTTCAGGTAAGAGCTCTGCACCTAAAAACATGTCCTGACATATTCACAAGAGGAGGTAGGTATTTTTGAAGTAGATTTTTCTTTTCTTGCAACTCCCCAATGCTCTGAGCTCATTAAAATGAAGACACTCTAATTTCCAGGAGTGGTCAACAGGCAAAGGTCAAGGAAGGACTTCTTTGTAATGTCTATTCTCAAACTCCAGGGAGAAGAACAGCAGGATTTTCATCAAGCCACAGTCAAATTATAAATTGCTGCACTGTCAAAGGAAAGTAGGACTGCCATTACCTTATATGCAAAAGCAAGTGAAAGAAAAGACCTGATGATTTACAGCTTGTGTACAGGTCTGCCTGAAATGGGATCTTGGGCTGACAAAAACAAGGGTCTGGTTACCAGCAGCTGACCCTGGCTGGGCACAGAGCAGCCAGAGCTGCTGTATCAGTGGTGTTACACATCCCCTCCGTACAGGAGGTTTTGTGGGGGTACATTCATAGAATCCCAGTTCTGAAGATGCAGAGTTACTCAGAGAATGTTCCAACATCATCAAAAGAAACAAAGCAGAAGTGTTTGCTGTTGCACCAAACCTCAAATAAAGAAAGCAAGCCCTGGGAACCCAGTGAGATCTATACTGAACAGGACACTCAGTCTCTGAGGGAGGGACTCCAGTGTAGAATCCAGAGCTGTTGCTTGCTACTTTGTGGTTTGTATTTCCATGGATAGATGCCAAAGGAAGACGGTCTGATTAGACAAATTACTTTTGTTCAAACTGAAAAAAATACTTGGTTTTATTCATCCCATCTTCACTTGAAAAATGCCATCTGTCCACTACAAGGCCTCTGACTTCTGACTAAGAAAAAAACATTGCTCGAGGCCCTCAAAGGGAAAACAAAGTGAGGGGCTGAATCTCCCAGATGCAGCTCTAATGGCCTGAGTCTAGGGTGTTCAGAGCTGTAACTGCCTTTGTCTCTCAGGAAAGCTTTCCTCAGATCCATAGGTTGGATCTGAAGACCAAGACACTGTCTTTTAACAGTTAATTAGCTGCACCAGTTAGTGGTCATGTTGTACAAAGAGTGACAAAATGTGTGTGAAAACCGACAGTAAGAGAGCAGCTGGATCTGAAAGCAGGGAGGGATAGCAAAAAGCCGGGGCAGCACATCCAGCAGCCAAACTGTAATTTGACAGAGGCTCTGAAGTTTGGCAGCCAAATGGAAATCGTGGTTGTACCCGTGCAAATTTGGACGCCTCTCCTGCATTGCAGTAGCACTCATGTCACCCCCGGGTATTTCCACTGAAATCCTGTTGAATTACCTTGAGTAACCTCCTGCCTGCAGCAGGGACAGGGAGAACAGAGCACAGCACATGGGCTTCAGACCTGGTCCAGGTCCCACTCAGACTTCAGACCCCACTCCTGAGCAACACAATCTGGGCCCTGCAAATCCAAAAACTGGAGCATGGAAAGACCAGTGGCTTGTGGGGAGACACCAAGTGCATGTCATGTGCTGTACTTGTATCCTAGAATGTGCTTTTTGGAAAGTTGATGCTTATGACAGCAGTTGCTTGTCAATGTCAAATAATCTGCCCTGTCCCTTGAGCTTCTGGAGAAAAGGGGTGACCCAAGATGAGGTGAAGAATGGGAATTGAGCTGGGGTGACTTCTGTATTGAATTTAAGACACTGTAATACAGAGTTAAAATAGAAGCACCTGCAGCCTTTATGCAAGAACCTGTAATTATGTGCACAAAGATGGGTCTCAGCGTGTGGAGATGTGTGCATGCATTATACATTAATATGGAGCTAGCAACCAGAGAAGCCAATAGGCTTGGTATATTATTGCATTCTATATTATCTTTTATTAGGAGACATGCATTATGATGGTTTCATTTTTTTAAATCCAAACATTAAAGCATTTTCTGACTGCACCACATGCAGGAGGAGCCTGCGCTGTGCCAGCAGCCAGGGCTGCACCTACAAACCCAGTTCTCTCTCTGCAGCCTTGCCCTGCTCTGGTCATCTGGGGTGCTTGCACTCCCCATCTCCCAGGCTGAAGTCATGATCAGGCTCACTGAGTTCTAAGCCCAAAGTGCCCCTTTGAACTCAGGGCTGATCTAAGCCCTTGGAGCCTGCTGGCAGGTTATGCTGTGAGTTTGCGATGCTGTGATCTGGCCGGGAAAGGTTTATCTGTTAAGACAGAAAAGCTGGTGCCCTGTAGCAGCAGAGCTAATCTGACAGGATGGCACTTCACTCAAACGAGAGTGGCAAAATGCTTCTGTCCCAAGAGGATGCTCTCAAGCTCTGCACTGACAAGATGCAGTGACAGGAGCTGCCCACACTCACAGCACTGTTACACACTGGTAGCACACATCCTGCCTGGTCCCGCTCAGGACATGCATTCCTGCCATCCAGCCAGGTCCTGGTGCTTATCCTGGGGGAACTAGCCTCTGAGGATGGGCAGGGGGCTGCTGAGACCCAGCCTTCACTTCCAGCTGTCTGCACAGGATGGGAAGTACCTGGAGATCCAAGGGTGCCCTGTGCATTGCAGGCAGGTGAGTGCTGATGCACACCTGCCTGGAAAGAACTCACAGCAAAAGGCTGGACCTGCTCCAGTCCAGGTAAGGGCAATATTTTGCTATGTGTAGAAACACAGAGAGGTGCTTCACCCTCGTGTGATGAGAGCACAGCCTGGGCTCAAGCCTTTTGCCATCATCCATTTCATCCAATAAGTATGCCTTGACTTCTTCTGCTGAAAAAAAAATGGAAATGATCCAGCTTCTGTAACATCTGTGACTCCAGATTACCCTGAATGCTTCCCAGCAGAGAGGGCACAGAAAAAACATGGTCATCTCCTCCCTAGCAGCTGTTAAACGAAACAGGAAAAGGCGGCCCCTACAGTATGACCGTGCTTTGAAGCTCTGCCCTGTTGTGCCCTTTGGCCACCTTTGGGGAAGTTGTAACAGCACCATTCACCCACTTCCCTGCTGATGCTGGGACCTTTCTTTGCCTTCTTACCTCAAACATGACTGCCCTCTCTTCTGGGAGCTCTACCCCAGGCTGGGGCATTCTCTCTTTCACTGCACATGAAGAGCAAACAGGCAACGAAATAAAACCACACATTCACTTTCAGCAGCTGAAGAGGGCAAAGCATTTTTTGTTTGCAAAAGGGGAAGAGCAGTGAGTCCATCTGCAAAACAGTTTCCCATTAACCAGCCCATGATAATATCTTACACTCTCGAAATGGCAGCTTAACTGTCCCCCCGACAAACAGATGGACTTTTGTAACACCGAGAACACAAATTCACAAGAGGAGGGGAGCCTTGGGATCTGATGGCATACAGAGTTGGTTGGAGGGGAAAAAAAAAAGGGGTCCTTTGTCCCTTCAGCTCTCCAGAGGCAATAATGGGGCAGCAGCACGTCCCCTCCCAGGCCAAATAACCCTGCCAAGGCAGTTACAAAAACACACGGATGTGACAATGATGAGCCCTATCTTCTCCTCCAGTCATGGCTTAACACTCCCACGTGTCCCAGCAGTTCTCTAATCTCTACCACCAAGAACTGGTGACAGCCTCCCTCTTCCCAGGGAATTCAAACACCAGAATATTTTGTAAATATGCACCCCAAGGATGTGGTGTTAATACTTCACAATGATTTTTTCCACGCCAGAATGAGTTAAGGTAGGAGTCTCTGTCCTGGCTTCAAATTTCCTGGCTTTCCCCTGTCTGCGTCATGACATAATTCTTTCCAGCAGCCTTTTCCTCAGATGTTCAGAGTTAGCACTGGGATCCCTGCCAGCTTTCCTTCCCAAAACAAACACGGAGCCTCCTGATGCCAAAGACTTGCCTTCTATTCATTTCTCCAGGGACAGAACACTTGGCTTTACAAGCAATGCCCCAATTTTCAGTTCAGCATATGTATATAAATAAAAATGCAGCTTTACAGAGCCTTGTCTGCACTAGAAAAGACTGGATGGTGTGTCCCTAACAAGTTGTCTCTCTCCATCAACTGTAAATAGAACTTCAATTAATTAATGAGATTATCTGCCAAGTTAGTACACATCACTTCAGCAAGGAAAATAAGGCTTATTGTTAAATTGCTTTTTGCTGGTGCAGTCATGTCAGCATCAGAGTTTTTGCTAGTACTAAAAACACCCACCCATTATCAAACCACTCTGGTTCCAGTGTAAACCTGGTCTAAAACTAAAGCCCTGAAAAGTGATAAAATACCACTCCCATCTCAGTAAAAAGCTTTTCTTTCCCTCCAGTGTCCCTGGGCTCATAACACCTCCCCTGCCCTGGTGACCTGCCTGCTTTGCCTGGAGGGCTGGAAATTGCAGAGCTGCTGGTGGCTGGTAAGAAATGATTTAAAGGAAGTGTTGCTGTGAGCCCTGCAGAGAGCAAACCACAGCCCTGCACTGCTCCCCGTGGGGGACAGCTGAAATGTGGGTAGATTCTGTCTCACTAAGGGACATGTCCTTCAAGCTCAGGACAGGTGAAGTGTTTGTCCTCCAGCAAGACCAGGCTGCTGCTGTTTGCTCTTCTTTTGGAAGGAAAACAAGTAGGTTTCCTCTTTTTGAGGAAACAAGTGTTTGACTTATGTCAAATCTGTGCTTAATATGCTCCTGAGAGAGGAGAAATGCAGAGAATGGGAAAGAAATCACCTGTGATAAGCACTACTAATATGCGTCCATCAATTATTGTCTTTTTTTGGTTGTTGTTGGGGAGGGTATGAGGTGCAGTGGCTGTACCCAGTGGACAGGGCACCTGCAGACATTAAATCATCTGCTGCTACTCACGTATTTTTTTAATACACCTTTTATGTTCATTATATTCCTTTTGTGTGTGCCCAGTGTCCAGCAATAAACTTAAGGCAACTCCCATTAACCCCTCAGAAATTCAGGGGGTTTGTCATTTGAAGAAGACAAAGGTGGGTATGCCCAATCCCTGCCTCCCCTCCTCTTTCTTGAAAGGTTTAGCTCTAGAATTGGCCTGAATTTGCACATTTATTTTACATGAAAGAAGTGGCAGAGATAAAAATAGAGCATGAAAAATATTACCTAATGAAGTGATAAGATATTGATTATTTAGGCAGTATAATTATTACAAATAAAGGTGGATGCTAAGCCTATATTCCTTGCTAATGCTGAAGTCAATAGCAGTTACATTCAGGGTATTTTTAGAGTAATAAAGAGCTATACCATGGGCCCAATCAGCTTCAGTACTGAAGGAGTGCAAAATGAGAGTGCTTAAACAATATGTCCAAGTCTTCTAGGCATTCAGGAAGAGACACAAATATATAATCATTCATAATTAACAATTTCTCCATAGCACCACCTGTGAAAGGATCTCATGTTCCTTCATAAAATTTAAATCAACCCTACACCCCACTTGTGTAACAATTATTATTGACATTAACAGATGGAAGAAACTAGGGCACAACTTCATTGCCCACACAGAGCATCTGCTGCAGATCTGGATGAGACTGACCCATCCCCAGCCGGGGCTGAGAGTCCGATGCCTTGTGACAAGGATCTGCCTCCGAAGACTGCCCCTGATTTGTCACATTAGGGTGGAAATGCCTCTTTGAAACATTAATGTCAAATAGTGTCAGTGTTGGACAGGGAAACCAAGGAGCCGTGTCTCCAAGGAAACCAGCATACGTGAGGAGGAGGAAGTAAGGAAACTAAAGCAGGAGCAGAACGGAAGCTTGAGAAAGCAGCTGATCTGATTTTCTCATTTTTTATCATTCTGCTATGATTTTCTCTTGTTAAGTCAGATAGTTTTCTGCTGTGGATGTCAGAGCAATTTATTTATGAACAATTAATTTAGCTTTCCATCACTCCAGCATGAAGAGTCAAACCTTCACCTCAGAGCCCTGAGAGCTGCCCCAGGAGGCCACCTGCTTTCCTTCTGGGCAGCAGTCACCAGCAGATTCCAGCACATGTACCCCCATGCCTCCCATCCTCCTCACTTGCATATCCTTGCTGAGGCTCCAGCTGTCATTTCCTGCAGGAGCCGCTCAGGGACCCCAGCAGAACACATGGATTCAGTTTCAACCCCCAGAGCCCACCTGACAGAACAGATCCCACACAGGGAGTCAAGCACTTGGGAGAGCCACAAAGTCATTTGGGCTGGAGCAGGGCCAGGAGACCCAGGTCAGTGCTTTGCCATACAAAAGGTACACAGGTAGCTCAAGAGACTTGGGCTTGTGGGGTTTGATCTGTCTAAAAGATGACAAATGGACTATAGGGCTCCCCAAAGCAGCATTGGCTCATGGCTGGAAGAACAGTATTTCCAATTAAACTCCCAATACCAATTCTTACCTCTTGGCATTCCCACCAAAGCACCAGCACTACACAAGCTGAATGACTGATAACGCAAGGTGATGCAGTTCTAGGCAGAAAAATCATTCTTAAGTTCTTCTCACGGCCAAGGGATTTGACTTGGACATGTCACTGTGCTTCTATACTCAGCACTATCAGAGGATGAAATAATGTGCTGATAAAAAAAATGAGACAAGATTAACCCCTTTTCAAATGCAAAACAATCACTGCATGGGAAAGGAATTCTCCCTGGCAAATATGGGTTAGTCTGTCTGGACTAATCCTCTACTCGTATGTAGTGGCTTATTAGGGATTTTAAAAAGAAATCTGAAGGCTTAGACAGTATGTTTACAGTGGAACAGCCTCACATGAAAGATGTATTTTCAGTGAATTTAATGACATGCTTGACTTGAATGAATATTGGAGAAATCTAGAAATCATTTTTTCCTGTTGTTTCTGTAAAACCCTTTAATAAAGGCTTTACAGAAGCAGTAATTTGTGACTTTAAAAGGGCACTAAGCCAACTGTAAGTGAGCCAGTGCAGGCTGAATTCCTGCTTCCTGCAGAACAGCAATAAATCCTCCCAGCACCCCTGAGTTCCATGGTGACCACAGCTCACCCAAAGCAGGTGAGGCTGTGCCCAGGGTTTGCCCAGATTTAATGTGGCTTGTTCATCGACTTCTCTGATCCACCTGCTCCAGGCATTGTTTGCGGGAGAATATTTTCTTTTGTTCTCTTTGATCCTACTGGGATTAGTCCATGGACTGAAATTCAAGTGCAGCCCCCGTGTGCCAGTTTTGTAATAATAACCCCCTTCTGAACTGCATAAATGACTAAGAGAGAAATCTCAGTGCAGGGGGCAGAAGAGCAGAGAAAATTAACCAGAGACACATGGCGCAAAGCACAGAGGGAACAGGAGCTGTCCAAGGATGCCAAGGGCAGAACTGGGAATAGAGCGTATTTCCTAAATCTTTGTCAGTCCATCCAACGTTCTCTAACACATATTGCTTCTGAATAAATGTTAATACAATTTTTATCCACATCTCACTCATTTGCAAAGGGCACCTGCTGCAGGACAGTATTTCTGTGCTGGATATCCTGGCCTTAAAATCCTGCCTAATCCTCTGGGCAAAGCACATATCTCCATAGGCACGGGTAGGATTAAGCAAGGCACAAACCCATCCTCAACTGAACAGGGATTGAAGAGTCAGATTCAGAGGATGTGAAAAGACCTGCATTACAGCTCTTTCTCTGAATCCGTGGATCCCCACAGCCATGTCCTGGTGCTTCCCCACTGTGGGAGTCCAGAGTGCGGGGAATATTTCTCTGCCTGTTTTAAGGAGTTTTACCCCCCTGGACCATATTGTTTTTGACCTTCGTCCATGGAGAAAGCTGCCAACTCTCTGGGAAGAATTAGAACATACAGCGGTGTGAACTAGATAATAGAATATTATCTAAGGTTACACAGGGTGAAAATAGAAAGGTGTTGAGTTTTGTTAAAGTAGCAAATAGATAAAAAGCAAAAACTCCAAAATGGAGGATTGTTGTTGTTCTCAAACCTTCTTCTTCTTCTTTTACTACTCCATTTAATGCAGCAAAAATTGTTTAAAATGATTGGATAAAGAAATCCGCAGTTCCTGTGGACGTATTAAAAACATTTGTTGAATATTGGTGGAAAAGTGAAAATATCTTTCATTTCAAACACCTATTGGGTAGTTTAGCTTTAAGAAGGCCGTGTTATCTTGATTTCAGGAACACTCTGTGCACTTTTCTCAAGCATTCACACCTCTCTGCTGTACTTTTAACTCTTCTGATAAGACTTAATAAACTATCTGAAAGCAGAGAAGGCTGGATGTCCTTAATTAAGTGGAAATCCAAGCAAAGACTTCGGAAGCCTCCTCCAGCAGGGGAGGTATGATTTAAGACACAGCTAATCAACAAGTAGAGTTCACACAGAATCCCACACCCCGTGTGGGGCGGAGCTTGGAAGATGCTGCAGATATCCCAAAGGGATAGCTCCGTCTCTGCAGAGCTCCTCTGCATGGCTCAGTTTGGGATAGATAGCAGCAAAGCCTGGTTCAGGATGTTTTGTACTGTGTGAATTCCAGCAAGGGAGTCACATTTTATGCACAACTTATGGAAACAACAACCCCACTGTGGGAGTATTTGTCCCTGTTTTCTCACAATGATGCAAATGGCATGGCAGAGGAACACAGCTTCAAGGCTGATTTCTGGCAAGCTTGGCCTGATAAAAGCCCATTTGCATGCATTAATCTTGACACAGTCATTAGATAAAGTGTGGCAGCAGAGATCTCCCCAAAGCAGTAATTTCACTCACAGGGACTTGATTACTTGGAATTCTCAGTACATACTCAAGGGCTCTCTCCAGGAATAATACTCCAATCCTGGTCTAGTATAAACAATATTCCAGTACTGGATTAGTACAGACAAAACTGAGAAAGCCATTTTATTCTTGTTGGGAAGGCAAAGTCCCGATGCACTTTAGTTTCTCATTTTCCGGAAAGGAATTTACCCTCTGTTTACCTTCCTGCTATCAGAAGGAAAGTATCATTTCCTGCTTTTACCTCCACATTTTGGAGCAGAGTCCACCAACTATCACAACTGATAAATTTCCTCATGAGTGAACAATGGAAACTGCTCCTGTGCACACGGCCTCCCCAGGCACAACATATAAAGCTTAAGCAGGAAAACTTACCCCGCCAAAATCAGCAGCTTTGCCATTGAGCTTCAAGGAGCCAGGGATCTGTGGTTAACGCACACAAAACTACATATCTGGAGAATTTCAGCTATCCAAAAGTATTTATTAACACAGCCTTGCAAGTCTGTTTTACCTACAGAAACAAACACAGTGGCAATGATACGGCAATGTGACATGGTGTCATTACATTATTTGCATGACCTTCAGCAAAGAACCACAGCTTCTCTGCTGGCACTGCGGCATTTGGTGTGACACGAGCTACGCCATGCTCTTTGTGATATTTTTGAGCTCTTTTTAGCGCCCCCCCCTCCCCAAGGTCTTATTAACAAAGGTTATTATTTCTGTTCTCTAATGCCAGGGATCCCATATCACCAAGAAGGCTCCTAGAATGTTAAATGATACATGAATACACAAAAAGCTTTAAAAAGCTTACAGGCTGAAGGGAAGGCAGATGGGAGAGCCCAAGGAGAGATAACCCAGCTGCGGGTGACAGCAGCCATAACGTACAAGCAGCTCAGTCACTGCCACATTTTGCCAGAGCAGCTACAACTAATTGCACTTTTTCAGTGCTAAATAACCAAAAGAAGACATTCAACATAGTTATTTCAGCATGCTACATGGAAGAGGATCATGGCACCAACTTCTGATTTACCAGTTTCATCACATCAAGGGTTTTACTCCAGCACCCACCTATCAGGAACCTTCCTTCCAATTCAGGCTTCCTTCCCAAACTAGGCATATCCATAACTCCCAGGGTGCAAAGGACAGCTTGAAAAAAAAAAACCTGGTTTCACCCACAAGAATTTAGAAACCAAAAGAAAAACCACTAACCATTCTGGCTCCTTTCCTTAAAATACAGTTAAATAAAAAGATACTCTTAAGATTTCTTTGCCAGTGCCAGGATGCTCTGTGGCTGATTCATAAACCAGCATATCTGGGGATTTAGCACACGCAGACTGTTCCTACCCAGCTGGAGTACAAACCAGGCAATCCAGCCAACAGCTTTGTTAAATTGTGGTTCGAATTTACTTATTTCTGGGAGTATTTAAAATGCCTGTCCTGAAGGCATTAGGACCACTGCATCCAGTGACTCATCCATGACACCTGACACAGGTAATAAATCTCACTGTATTTACTAAAGCTTTCTGTAGGACTCTGTGGGAACTTCACACTAACATGATGTAAAATAGCCTATGGGGCAGGCACCTGCAACAGTCTGGGTCCAGTGCTAATTTTCCCTTAATAACCAGCTAAAATCCACCACTTAAATAATATCACATATAGGAACTTGAGCACTATTCAGAGGGACACAATAACCTGGTGTTAAACATCTCATTGAGCACTGAGAGGGAGAAAACCAGCAAGATGCAGAAGAAACTTGTTAACCAAAAACGCCTTTAGCTTATAGCTCTGGAATTATGGGACTAGCAGGACCTGATGCAGATAGCATTAGATTTACTGGAGATACAATAACAGCGTTCATGTGGCCCAGCAGGAACATGATACAGCTGAAGGAAGCCTCAGGGCGAGAGGCAGGGTCAGACATGTGGAGATGGACGCTGAAATCCAGGACGTGGGGTCAGAAATTCCTGTTCTAGTGGATAGTGATGACTCACACGTTTCACATTACTGGTAAATTCACCTCAGTTCCCGCTTTCCCTTGGGCAGGAGGCATTGTACCCAGCTTTTCCAGGAAGCATATTGTATCCTGTCAGGGGATCTGTGCAGGGCAAGGGGTGCTCTGCCCTGTAAAAGCAGAGCTTGTGTTCTACCTACAGAAAATAAGTGCCAAGACAGGCTTGGCACTGCCCTCAGGGGAACTCACAGACAACATGGAAAGTATTAAATTCTGATGGGAGCAGCAGCTGGCTTCTATTGGAAAGGCACTATCTCTATCCTTTGAAAATCTTCTGTGTTTCTTTTCTCCCTGGGGAGGTGGGAACAGCCTCCCAAGGTCGTTTGCATGACTGAGGAAGATGTGCCAAGGCTGTGGGACAGCACAGCTCAGCCCATTGGGGTAGGATGCTCTGAACAACACTGTGTCCCTGCCAAAATAACTGCACCAGGCACAACTTGAGATTAAACCAAGGCCCCTCATCAGTGCCTGAGTGGATAATAGCGTCACTGCTGCTGGCTGCCAGTGGAATGCGAGGCAGCAGCAGAAATGGAAATCAGTTTCTTTATGGCTGGCGGGCAGAACTGTGAGCTCACATCAGTACAGAGCACAGCTAAACACCAAATGACCCCCTGAAGGGTGGCACTGCATCAAATAAATTGGCATCTAAACTTACCTGGGGATCATATTATCCTTCTGCAAACGGGGAGTAAACACAGCAGAGAGGCAGGAACTGGAGCTCCAGACAGGGTCCCTCACACAGCTGTAGTCCTTTTCCCAGGCAGATCAGCGGGGTTCTCGTAGGCAGAGATGAGCCCCTTCGCCCAGCGAGTGCCGGGGGAGCTCTGCTGCATCACCACCAGCCGGATCGGGGGCTGGGTGTCTGCAGGGACCTCAGGAGCATATTCCTTGCTGGGATCCTTCCCTCTGCAGTCATAGAGTACGCAGGAGATCAGGAAAACCAGAAGCAAAATAACATAGCTAGCTACCAGAATGATGAGATTCAAGGTAACGGGGTCAATCTCCAAATAAAACTCCATTTGGTCCCATACTAGTGAGTGCAAACCTGGAGAATGAAGTTTCATATGCACGAATGAGCAAGTGCTAACTGATCAGAATAGATGTATTGGCTTTGTGGTAAAAATACACTAATCCTCAGGTCTCCTGTAGCAATGGATTTCCCCGAACTGGACGATTAAAGCAGCTCAGTTTAATAACTTAAGCTCCTTCTTTTAATGCCACATTGCCTACAGTGGCAGAAGCTAAATTTGATTGCTGTATTGACAGGAAAAGATCCCCCTTGCCCAGGGACCATCTCTTCCCTTGGTGGGCAGGTACCAAACTGGGTTTTCTCTAAGGACATTTTGCAGAGCTTCCCCTCCTCATCAGGTAGGTTTGGACTCGTGGGCTGAAAAAACCTGAGCTGTGTAATTAGTAAGTGAATACAGAAATAATTAGAAAGTAATTTGCAAGGTAAATTTTCTCAAAATCTCACAAGCCTGATCCTGATTTTGACTAAGATCTTTCTGCTCTGGGTTAGTGCTACAGAAGTGTTTTAAAGTGAATTAAAGATGTTTATTACCCAGGTCCCCATCAGGATTACAAGGACACATCACACTGCTGTCACACACTGCCCAGCGAGTCCTTGTGCAAATTCCTCTGTAGGATCCTGCTTCCCACAGGCTGCTCCCTCTCATTTGAGTCTCCCACATGAGAGAAGGTACAACAAAACTGCAGCATTTCTGTAGCCTGGGTGCTGCTAATTTCTTTTTCCTGAGTGGACCCTCTGTTTGCTGAAAAGAGGGTGAAGTTTGCGAGTGGCTGTGCCCTGCCTGCAACAGGGCCAGGCTCCTGAGCACAAACCCTTCAAGTGCCTTTTGCACCTTCCAGATTTATGTCTGTGAAGCTGATGAGGGAATAGGGACACACAGAGCTGCCATGTGTCACCCACACAGTGCTTGGAGAGAGCAACCACCCTGGTTGCTTGAAGACAGAGCTGTCCAGGACACCAGGGAGGCAGACACAAAGGGCAGGAGATGGTGCCAAGGAGCACTACAGACCCTACATCAGCACACTCACCTCTCCATGCAAAACTCCAAGGTTTTGGTTATAGCACAGGAGGCTTTTAGCAAGAGATTAGGCTGTCCCAGCTATTAGCACTGCCAGAGCTGTGGAAAAGGGCTTTATGTGTCAGCAGGAATCCGATCTGGCGTGTCTAAGCTGTAAGAAATATGTCATGGGGCCATCCTGCCACCTCGACCTCGACACATGCCACTCGTTTTAAGGTCAGCATCAGCTGCATCCCCCACCCACCATCTGCCCTCACGGCTCTTTAGCTGAGGAGAAGTTTGTGTCAGGAGTAATCCCAAGGCTGGCACTGGCAGCGGCATGTTTGACAGCAGGAGGGAACCCCACGGCACCCAGGATGCACATTTGTGTGTCCCTGCTCTTCTGTGCCGGTCACACACCATGTGCTGTATCTGAAACACAGCATTTGGCTGTCAGATGTGGTTTAGATGAGGCTGAGATTTCTTTTTCAAGACAGGCTCTTAATTATGCACTTCCCTTCCAAAGCAATGGTGATGGGAGCTGGGATTTAGTTTCAGTGCTTGTTGGGAAACTGAAAGACTTTTGGAAATCCCTCCAAAATTCTCAGAAGCACCAGCACATTTGAAGGGCAGTAGGGTTCATGGCTTTAAATTTCAATCATGTTGTGCTACAAAAGATCAGTACCAGAGTAATAAATATTATATAGTTTCCATGCTGAGATAGAGATGAAATTTTACATTAAGTCTTTTGAACTGGTCCTCAAATGGCAGCCTGGGTTCTGAACTTAGCACTGTGCTAAAAAAAAAAAAAGTTTATGTGATTTCCAAACCTGAATTGTCTCCTCCAAGGTCCTCCACACCAATAGCTTTGTTTCAGATTACTGTCTAACACTGCAGCAGGGAGATACATGCCATAGAGTGTTTAATTTAGATAGGCATCATGCCAGCTTTTAGAGGGACTTTTCAAAATGTAAAATCTGGTACTACATTGCCACAGCACTTCCCGTGTTGCTGCAGACATGGTCTCCTGGAGAGAAAAAAGCCTCCTTGTTTCTACATCTCCACAGCATCTCAAAACATTCTCTTAAGGGTGAAAATAGATGATACTTCCAAGACACCTCCTCCCAGGGCCTAGTTTGCAGCAAAATCACATACTTATGCTTGTATTCCCAGGATTCTTGTTCTTCAGCCTGAGCAGCTGCCAGCAGCCTTTGTCCAAGTCAGTGTGCTGAAAACTGAAGTCCTGGAAGGGATTTTGCTGCAATACCATTTATTTCCTCCTCCCAGCCCACATTCAGGGCAAACCATAGATGTTCACCATTTGCTATTCCTGTGCCCAAGGATTGCTAGGGTCTAATACCATCTGCCAGCAGCCCTGTTGCAGGAGAAGGAGCACCACAGCACCTCAGGAACTTCATCTGCACACACACTGAAGCTTTTTATAGAGGAGCCTCACTCCAACAAGCTGGCCCTGCTCCCAGGATTGGTGTCCTGGAGTCCTCCTCTGCCCAACACTGCTCCCTCCTACCCATCCTGCAACCTCAACTCCATCACTGCCCATCCCTCACCAGCCTTTGACATCTCACCCTCCTCAGGCTTGTTTGTGCCTGCGCCCTTTGCTATAGAAAAGTCACTCAAATTCCTGTTTGCACATGCACTGATGGAGTACTGAGAGCTGCCTCGGCTCTGCAGTGAGCAGGAACACATTTCCCGAGACACAGAGTGTTGGGAGCTTTGTAGGATTGTGAAAAAGCTCAGGATATTCTGTGTGTGCTTCCCTAGGCAACCAGAGGCAGGAAATGGTCAGAGCAAAGTGCTGCCTCGAGCAGGCTCTGCAGTGACTGGTGAGACAGCACCTGGAGGACACATTTTCCTTGGATCTCCAAAAATCATCTGTGCTACAGTTGCTTCAAAGGCCAGACCAGCTCTGTCACCAGTTGTGCCAGGCTGCAGGGATGGTGGGTTGCACAAAACCTCACTATAACCTCTCAAAGGGGATTAGCTGGAGCGCCTTATTTATTTATTCATTCCACTATTCCATTATTTAATGTTTGACAAGAAGCCTTCCAAGGGCCAGAGCTCCTGGTTGGAGACTCAAGGCCAGCAGCTGCCACTGGTGCAACTCCACAGTCAGTCCTTCCTTCAGTTTTTTTCCTCTTATTTTGTCCACCTCAGTTTATAGACACTTCTGGACAGAAAGCACCTTTTCTTCTGCAAACACCCAGCTCAGATGGGATGAGAGATAAGGGAAAAAGATTCATGTAACAAAGAACTAGATATTTTCTGTAATTTTCCCTTGAAGCCATTGCACAGTAAATGTCACAGTATAAAAGTTCAGATGTTAGTGAAACAGCAAAGAACCTCCCTACAATCAGAAAGAAAAAAAGATTAAAAAAAAAAAAGTGGTTCTGGTGGGAGGGAGCTATAAAAGCTCTGTTTTGAGAGCAACAACAGCACAAGTTGCAAAGGAATTGCAGGCAATGGCTGAAGAAGATAAATAAGTCTGCAAGAAACTACATCTCACCCCAGACAGGAGTTCAACAGTAAGTCCCTGCTGTGCCACCTCCTTCAGAGCAGGTTAGGGCTGCTCACAGGACTTTATCGTCTGGCGGACCCAAGGCAGCAGCTCAGAAGGGTGACCCAGCACACGGGGCATCAGACGGATGCACAGAGCAAAATATTCAGGCTCTGCTGGACTCAGATACAAGGAAGCCAAGATCATTTCCCTTCCTGGTGCTCCCCAGCTGAAGCCTGAAGTGGCAGCAGAGCCTTGCGTGCCGTGGGAAGCGCTGGCATGGCTGACCCCATTCCAGCAGGCTGCACCTTGGAGCTGAACCAAGGGAGAGCCATCTCTGCCAGGCCTGATTGGCTTAACCATGGTGTCATCACTAAAAATAGCCCCTCAGAAGGAAATCATTTCAATCCGGCTGCAGTGAGAAAGAGGGGAATAGGGATGGCAGCAATACCAACATATTCCAACAGAATAGTGAACGGGCTGGGATGGGGTGTCAGAAAGGACAACACCAGCATAACACCTTATCCTGCCATGTCCCTGCTGCTCAGGACAGGGAAGGCGGACACTTAGCGGTTGCAGACAGCTGCCCCAGGCCATTGCCTTCCTCATACAAGTCATAATTTCAGAAGGAAATTGCAGATATTTCAGGACCACAGGGAGAAACCTGGTATGATCAGGAGCCACAGTTACTCCAGTACCTACAGTCCAAACTGAGTGTCCAGAGCAAATCCAGGGAAAGCAGACGTGTTACACTCTCATGTGCAGACACCAAGGGCAGAACCACAGCCTCTGAGCCCCCTCTGGGGTGCCCAAATGCCTGTTTGAACAGTGCATGGTATTTGAGAGGGGCCATACAGGAGTGTGTACGTAGCCTATGGCTTTTGAGGTCATGCCTTCCCTTAGCACAAGCTCTGCCAGGGTGTAGAAGGGCCTGACCCCTTCCCCCACTCCCCTGTGTCTTCTATTGCCTATGTATTTCCCAAGTGCAAGAATAATGTAATAGATCTGAGAACTTTGGTGAATGGGAGCTGGAATTCACTAGCACCACAAAAAATAACGGGAGGTGAGGCACGGACAGAAGCCGGCAGCACCAGAGACCTGAACTCACAGAACCCAAAATGTACAAGGTGACAGCGTGACTTTACGTCCGGGTTTGGTGTTTTTTTCCCTGCAGGCCTCTTCCAGCTCGGGTTTTTTAAGCTATCATAGCGTTCCCCAGGTCTGATCCCGGCCGGCCACACGTAGGAGCTGTTGCTTTCCTTATGGAGCATCCCGGAGAGAGCCGGGCCCGGCAGGTGGCACTGGGGAACCGCGGGCGGACCCCGCTGCCACCAAACGCCTCTGCGAGATCCAGCAGCGCCTGGCAGAAAGGAGAGCTCTGCTTTTTAACCTCTGCTGTTCAATGGTGTTAACCCTTTGCCAGCACCTGAAGGGAATGGCAGGAGTTCCCGCGGTCGCTGCTCACGGCTCACACGATGCTCGCTCTCGGAAAGCATTACCGCAGTAGTTGAACTCTTTTCTGCTTTACAGGTGCATTTGTTCTGAATTTCATCTCTACAGCAGCAGAAAACAGCTGTGAAAATGCTGCTTTTGAGAAAGGAATAGAAATTCAAGATGGAAAATTAAAAGGTAAACTATAAAATAGCTCCTAGGATACAGAATGGGTTTGATTAGTTATTTGTACTTAGCGCCCTCCTAGGACCCCAACCCACATACACATCAGTCAGGGAAGTGTCTGACTCTGAGACTGTGAATAGTCCTGCAGAGGCGAGAGAAGACAGCTGACACTTGAGGTTAAGCATATCCTGAATCATGCTGAATAAAAGAAGCTCAGAACAAGGACTAAGGCCTTATCAGATTAAACTTACAAACCTTGCCTGCAGATCTCTAGTCCTCTCCCCAAAAGCTCAGACATCACTACTACCCCACCCATCCAAACACTTCCCACTTACAACCCCTAGTACCCAGCAGGGAAACATACTAACTTATATCCAATTTCCTTTACCGCACATCAGCTTACTAGAAAGGCCTCAGCTGGAGAGGATCTGGTCCTCAAGAAAATTAAAGCAGTTGCCATGAGGTGGCAGACACTGATCAGCTATTTCCCTGATTGCTTTTTCTTTGTCTCAGGCTCCAGGTGAGATGTGTCCGTCAAACCCCTGCCCAGCTGAGATGTATCAAGCAGAAATGGGGTGCTGGTGTTTGCTTCTATTTCTGGAGAGCTCTGCTGGCACCAGAACTAGCTCTATTTGATACTACAAGGAGCAAAACCCTAAAGGAGCTGATTTTGTGCCATGCCATTTTTGCTTTGGATAGGGCTTTTGCAGGCAAAAAAAATCAATTTTAATTTAGAGGGCGTGCACGAGTCCAGGATGCTGCATGACAGAGGTTTGACCCACAGCAGTAGGGTCACAAGGTGTGACAGTCAGACAGGAATCCTTTCCACGATCTCCAGTAGGATATAACTGAAATGATGCTGAATGTCCATATGAAATAGCTTAAAATTTAATTGGCTTTTTTTGTTAACCAGAAAGACAGATTTGATGTGAAAGATAAAATTCATTACTTGATTTTAGAACAGTGATCTGAATCTTCACGTCAGATAAATCATGCTAGATAAATCCTTATAACTTTATCAACATTACTGGGCTGATATCAACAGATCATGGGTGCACTTTAGTCAGTGCTGCTCTGTAGGGTGAACAGCAATAGATTAATATCTGGAGGAAGGAAATATCCTTATTTTTCATCTCTAAGTAACTTTCCAATGGAAGCTCAATTACCCCAAACTGTGGCAAATCTATTTTGATGTTCTGTGAGATATTTAGACAGTCTGTTTGTCCTTGTCCATGCAAATGTGAATTCCTTCTCATTATTAATGGTGAAATCACTTAAAAACAGGAGGAAAAAACATTAAATGCTTGATACTGAATGCAGGTGTCCTGGAATAGGTAAAGCTGACTCAAACTGGGTTTCAATTTTTCTGTAGCTGGGCTGCTCACCTGATTTGTCTTCTGTCCCATAACTCAAGAGCTAATCAAGATGATGCAGGTTTAAAATTAGTGATGTAGACATACTTACACCAAATTAAGTGAAACTCCTTTTGCTTGCCCCATCTAAGTTTTCTATCAAACTCAAAATTGCTCCATATAAACTATCCTATCCTTTCTATTGCTCTGACTTGGTGCTGCACAAATAATTTTAAGGATACACTTCCCTTCTTTCCCTGGCCCTGAAGTCCATGCTGACATGCTTTGCTGAGCTGGGATGGGTTTAGATGCACACAGTGTTCTGCTCAGGCATGTGTGTTTAGCTGACCGGGGGCTATGAACTAATTGTGACTGCCAGAAATCAAATTAATACTGTGGGTAGTAAAGCATTAAATCTGAGAAATCACAAAGCAAGAGCTACAGCTTATTGTTTTATAGCTTATGAAGATTAAGGGTAATACTCTTTCTCTCCTCATTCCTAGTAAATGAGGATTTTTCTGGCCTGGCTTAGCTGGAGTGGTAGCAAGAGGCATGTAGTGTGCCCAGATCCAGGGGTGTGCTGGGTTTGGTGACCTCCCCACCCACACAGCTGTGGCCTGGAAGAGGAAAATAGGTGCTGACACCTCCCAAAAAGTCAGGGACTACAGACATGCAGGAGAATCTGCTGTACCCAGGGGCAAGAGAGGAACTGAAGAGTCCAGCTTTGGGCAGTGCTGCTCCCAGTTTCTGCCATTGCAGACGGAGCTGCTGAACAGTTCCTGGTTCTGTTTGCCAGTAAATCTGTGTGTCCTCTCTCAGGGTAACACGTGTGTTTGCCTCTCTCTGTCTGCCTTGAATAAACCTCCATGGGGCAGTATGTCAGGACTACAGCACTATTCTAGGGCATGTTGGAGCACTGCTGTGATCGTGTTACCAATCTGTGGGAAATAAATCAGTTTTGCTCCTGAATTTAGTCTGCTTTTCCTGATTTGCATTCAAGACTCTGCTACCTTGGGATGACTAGCAACATGTAGCTGCTTTTCTAGGAAGCAGGGGACTTCTGTGAACTGGGAGTGGGTAGAGGGTCTTTGCCGAAGTGAGCAGGTTTTCTGGCAGAATAAATCATAGGAGTCATTTCCTCAAAACCAGAGGACTCCAGGCCTGGCTCCTGACTGCTGCTTTGAATATGATGTTGGGTGAGGGAGGCAGAGGGGAGTTAGATGATGAGAAGAGAAAGGAGTCTCTAAAATTAACTTGGCAGGAACTGCCTAAAGAGGCCCTGCAGAGCTCTTTGCTTGATTCAGCTGGGGTGCAACTGGAAAGAAAAAACCCTGAGATTTCCTGGAGCAGCTTTTCTTGTTTGTTTTGCTTTTTCAGCCTTCTTTCAGATCTGCAAATCTGTCTCACATCATGTGTGAAGGCAGCAAATAAAGTGAACTCTGAATTAATTTTTTTTTGTTTTGTTTTGTTTTCAGGGAATATAGGCCTTCCTCAAAAGAGGATACTTGAATACCAGTCAGACACCTGGTGAGCAAACCAGCTGTTCACAGCTGTTCTTTCCATCTCTCTTTTTCATTGTTTGCAGAAACAATGAAGGGATCGAGGACTAAGAGGGTTGAACTGAAAAAAAAAAAGGAGCCCCAAGTGCCAAGCTCTTTAGTGCTCTTTGTAAAACCCAAATAAATGGAAAAATAAATCAAGCTTAGACACCAACAGGAAATTGAAAAGTTACATCAATGGAAGGACAGAAATGTATACGTCAATCATTTGGCTGGAGATGTTGTGGTATAAACAGATTTTTATCACTTATAGCTCTCTATTCAAATAATTCTGTCCCAGATTTCTTTTGTAACAGTACAGAGCACAGTTTTACCAACATGCCTCTCAGAACAATTATGAAAAATAGAGCAAGACTGGCTTTTCTCTCCCTGATTTCAAGTTTGCAAAGTTTTTACAACATTGGCTTAATTCAGAAAAACAGAAAAAGCTTATACCTAACCCTCAGTCAAGGCAGCAGGACTTGTTTGATGCCAAAGTGGGCACATACCAAAGTATTTTGTTGAATAGACATGGTCTCCTTGAACTGCTCCATCCCCACTATGCTCAAACCTAATTCTCACTGTCACCTCTGTTCTCCCTCCTTCACAGCAACACACATTTCTGCAACTTGGTTCATTTGCCCACAGGGAAAGACTGGATGTGACAGCAGACTGTCCCCATCCCAGCACCCCGAGCTGCCGTCCCTGTCCCTGCACATGGTCATCCTGGCTCCAGCTCCAGCCCAGGGACATGGTCCCTGTCACGGGAGCCCTGCCGCTCTCAGGCGTGGATAACCGGCCCCTGAGGACCAAGCCTCTGCCTTCCTTTTGAGATATAAGATATGGGGATACAAACAGTCATAAATAACTGATGTCACTCTGAACTGAATCCTGTCCCCTGCCTCACCCACTTCCACTCTGTTTACCACCAGGATTTTTTGTTTTGTCTCTGTTTCTTCCACACCCACCGGTTACTTTGTGTTCCCTCAGACAGCAGCAGGACTCCAGTCTGCAGCAAGGGGCTTTCCTGGGAGCTTTTCCTCTCTGACGAGGAAGGAACTATGTCCCCCTGCTGTTGAGACATTTAGCCTCTGATCACCTCCTTCTGACACTTGGGCTCTCCCTCTTCCAGACCCAGCAGTTGCACTGCAGTCAGTCCTGCCATGTTCCTCAGGTTTCTTTCCTGGCAGCAGACACAGTTTTCTGCTGCAAACTTAGTCCAAATCATTTTTGCATTGTTCTTTCCTGGCCACTGTCCTATCATCTCTTCATTGTTCCCTCTTGGCTTCCTCTGTGGTTCCCATCTGTCTGCTGGCTCTGTGTGTATCACTGCAGGCTTAGCTTCAGTCAAGGTTTGATGTCATTCATTGGACATCTTGTTATTACTTGTCTCAGCATTCTGGTTTCTCTCTGTTCTTGTCAATGTGTTCCATGTATTTCAACCTCTCTGAGCAAAATCTCAGCTGAACTCAAGTCCAGTGTATCCAAAAAGCCCTGAGCTGAAGGGGAAGGCAGTATGGTGTGAAGGTGCCCGTGAAAATGTTCACAAGCACAAGGTGAACTGAGCTAAGCCCAGCTGGCCAAAACCCCTAAGATGCTCTACAGACCTTTGTGTACTCTTGCCAAAATGCAGTTCTGTTATGAAAGCAGGCACTACTTAGAGTTTTACATGATTTGCTGAAAAATCACAAGTTTCCTATCTCCACATGACTGCTGAGGTCCTGGTTTGCCAATCTCCAAGCAGATGGCCAGCTTGATGCACATGGGAATAAAATTACTTCATGCTTTCAGGTAAGTAATTACCTATCTGGTAAGCATTTAACTGTACCTTCGGTCATTCACTGGAGACAAATCAGAAGCAAAACTGACACAAATACATGATATTCTGAGAACAGTTCCAACACTTTTAGAAGTTGCTCAGCAACCTTCATGCAGCAAAAGTGGCCAAAGAGAAAATTTTAGAAGTTTAAGCTTTAATCTACCATTTGTGTCACCCTGTGAGAAGGAAGGGGGATACAAAAATTTATGCTCTTGGGCTGAGTGCCTTACTGTACAGGGACATCTATTTTCAGTTTAATATAACAAACCTGTTTTTTGTCTAATGTTCAGCAGTTCTTGGTCACAGTTATGCTCAGATGATCAATAATCCCTTGGGACAGACTGTCAGCAATGTGCCATCTCTGGCCGTGAGCCAATGACATTTTCCAGCAGCCCAGCAGCTGCAGCCCACACAAAAAAGAAAGCTTTGTGCCATATGAGACTGGGCCATGCTAGCCTCCTCTTCACTGCCCACACTTCAGTTCACAGGAGGGCTGCAGCTGGGCAGTGATGGCTGAGCCTCCTGAAAGTCACCAGTGTGAACCCCACCATCAGCACTATCCTGGTTTGAGCAGCACCTCAATAAACCGAGTTCAGCTATGAGTTGTTTTCATTCTTATTCTGACAAATCAGCTAATTAGAGTACAAAATTATATTCTCAGGCTTGGCAAATCCATTTGACTTTAAAAGATTTTAAAATTTATTTTGGTTTTTCTTGCTCAGACAACATGGAGACTCAGTGCTAAACTACACAAAACAAATTAAATATCCAATTACAAACAGTTGGCTCTGGTCTGGAAGCACTTCACTTGACTGCTGTGATTCAAAGGAGAAAAATTATTTCATTTTGAATACCGTAATGCTTTTTAAACAGCACATTGGCTGAGCCATTCTGGATCACAACCTCAAGAACTTCACATACTAGTTTTTGAAAATGAGGTTTGTGTCTTGGCCTGTCAAATGGATGTTCAAGCTGCAGTGAGGGGACAGGAGCTTCCCATCTGCCCTCGACGACGTTTCAAGGAAGACACACAGAGGTCTAGAGTGACCCACGTGTATTATCCCAGGCCTAACACCAGTTCTGACTCCCTGGCCCTGGACCACAAAGGCGTGTACAAGAAGCCCCACAGCAGACACAGACAGTTCCTCAGCGAGGAAGGGAATGGCTCGCTTGTGTGAGTGTGTCTGGAAGTGCAAGGATTTGAAGCGTGTTACACCCCTGAGTCTTTGTGGCAATATTCACAGGTGCTGCCATCAGGGATTGACAGAACAAAGCCATCCTTTTGGGCTGGATTCACACCAAAGTGTGTTTTTCAGATCCAACACTAAAATTTCCTAAGAAGACGCCAATTCTTATGGCTCAGGTGGACACTGGTATCCATCCTCCAGTATTTGTCCTTCAGCTTCACAGAGGGCAGAGTTTTAAAGCAGTACCACATGGCTTTAGAAAAATCTTGGGGTGTAACAGGAGGTAAATGAGGTGCCTGATCCTGCAGAGAAGATATTTGTGCTCAGAGGTGTGTTAGGTTTCACAAGACTTGGTGCAATCCCCAGGCTCCACGTGGACCACCCAGCTGCATGGCAAGAAACCCATTTTTTTCTCACGGTTTTGTCCATAATGTTGTTGTTTTGCAGCTTTTACAGCTCTTTTGTTTTCCCAGCTGGTTTGCCTGAGATCAGGTCAGAGAAAGCAAAGGGCTTGCTCAGAAGTTAAACAAAAGCTCTTTCAAGCTTAAAAAGAAGAAAGAAGGAAAAAAACCCAGTTGCAGGGAGACCCCTTCTCCAATGAGGAAGAGTTTAATTTGGAGGCTTTTCTGCAAGAAATCCAAGGCTGACTTGACCCATGACCAGCACTGCCAAGGTGTGTGAGGTGGGGGAGATTTGACTATCTCTGTAAGGAAAGAGAATTTCAGGAGAAGACTTCAGCAACAGAAATACATACCCAGGATTTAAGACAAGGGTTAAAATCTCCTTTCTGATAGGCAGCCATCAGAAAAACCAAGGAGGACATAAGGGACTGGCTAAAAGAAGATCAAAAACTCAAATGAATGGATCCAGAACAGAGATGCTCAGTTCCTACCACAGCCATGTACTGGACGGGTGACTGAACTCAGTCCCTGCGAGGGTTAAATCCCAGCCTGACTGCAGGGTACCAGGACAGCCCAATCCACAGCACAGCAGGGCTGCAAGGCAATGTTGAAGAGCTGAGAGGGGCAGGTTTCCCATGGCATATAACAAATGCTGCCAGTTTTATTCTTCGTCAGATTTCCAAGAACCAGACACTGACATCAAGTAATTCAATGGCAGCTTCTTTTTGTTCCTGGAGCACAGAAATCAAGATTTCCACTTACCTGGCAGGAACTGAACAGGCCTTGAATTAACCAGAATTATTGGAGAAAAACATGAACTCTTTTATTTTGTACACGTAAACCCCACAACTCCAAGTGTCATGTGAGCACATCGGGGTGTCATACATCGATCCCTGACATTTTATGCCCATGCAGACATAGTGTCCTGCATTTTAAACAACTGCAAGAACAGAAATTTTGTTCCCATGGAAGCTATTTTTTATTACACTCCTAAACCTAATCTTAATACCTCCAAGTGTACTTTGGACAGTGGCCAAGCTGTGCACGTGTGGTAGGAAGCTGCCTTGCACAGCTCTGTGCAAAACGGGACAACGGAGAGTGGCTCCACAGGCTCCTGTGACATCTAAGCCCAGGACAAGCTGAAGGCAACAACAGCAGCTTGGCTGGCGAGGAGATAGTGAATGTCACCCCACAGGGCCAGGCAAGAGGCTGCTGTTACCGTAACAGGGTGGAAAAGCAACATGTAGAGATTAAAAATAAAAAAGGGAGAGCGAGCTCCTTTGATAGCCTCAATATCACAATCAGGAGAGACTTCCTGGCCTCATATTTTCCATATAAACACTCTCCACTGGATAAAGTTAATGGTTCCCTAACTGCAAGGCAGAAGGGCTTGATCAGTTTAATTGACGTCACAGATTGGGTATTTTAATGAAATGTGCTGTGCTTCCCCCATTTATACATTTGACCCTAACCTTTACCAGATGTTCAATTCCTGCTCCCTCGCAGACACTGCAGCTCTGTGCTTGGGAGGCTCTCGGAAAGCTGAAATGCTGAAGTTGAAATAAAACCCTCTGACACGAACCCTTTTGTTTGAGCTGCTCCCCACCACGGGGACAGGCTGCATGGAGGGCTCTGCTCAGCAGGAGTGTGCCCAGGAGAGAAGGGGAAAACAGCCAGAAGGATCATATAGTGCTTTGCCTGCCTGTGTGGGAATGTGAAGGATACAGTGCTGCCCCCCTGCCACTGGACAGGGATGAAATCACAGTATTCCCTTCCAACCCCTCCAAACTGCAGCTCTGAGACCAAAAAAAGAGCCAGAAAGCCTGAATTGGGGATTTGGCTCTGCCACGTCCCCTTGGGCACTCTGTTCCTGCCTCTCCGCCTTGTTTCCCAGGCATAAAACAGGATAATGGGCCTTTGCCCAATTACATCCTGTGTTTATCAGGGGCAGGGCTGGGCTGGGCTGGGGAGAGGCTGCAGGGCTTGGATTAGGAGTGCTCCCTCCTGTCCCCTGGGACAGCCCAGGCTCTTCCTTGGGCAAGAAAAAAAGTACCAGCACCACAGACCCAGCAACCCTGTGTTGCTCTGGATGCAAATCTGCTCCAGGCTGAGACCTCTCAGAAGTTGTACCTCCCTGAGCTCTGCAAGAGTGAAGCCAGCTGGAAATAAGTCATCAGGAAACGGGCATGTCATCAAAAAAGATGCCATCAAGTTTGCTGCAGTTTCATGCTCATTTAGAAAGTCTCCTGCTCATTCTTTTTGCAAAGAGAAGATAAAATGCTGGAGCGAGAGAGGGTTAAAAGAAGCTCCACATTCCCAAACCTCAGCTTTGGTTTTCAATCATTTTAGATAAATTGGAAGCTGGACCCCAGCCACCCTTTAGTTCTGGGTTTGGATTAGCAAATTAAAAGTCACAGAAGAGGTTTTGCAAAACCAAACTCATATCCTCCTTGGCCTGCTTCTGGCTGAAACTGAGCTTGCCCTGAGCAAAAATGAGTGAATCACTCTTTAAAACACATACAGCAAAAATGCTGAACTCAACAACCACAAACTGAGTGAAGGAGAGTACAAAAGCCTGTGCAAGGCACCCATTCCTTTTAACCCGGGAGAGACCAAACTTGCACCACCAGCACTTTGCAGCAGCTTAGGCAGCAAAAACATTTGGAAATGTTAAAAAAGAAAAATGGATGGTTTTGTTTTCAGTAATTCCATGCACACACATAAAACCTATGTATTCTGTGGCCAAACATTTGTCCCCGAGCAGATGACAGTGGCTGTTAGCATGGCAACCTCAGACCTGCTTGTGTTTCACTTTGACATTGATCCTGCAATAAGGTTCAGTGGATTTAATCAAAGTGGGTCCAGGGTTCTCCTAAACCCAGGATAAAATCCAGTCCAGCTGCTCTGCCTCAAGCACAGACCTCGCTGTAACCCCAAACAATATCCATGTGTAGGTTGAGTCTAAATTATTGATTATGTTCTTGCAAGTCACATTTGCTTCTCAGCCCATCTCATTGCAAAGGAAATCTTCCTCCTGCCTGGGGTGGCCAGAGGATGAAGAGATGCTCATGAAGGACGAGCCCTCCCCTGTCAAGGGACACAGGACAAAACATGATGTCCCTGCAGCACTGTCCATATCAGCGGTGACTGGCCCACAGCACCACGAGCCTGGGGTTGTGTTCCCAGAACATGCAAAAAGAAGTGGGAAATATACAGTTGATCAGATCCCATCTCCTGATCACGAGCCCATTAACATCACCACATTTTCATTAGCAGGAATTCCCAAATCCAGCCATCAAGATGTTTATGTAATTGCAATCTGATAAGAACAGCAGGTAGGGCCCCTCTCAGCCCCAAGGTGGGTGGAGGGGCTCCTCTGAATTCCCAGATTCACACAGAAAATGACAGCCTGACCACCAACAGTTAAGAATATTTTACTGGTGGCAATGAGAGCAGAGTAGGAAATAATATCATTTTCATTTGAATCAGGACTGAGAATGGGACCAGGCTGTCTTCCCTGCCATAATTTATGCATCCTCCCAGACAGACATATTGGAAGTGACTTTTACAGCCAGCCAGGAGACAGCCACACAACCCACACCAGCTCTGCCAGGACTCACATGCCACAGTGTCCTACAATGCGTGTCTCTCTGGAAGAAGCATGTGGAGAGTTGGTTTTCTGCTTAAGCCCATTTGATTTTATTTTCCTTTACTTACTGGCAATGAATTGTTCCACTTCTCTTTCTCACCAAACACTTTATGTTGTGGGTTTTTTTGTTTGCTCATTTGTTGCAATGTGAGTGGCAAAAGACTGTCTGGGCTCTTGGGATCACACACCAAAGCTGACATGGGGCAAGCAGCTTCTTTAGAGACACTTCTTAAACCCCACTTTCAGCCTCACATTCCAGCCCACCCCTGAGGGTCACAACCATGCTTGGAAGACACCTGGACACTGAACTGTCCAGACTTTCCCACCTCCTGCCTTCCTACACGTGACTTTTCCACCAGCACTTCTCCCCAGGGAGGGTGAAAGGACTGATGCATCTTGTCAGTGCTTGCTGTGTATGGATTTGTCGTGGTTTGACACAGGCCAAATGCCAGGCACCCACAAAAGTCACTCACTCACCCTTCCCTGCCACAGCTGGGCAGAGGAGAGAAAAAATTAACGAAGGCTCCATGAGCTGAGGTAAGGACCAGGAGAAAACACTTCAAGGGCAAAAGAGGCTCTGCTTAGAGGTACAAAGTAAATTTATTACTAACAAAATCAGAGGAGGATAATGAGAAGTACAATAAACCCTTAAAACACCTTTTCTTCCCCCAGCCCCTCCCTCCTTCCCACCGACCGTGCAGGGAGACAGGGCACGGGGTTTTGGTCAGGCTGTCACCGAGATTTCCTTCTGCTGCTCCGGGAGAGGAGTCCTTCCCCCGTGAGGCCGTGGGGTCCCTCCCATGGGAGACAGTTCTCCGTGAACTTCCCGGCGTGGGCCCACTCTCACGAGCAGCAGCCAAACCGCACCTGCTGCAGCGTGAGCCCCTCCCACGGGCACACAGCCCTCCCAAACTGCTGCGCCGTGGCTCTCTCTTTCCACACAGTGCAGTCCTCCAAGGACAGGCTGCTCCAGCCTGGAAGCAAGGGCCCTCTCTCCCCACCGGGTCTCCCACTGGATCACAGCCTCCCCCAGGCATCCACCCGCTCCAGCGTGGGCACCTCCCCCATGGCTGCGGGTGGATCTCTGCATCCCCCATGGACCCAGGGGCTGCGGGTGGATCTCTGCATCCCCCATGGACCCAGGGGCTGCGGGTGGATCTCTGCATCCCCCATGGACCCAGGGGCTGCGGGTGGATCTCTGCATCCCCCATGGACCCAGGGGCTGCGGGTGGATCTCTGCATCCCCCATGGACCCAGGGGCTGCGGGTGGATCTCTGCATCCCCCATGGACCCAGGGGCTGCGGGTGGATCTCTGCATCCCCCATGGACCCAGGGGCTGCGGGTGGATCTCTGCATCCCCCATGGACCCAGGGGCTGCGGGTGGATCTCTGCATCCCCCATGGACCCAGGGGCTGCGGGTGGATCTCTGCATCCCCCATGGACCCAGGGGCTGCGGGTGGATCTCTGCATCCCCCATGGACCCAGGGGCTGCGGGTGGATCTCTGCATCCCCCATGGACCCAGGGGCTGCGGGTGGATCTCTGCATCCCCCATGGACCCAGGGGCTGCGGGTGGATCTCTGCATCCCCCATGGACCCAGGGGCTGCGGGTGGATCTCTGCATCCCCCATGGACCCAGGGGCTGCGGGTGGATCTCTGCATCCCCCATGGACCCAGGGGCTGCAGGGGCACAGCTGCTTCACCATGGTCATCACCACGGCCTGCAGAGGAACCTCGGCCCCGGCGCCTGGAGCACCTCCTCCCCCTCCTTCTCCACTGACCTTCGTGGCACCATGTTGTTTTCCTCACATGTCCTCACCTCCTCCTCTTCTCTGAGTAGGAAAAAACTGTGCCCACTTTGTTTTGATTTTCTTCTTAAATATGTTATCACAGGGCGTTACCATCATTTCTAATTGGCCCAGCCTTGGCCAGCAGCATGTCCATCTTCAGAGCCATCAGGGAGTGGCTCTGCTGGACATGGTGGAAGCTTCTAGCAGCTTCTCACAGAAGCCACCTCTGTGGCCCCTCTGCTACCAAAAACCAGGCCGTGCAAAACCAACACATATCCTAAGGACAAGAAGCTAAAAGGGAATTCTGGATTCCCTTTCTGAGTAAAATCACTTATCAAGGCCTCCATCCCTAAGAAACTCCTCTTTAGAAATCAGCTATGGCATGGTCTGACACATGGGCTGGAGGAGATAATTCACTATCACCTGGTGTGTGTTGTCTGGAGACCAATTAGCCTTTCCCAGTAAAATGTACTTTTCCTCCCTGATTAAAAAGGTACTAAAAGCAATACCCTGTAATACACAAAGTGTCAGGATCTGAGCTGATCTCAGTTACTGCACAGCTCCTCTTGCATCTCCCTGAAAGGCTTCACTTAACTGCAAAAGGAAATTGCCTCAAGTGAAGGAAAGTGGAGCCAATGAAGCAGACAGCATATGAATTCTTTTTTTTTTCCGTTTTCACAACTGGGCACCACGGACTGACAGTCTGAATTTATGGCACAGTTTACAGCTTTGCTGCTGCCCAGCAGCTGCTGTGCAAAATAAACCATCACCCAAACCAAAAAATCACTGAGTCAAGAGCCTGAGAGGGAAGAAGTGCAGGATCTTCTTAATGAAACTAATAACTGATAATTAAATATCCAAAAGGAAAATGTTCATCTTCTCACTGAGATGTGTCACTCCCTCCTTTTTGTATTCATGAATGCACTCATTCCATAGCATGGATAAAAGCAGGGTAACAGGGTCAGGCTGGCAGGAAGGTGCCACCAGCACCAGCATGGAAGTGACAAGTGCAGCGAATGTGGTGGCTCTGGCTCCCTGGCTCACATGGGAGGAGAAGGAAGAGCAGGAATTTGACGATGGCTGTTGTCTTGGACGTGCTGAATTTGCTGCTGATTTTAGGCCAGGGAAGAATGATCTGATCTGCTGTGTTCCCTCATTGTCTTGGCTCCCACTCATAAAGGCACTTAAAAAGTTGTCTAGCTTCAAGTATGTTCTTAAGTGCTGAATTAGTGAATTAGCATATTTACTTGTCTGCAATCTCTTCAAAAGCCAATTGGACGCCCTGGGATTTTGATGAATGCCTTCGATGGCCCCTGGGACAGAGCACAGGTCCCAGGTTACCCTCCCTGATCACACCTCTGTGGCTGTGGCCCTGCCCTGAGGAGCTGCTGCATAAGAAGAAGCTGAGCTTGGCTGCTCCTCTCTGGTCATCTCTAAGCTATACTGAGGTAATTTTTAGGATCAGTCTTCTCCTGTCCCTTGCCACACTCAGTGCCATTTGGAAACTTTTGGTTTCATGAAGCAGAGCTCACTGTCTCCAGAAATGAATTGATATTCTTATGCTTGGAGTCTGCTTTTTCTGCTAATTGAGGTTCTGAAGTGCATTGATGCTTTTCCTTTGATTTAATTAGGGGAAGCTGTTTCCAAGGCATCATACATATAGCTCACATCAAAGACTCCACCAGCAGTGATGCACCCCAAGATGCAGTGGATGTGACTCACAATGACTCATGGGCTATGTCCAGCTGCCAAATGAGTCAGCACTTGCAGCAACCTCATCACAGTCCTGAGACCTGTGGTACCCTGTCCATGCCGGGTGGAACGAGATGAGCCGCACACATCCCCTTGCTCCTCGGACAACAGCAGTGGCCCATCCCCAGCACTGTGCCCTATGAGACCTCCAGCTCTGCACCATCAAACTCCCCAACAGGGAACTTAAAATCTTGCCTTGTTCACATCTTTAGTTTGTTCATGGACGCTTATAACAAATAAGAGATGAATTTCTGGTGAATATCAAGCCTGGGTGCAGAAGACCACAAGTCTTCTCAGCTCATTAAAAGCCAGAGAAGCCAATTCCAAAGGAACTTGAAGCCAAATGAAGTGTTGAAACAGGCCATTTCTTTTAAAACTTCTGTGGGAGCATCATCCTTGCTGCTGCAGCCCCAGAGGAGGATCACAGCTCTGGCCCATGTGCCCCTTCCCCTCTCACTTTTGCCAAACTGCAGCAAATAATGGATTTTTTCCCCTTCTGTGGAAAGTCTAAGCTGAATTCTTGATGATTCTTGTAAAATCTGGAAGCTGAACAAGCCTGACTTCCCCACTCACACCCCTGTGTAATTTGTGATGTGGCTCTGCAGGCGCAGCGGAGGACCATGACCATCTGTTTTTCTGGATGGGAGAGGGAAGGAGCCACAAAGAAAGTTCTGGTGGGGCAGCTCAGCTCTGGTCTGTGATTTATAGTTGTAAATACAACAAATCCTCTCCAACTGCCCTGGCGTTGCTCAGGAACCAGAGTCAAGCTCACAGAGCAGGCTCAGGTCACTCGGGTTTAATGACAGCTGACTTGGGAAGGCGAGGAAAGGCAGATAAATTGCTGCCCTTGGTCCAAGCTAAATCCCTGCAGGCTGCAGCTCTACAGTTGCCAGTTGGGATGGAGTGATGGACAGTGCCCTGTCCTGGTGACCTGACTCATAAAATGAGGCTTAAACTGCAAATGGAAGGGCTCATCCCTCTCCTCCCCATCCTGGAGGCACTGCTGGGACCAAAAGCCACAGCAGCTCCATCCTGGCAGTTTCAGCACCTCCACTTGAAAAGAGGAGGCAAGATTATTTTATCTTATAAAAAGAAATTTTATTTTTGATTGACTGAAAACATAGCTCAAAAATCCAAATTTTTTTTCCACATTTTTGAGGTTTCAATTTTTCCTTTTTTTTAGTTTGTTTCTCATTTGGAGGAAATGTTGAAATTATTTCCACCTCTGTTCTAAGATGGGGCACCACCTGAATTTTGAGAATGTTAGAAGAGGACACTGAAGTTATTTTTAGAGGAAAACCTAAAAATCTAAACAAAAGCTTCAGCAAAACACAACACAGGCATCAGAAAGCATCTTGATGTCCGCAAATCTGTACTTTTCACTGGAAAAAGATGCATGAGAAACTTTTGCCTGTCTTTACAGAGAGCTGTAAACCATCCCCTCCAAACTGGGAACACCCAGATTCCCTCAGGCACAGCTCTGCTGGTGCAAATGGCAGCACCAGAATCAAAGGGATGACTTAGAGGATCAGCAAGGAGCTCAAACTGCCCAACGTCTCACCAGCTGCTCTCTCTGAAGACAACATTGGCTCACAGCAGAGCACATCCTTGAAACCACTGTTGGAAGCAGCCAGCAGAAGCAAAGCCATCCCGTCTTCAGCTAATTCCATGTCCAAAACAACTGGGTGTGTTATTTAGCTTAAATGATATATTAAATGTTCTGGGTTTTTTTCATATCCTGCAAGGCAGACTAGGCAAGTCAGAGCTTGGGTATTCACAAGTCAGTTCCATTGGAATAAACAGCTCTTCCCAGAGCATTTTCCAAATTGCACCAGAACACAGGGAGACCCTGGGCTGGGGTTCCTCACGCTGCTGCAGCTGCGTGCTTCCCTCTGTGGCTGTGTTCCCCCCAGGAGACAGTGGGGATAAACACTGACATTGAAACATCCTTGCACGCATACATGGCACTGTGAGTGCCTGGCAGCCTGTAGGGATGTCCCAAGGAGAGGGATAATGGGCACACTGATAAAAACCCAGCAAGAGGGGCAAAATCTCAGACTTTGCTCGCTCACTGCACCCCTGCAGATCAATCACTGTTTTTACAAGGCATTATTGAATTCTTTCCAGACTGACCATCCAGCCCCTCCACAGCCATAGAGCACACTGGCACTGGGTTGTCCAGACAGGATATCCTCCAGGGAACAGCCTCTGCACAACACAGAACAATAGAGCCCTGTCTTTGGAACTGTGGATACACAACGTGCCCAGCCTCTTCTCCCCCAGCCCTCAGCTATCTGCTCTCAGCACAGCACCACAGTATCAGATCTGCATCAGCATCTATTTCCTGCTGTTTGTGAGAGATTCCCACCAGTGCTACAGGGAGCAGAGCAGGCTCTGTCCTGCATCTCTGCCCACCCTGTGGACGCTGCAGGTTTTGAGAGCTCAGGTATCTCCACGTATTTCTGAGCTCCCAATGCTCAGTGGCACAGCAAACCCACCAGCCAGTCCTATCCATGGCAATGGCTACAGGGCCTTCTGCAACTCCACTTCCACAGGTTCCCATCCCTGTTTTGGGATCAAGCACATGTACATAACATCATACCAAAGTCTCTCATGAGGGCTTTAAATAGACCTCAGGACTGAAGCATCTTCCAGTCACCTTGTGCACCTGGTGGAGAATATTTCCAGTGGTCCAGGTTGATTGTAAAACACCCAGCCAGTTGCTCACAGTCTCCTTAAGTTGCACTGAGTTAAGTTGCACTGAGACAACTGCTGCCAGCTCAGCTGCCAGGCCCTATTCTGCTCTCAATTATATAAATTTGGCAAATTTGGAACAACTTCATTTTCACAGCATAACTTGATTTAATGGAGAGCAGCATCTGGTGTGCTTTCTAGGTTCATGCTATGTAATAGGGAACAGACTTGAACCTCTGACTTATTAGCAAGGAAACATATATTGAAATTAGGCTCCCAATAGGTAAACATCTCTTGAGCACAATTTTTTCTTGCCCTAGTTGTGGAATCAGTGTGACTTAGCACTGAACTGCAGCCTGATACTCACTGCATGCAAAGGGCAACTTCTGTAGCACTGAAAAGTTTGTCTTCTGCTTGACAGTGAAACAGAGAAAGTCTCTTTAAAAGCCATTTCAGACTTAATGTAAAGCTGTGAGATCCTACCCCTGGAAGCATGAGCACCTTCATGGGCCCAAAGGGATGGCACAGCACTAGCTCCAAGAGCCCCAGGGATATTTCTCGTGGTGCATCAGATCTAGTTCCTCCCTAGTAACTCCACTGAAGCTGGGTTTGATTTGTTTATGTATTCATCAGAGTGGACACTGTTTATACAGGATTTTGGGAAGAAAACCCTTCACAGAGGGCTTTACTACCATGGGTTGGCCATGTGTGGGGCCAGGTGGCTCCGTCCTGGCTGCCAGTGTCCCCTGGCATGCAACACCTACATCTTTCACAAGCACCCGAAGACAAAGAGCACAGAAAAAAGCTCCCTTTCTCCCATAGGCAAAGCAGTCCCATGCTGCCAGCACAAGCAGGAGGTGCTGCTGGGAATGCCCAGGGAGGGGCACTCAGCCTGGATTTCAGCAGCACAGCACTAACTGGCTCACGATCACTTATATCATAAGACCTGGCCATTGCTGAGGATTTTGATCCTTTGGGATCTTTGTCATCTTGAACCATACCTCAATTTCCCAGCCTCTGCAGCAGACAGTGTACAACATCATGTCAATGGGTGAGCACAGAATGGAGTGAAAGCCCTGTGACTGAGGAAAATCTCTCAAAAGACTTAAAAGAGGCTCAGGCAATTTTTTTAGCACTTGTTCTTGTTTGAGCCCCAGCAGTCACTGTGTCTCAGGTGTTCCCAACTGTTTCTCCATTCCCTTGGCACCCCAAGGGGGAGCAGCCAGACCCACTCTCCCCACAGCCCTTGCTGTCTGAAACTCAGTTTCTGCTACTCTTTACGTGCAGTCTTTTAGAAAATGTCTGGGTTTTAAAAATTATTCTTCTTCCATAAACTGATTTCTTTCCATATGCTAAGTACCCAGGGTGCCATCTGCACTGTGAATCACAAATAAGAAGCAGGTCACAAAAAGAACCTTAAAACACCCCAAATAATCCCTGGTGACCGACTCCATGACAAACAGACTCCCAGCCTGTGGTGCTGGGTGCATTTCATGGCAAGAAGAGCGTTTTTCTTCATTCCAAGCAGGAAACAACCATTCCAACATTTGCTTTCTTTGCTGTGTACTTGTCTTTCATTCTGCATCCCTGAGCCAGTGCAGGATTTGCAAACATTTCATAACTCCAAGAACAAGCACATTAAAGTCTCAGAGCAAGGGGAAAGCCCTTTTCCTGCCAATGAGGCACATTATTGTCAATACCCCATTGTTGTACTCACACTCACCACCTCTTAAAGCAATCAATGGATAAATCAGGGATTTTTCTGTGGCATTTCTGTGGGTGGAGTTTATTCTCATCCTTATCTGAGCAGCAGATCTTTCCCACCAGTAACCTGGTGCCAGGGTGTCCCACAGCGCATGACGCCGGCGGGCGCTGCAGAACAAACAAACTCGATTAGGGGAGGATATTTACAATTGCTGACCAAACTCTCGATTTCCTTGGTAAGCTCCTCCAGACAATGTGCTCCGGGCCCTAATTGTACTGTCAGAAATCCATACAGGCCCAAGAATGAGAAAATATTGTGTTTAGATTTGTGATAGGCAAAGCAAAACAAGGGAGTGATGTTTTTGGAGGCTTCTCCCCCAACTCTATGTGTTTGTTTATTTTTACAGCCGCAGGACGAGTGCAGAGCCTCCCCTTGTCCACTGTTCTGCTCCTATCCAGAGCCAGCCATCAGTGCTGCCAGCAGCAGGGCAAATTCCCTGGGAGAACAGAGCTGCACCTTGTGCATGAGGCTTGTTGTGGCCCCAAAGTCCTATGGTGCCTTCATTGGGCTCATTAAAACAGCTTTCCCCAGCTCTGCCAGGATTCAAACAGGAGACTGTGGTGCCAACATGTGGGCATTTGCAATGGAAGATAAAAGAAGCCTTCACCTCTTATCACAGCTGTAATTTCCTGTACTTTCAAGTGCCCTGCCTGCTGCAGCTCCCAGCCCCATCCCACACAGCACTTACAAGCTGAGGTAAATACCCCTCATTTGCAGGGCATTTTCCCCTCTCTGGGAAGCCAGACTTTGCTCCCTTTTAGCCCTGGTTTGTGTCAGCATCCAAACCCCCTTGCAGGACACGCTCACCTCAGGCTGCTCTCAGGCATCAAACTCCTAAATCCCCTGAACTGAGAAGTCCCTCTTGAATTTGAGCTGCTCTGGGACAAGCAAAATGTCCCTCCCGGAGAAGGTCTGGCAGCCATCCCCAGGTAAGTGGTGCCACGTCGCAGCTGTACGAGGAAGGGAAAGAAAAGCACGACACAAAGTCCAAGTCCGGGGAGAAAAGCCAATTAATTTATTAATTAATCTGGACTTTTATAAGGTGGTTCACAAAGATGGCAGGAGGCCATTGGTCCTTTGACCAGCCACCCCTCAGCATGATTGGCTAGTATTCTAGAACGTCCATTTCAAAATATTTTCCAAAGTACCACAACAAAACTAGGAAAACAAGCTGGCAGGTGTTAGATAGAGAATTGGTTTACAAAACCATCTCACTGTTTTTCGTAGCTTGCCTGAGAAAGACAAAGCTCTCACAGGATGCTGCAGAAAGCTGGAAAACTTCTCTGTTGAAGGCTTTTCAGCATCCACAATGCCATTCCACAGAGCCTGGCCCTGAGCTGCTGACGGAACACAACCTTGCAGAGGATGATGCATCCCTGGTTTATTCCTGTGCTGGAGCAACCTTGCTAGGGCCATGCTTCCCTCAGGATGCTAAAAGCTGTCACATCAGGGGAAATGTCTGTGGGGTATTTGACACAAAGGAGCTCATGTTCAGCCCTTATTTTTGCCCCAAGCAAAAATCAGTCTTATACCTTCCTAAACTCAGACTGACAATAGAGCTTAACCCTGTGTGGGCTGATAGTTTAATGTTTGAACCAATTCTGTTTCTTATTACATCAAGAGCAAACCTTGAGACATGGCACTGCAAGCAGTGTTTTTCATATTTTCACCAGTTTAATGAAAACCAGAATTTGGCTCTACATCTTAAGAGATAACACTCTCTGTACTCGTGGCCAATATATTAATGTCTTCCAGCATTGTGTGTCTTCCTCCAAAACCCTTGTAAGCCTTCCTTTATAGGTTATCCAGGGATCAGGGCCTGAAAATCCATAAAATATACTGGCTGTGCAAGATTTGCATTTCATTTAGCATGGCTTTTCTTATCACCAGGCAGTCTTGTTTCATGAAAACATCCATTTGTTATTTAGGGGATTAGGACCGTTCAACGAGAGAGAAGGAGAAAGGGCTGGTAGCTGTGGTACTTGAATTCAGTAAAACACAGAATTATAGTTGTTCCTCCAGGTTTACAGCAGATTAACATCAACCTCTGGTTCAGAGAAGGAATATAAATTAGTTGGTTAATAAGAACTGGATTCCAACCAGCTGGATTAGGATCCTGTAACACTCATGTATTCTACTTCTCTCCCCTTGCCCTGTTAGTTGACTGCAGGCCACCCAGGGTAACAAAGACATATGACAGAAATATGGCGTATATTTATGTTGGCTCATCTTGCTGTAATCTCCTTCAGGGTATGACCTGATTTTAATAACTCAGGCTTACCCTATCACCTTCTGGCTCATTTCCTTGTGTGCTTATAGCTTATATAGTGCTTTTTTGTTTATTCTTTCAGCACATTTGGGAAAAAAAAAATTAAAAAGAAACAAGAAAATAAAAGGAGAGAGGGAGAGGGAACCTGGCAACAAAAATTTGTTAAAATGCATCTCAGGGGCTCCTACAAATATTTATTAGCACAGATCACCTCCTGACAATGTTTCCCCACAGCCAGTAACAGCATTTTCAGAACAACTGGGAGATGTGAGCACTGCCATCTGTTCCACCCTCAGTGAACTGAGAACTATAAACATCTCCAAGGCTGGGTCATTTATCATTACAAGAAATTATACAAAGAGGCAGGAGTTGAAGTAAAATTGGTTACATTGTGGGAAGAAATCTGATTGTAAAGGCACACCAAAATATCTTCCACTTTATCAGCCTTCCTAAATGCTTGCAATGGCTTGTACATTCAGTTCCCTGGAGCAGAGACTGCTTAAATTAATTTAAACCTGCCTGTTTACAATTCTTTGTGTACTTCTGATATTATTAGTTTAGATAGTTGTGTGGCATTGATATAGTTATGCTGCTAGAGTACATTCAGAGAAATTATAAACTTTAATAGGAATTTTAAATATGTTACTGAAATAAAGAGGAAGAAAACCTACTAAACCTCAGTTGTTTAGGATGGAGCAGAGAGGTATTTGGGGTGGAAGTCTGCAATCAATGATTTTACCTCAAGACCTTTTGGTTTCCACATCCTCTGTTCCACACCATTTTTTCACCCTGTCTTAAAGCAGGTACTTCCTAAAGCTGAGATGAGAAGATTTGGAGTATGAAGAAAAGACGAACAGAAGCTCATCCCAATGAGAGGAATAAGAACTGCCAGCCAAAGAAAGGGAAAAAGCAGCTGAGAGCAGATTGAAGGAGAGATCTACAGGCACAGTTGTGCCTCTATGATGCAACAAAGGGTTCAAAGGAGCCAAACATCTTGAGGAAAGAAAACAAAAGAACTGGCCTCACGTGAACTTTAATTTTGTCCAGAAATTCCACTCTGGATCAAAGAGCTACAGTGAAAGTTTAGCTGGAAAGAGCATTTTCCTGCACAGAAGTTCAGCTTCAGCAAGTGGAAACTTTTCCCCTCCTCATGAAAGGCTAGTTTTGTCAAAGTCCTGGCCTGTTCTAGCCCAAGTCCAAAAGCATCTTTTGAGGAAAAAACAAGTGCAAGCCATGTTTGGACTGTTACCTGGGCAGATAGGGCAAGGCACAGAGGGAACCTTTAGCAACTACTCTGCCAAAAGCCTGGAAGTTAATTGTGGGTTGCAAAGAGCCAGGAAAGAAAGTGGCTGGTCCACAGGAAGATGTGGATATATCCCTGTGCCTGAACTAGGAGGATGTGAAGCACAAGGCGACCTAAAGAGAGAGTCATGAACTTCTGAGATGAGTCTGCTGAGTTTGGTGCTGTTCCTGTGAGGAAAGGAGCTCCTGGATGATGCTGAGGGAAGAAGCTGCTGCTGGAGGAGCAGAGGAGAAGAGAATAGCAAGCAGAGACAGCTGTTTCTTGTGTGTCTCCTTGGAGTCATTCCAGTTCAACAGGAGCACATGGACACACCTGTGAATTGTGTCCTGTTGCGGGATGAAATTTCACATTTCAGAAAAGCAAGAGCCATGCCAGCTCTGAGTATTAATCACCCATGCTGCCCTCTGATGAGGATTTAATAATTTGGTTTGTAAAGATGAGACATGATAGACTTACTATCTTCTCCCTACAATTTGTTATCTATTGATAACATGGTTTTCTTTGCAAATTCCAGTTTCCAATGACTTTCTGGTTTTAGCACGGGAAAAGCAAAGTGCAGAATAATGCCAGTGAGTTCTGCCGGATGTGCTGTACATCACTCTCTGGCTGCTGCTCTCAGTTCTTCTGAATAGACTCAAAAAGTCATTGGAAATCTAAACACTTTTGTCCAAAGCTGGAATTACTATCACTTGGGTTTTCAAGGAACTGCACAGGGAGTTCTTTACAAAAATTAACTGACAAAAATCTGCCTTTATCTTTTGAAACAGGAGCACAGCTCAGGAAGGGATCCTCAGCACTGCAGACATGTAATTGTTCATATACACCTAGTAATTTTCATCTTAGGGAGGCAAGAAACCCAACCAACAGTTTCTTTCCCACACTCCTTGAATGAAAGAAATACTCTCTGATGGCTAGACAGACCTTCTTCCAAGAATATTCCACCAAGAATATTTATGGTCAGCCTACACTCATTTGTTCTTGTGCCAATGTTGCCCTGTTTAAATAGTTCTTCCTCCCTGGTGCTTTACCCCTCCAAAGCATTTATTACCTTCCTGATATAGTCCAGTGAGGATGGCTTGTACTCAGAAAGCTTTTACATCTTTCCCATTGGTTTCTTTCTTGCTGTCAGAGACTGTTAAGTACTTATCCCAGGGACCACTGCACCTGGTGGCTGACCCCAAGGTGACAGCGTAGGAATAACTGGATCAGCTCACAGATTACAAAGAGTTCTTGAACATCTTCCTATAATGTCCTGTCTGTTCACTGTTAACTTCTCTGAAAATGGATACAGGAAGAGGAATCTGACTTTTAATCACAAGGCTACCATTTAGTGACACCTCAGCTATTGGAAGTCAGGGCAGTAAGACATCGGCATGGAAAGAGTCCATGGAGATTGGCATACAAATGCACATCTTCATCCAAACATCATTAAAAGCCAATTTATACCTCCACTACAGTGACCACGACTGCAGGCAGGACCTGATGGATCAGTATCCCAGCCCACAACACCTCCCCAAGGTGCTGCTGGTACTCAGTGCTCACAGCAGCAGCTCAGGGCTCTGGCAGATGTGTCATGGCATTTCAGAAGACCAGAAAGTGATGTGTCATCCTTGCAAAAATTAGGTTACAAACGTAGAAAAAGACCAAAAAAAAGTCACACCACACAGATCTGAATATTGGTTCTGCCCACCTCAATGTCTGTGGATGTTTGCTCCTGAATGTTTTTGCTCAAGCTGAGGTTGGAAAGGAATCAGCTTGGCACGTTCACTCTTGGTGTCTTTCTTTTGCAGTGATCCCATTGTTCTGAAACATAATGGGGCAGAGTTTTCTATAGTCCCACTGGGACTGTATCAAAATTGAAATCAGCACTGAAAAGTGTGCTGTGTAATGCTGCTGCTTGCTCTTAACACCATGATTTCAGCCAAGAAACAGCAAGTTATTCACATTTACGCCCAGTGAACTGGAAGGTCTTTTATCCAGGCTCCACATTAAATTTCAGCTGCCAAAAATGGTCTCATTCTTATTCAGGTCAATACTTTTGACTTCTTAGGCTTGTACAGTTCCCAGGGCAGCTCAGGCCTGCAGCAGCTCTGAGGAGCTCTGTTCTCATGGTGTTGTTACTTTACAGCATGTTGATTTAAGGCACTGCTTTTCTTCAGACTCTTTAAATCAATACCCAGTAAAGGAGAATGGAAAACAAGCTAGTGACAGGCATTGTATTCTCCACAAAATTCTGAATTCTTATTGACATCCTCACCTTTAACATTAAATCCGTACTTGAGGCTAGAGCTGATTGCAAAGTATTTTGTACTTTTTGCCTTACACCAAATACATCTGTACAGCTGAGGTAAAACTGCCGGAGGTCAGACTAACAGCCATTCTTCAGCACCACATGCTGTCGAGCCCCTAATAAACCCTCTATTAGCGTCCTCACAGCGTCTCATTTTGCCGATTACAATTCTTTAGAAAAGCCACTGATGAACCTTTTCCCTGCCATCTACATTGGTGACATTCACTCAGGGACTGAATTCATGCTATGTGCTGAGGGACAGAAGAGCACCAGGAGCCCAGGGAGCATGCTGGGGGAGAGATGCCACTCAGGGCTCCTACCCTGATGAGAAAGGGCTCACAAACCTGCAGAGGCTGCAGGTGCTGTGGGTTCATAAGGATTTAAAATCTTGAAAAATAGCAAAAAAAGAGGGTCCATGAGAATCACGATAAAAGATGAAAAATTATCAGACTGCTTGCCCCTGTGGAAATGATTTTTCTTCTCAGTGATTTGAGATGAGGTTCAGGAATATCCAAGAAGCCCAACTGCCTCTTCCCTCAAGCAGGTAGGAACTGAAAGCACTAGCAGAGAGTTAGTGGCGGGAAAAAACCAAGTTAAATTGCAACCATTCAGTAAATGTTGCCTGGTCCCCATCAGCAGTGACAGCCATGCGAGCAGAATGGGACAGTGCTGTGGTCTGCACTGAGCCCTCTGAAAAGGAGCTGTTTGTTTTCAGTTTTCCTTTTCCACAGAAGTTGTGCCAGCACAAAGCTGGGGAAATCGAGTATTTTCTTTGGAAATGCCTCAGAGATAAACTGGCTCTCAGAAAGTGCTGCAGATATGGCATCTTCCACACACACACCTTAGCAGAGGGCTGAAGGAGCAGCTCAATGTCCTTAAGCACTGTCCTGCTCCATCCTGGGGCAAAGCCTCACAGTTGTCATATTATGGGGCATCCAACCTCTCAGTGGGTGCTAGCCTCCTCTCTCCTAGAAGCAAATAGGGAGCAACAGCCTCTTGTGAGTGTGTGCCAGAAGATTCCCTGCTCCTGGACATGCCTCATCATGGTAAAATCCATTTCACCACACCAAGCTTCCCCCTAGCTCGACACAGGCTGTATCAAGGGTCATTTCCTCTGCCCCCACAGGCTCTGCTGGGAGCTGTGTTGCTGTGGCCAGCACAATTCCCTGCTGGGTCCAGCCCAGGGTACATTTGGCAACTTGACATAAAGCATCAGGCCAAAACTGAGCAAAATCCACAGTTCACACCAACAACAAAGAGCAGAAGGTGCTTTGCTTCCTTCTAAAGATCAGCCAAGACGGCATTTAAAACCACACCCGATGATATGTGACACACCCAAAGAATGGAACACCAACACACCTGAGCTCAGTGCTCTGCCCTCCACAGGTCTGGGTGTTGGAAACACTCAAGAGACACACTGAGGAATCTTGGGACCTGTGGATGTGTCCGCACCTGTTTTTAAACTCAGCTCATCCAAAATTAGCCAAGAGAAGTGGAAGAATCATTTGTCAGCTCCTGGTCTCCTCAGCCATCTTGAAAAAAATGTCACAGATACACTGACACTTCTGCTGTAGATTTAAATAGCAGCCACTGGCCAGGATTGGCTGCTGGGCGAGGGGGCAACGTTGAGCTCCTGTCTCAGGCTCCTCCTGTATCAGATGACTCACCAACATGCCTGAGAAACTCCCTTAGACCACAGACTCCAGTAGCAACCCCACAACAAACACTGTCCGGGGCTTGCAGTCACCCCTTGGGGTTTAGGACATGATCCTGGCAGCGTTCAGGGAGCGGAAGGGAGGTGGCAGAGCTTTGCTCTCTTCTACTGCTGCCTCATGGCCACAGTGCTGGGCTGGGACTCAGGTGACATGGAAATCACCACTTTGCCATAATTTCCTTTGCTCCCCAGTAAGCTGTTCAGTCTCTCAGTCCTGTTTTTTCATGAGTACATTTGTGACAGTAAAACCTCCTCCCCAACCTCTCCTGTGAGCTCCTTGAACAAGAGGAAGTTCATGCTCACATTTACCGGGGTATTGCTCACTGTGGTGACTGGGCCCTTGTGCTGCCCCATCTCTGGACTGTAACTGCTTTTGTGGGGATCCACTGAAGTGTCCTGATACACAAACACAGCCTCAGAACACTGGGTCTGTGAAGCAAAAAAAGTCATATCCGGAAGCAGCTCCTGCAGCCATCCAGTACCTCCTGTCTGCAAACCAGGCTAAGGAGGGGTTTCTATTCCAGCCCATGCTCTGGCAGCATGACCTGCCAAGCCTGCCTTTCTCACATGGAAATACAGAGCTCCTAGGAGTGACTTGGAAAATCATTTCCCTTCCACCTCTCCTATCATGCTGAGGGCAGGAGTCTTGATTGCAGTGCTCCCACCCCTACCCCAGGAGACCTGCAGCTCTATCTCCAAAATGCAAATTAAGCATTCTGCCTCCACAGCTCCTCAGCTCTGGAGAGGACACTCCTAAAAAACCACTTCTCGTGTGGACCAAGAGAAACTACAGAGCTTCCTATTAGCTCATTGTGATCCGCACTGAGACCCTCTGCAGCTGCATCAGACACATCTTCAGCCTCCTCTAAAAGCAATTCTTGTGCCCAACTCCAGCTTTACTCACAGAAGTAATTTCTGCTCATTCTGTACCACCTGAATTAGTGGGGCTGCACACGGTGAAGGGCAGTATTTTAATATGGGTTAACAGGAACAGGCACTTCATGGTTTAAGCCATCCCAGCAAGATCTTAGCACATCAAATATTTTCTCTTCATCTGCCAAGAGAACTTGACCAATATCCAGGGATTTCCCCAGAAACACTTGGAAAAAACCCCTAGAATACAGATGATGAATAATTTTCATTACAAGAGTGAAACTATTGCATAAAGGACTTCAGAGCCAATACAAGTCAATATCCTCTGAGGTTCTCATGCATCTTCCAAATGAGATTCTGCTCTGGTCACACCAGTTCCAGTTTTGGTTTTTTGGTTTCAGTGTTGGTTTTTTTCCCTTTTAAGATACTAGTTAAAGCAAGGGATTACCTACGTTTGAATGAGAAACAAATAATTTTGGTAGAAAACCAACTGCTGAAATAAACATCTACAAGTCCTAGAATATAACCACTAGGCTAAGTACCATGATCCTTCTTAACAAGACAAAAAAAGGGCAATCCTTTGTTGAAAACATTATTTTATATGTAATTTTAATATTGAACTTCCCCTGCTGTAACTTCACTTGTGCCATCTTACCTCCACTAATTTTTAATTCTCTAAACACACAGTATCTCAAGCTATTAGAGTTAGAAATTTACTTTGTGGGAGTTTTTAATGCTCTGAAGATAATGCATGTTTATATCTGAAATCATATCTTTATTTGAAACCCAATTCTTCAAGCACATAATTATGTAAATAGTTCTTGGCCAGGCAAAAAAAAAAAAAAAAAATTGTGTTCAGGATTTGTCAGCTGTGAGCCTAGATCCCCAGTCTCCTGTGGCTGTGTGAGGAGGGAGCCTACACAGGCAACAGGCCAAGAAACGCACACCCAACTTGGACTGGGGCAGGGGGACGACAATATTTGGCTGTATTTATTCCCCATACAATGCTCACCTTTTTTCACACAGTTAAGGAGCCTGGTGGAGAGCCAGCCACAGCATCACCGAGTGTATCCCCTGACCAACAGAAGTGCCATCCTTGTTGTCCCAGGTCAGACACAGATTCTGCCAGCCCAGAACCCATCCCCAACAACCGTTCATACCAGTGGCTGTGGGATTTGATGTCAGCAGCCCAGGAGCCAGCCCTGTAGCACATGATATATGTAATTCATTGTTCTCATGGACCCAGGAGAGGGCCAGGGCTGTGTGTACATCCAGATGGAACCACAACCCTTCCCCACTGCTATCTACTGCACAATGTTTATCAGGGCTTACAGACCACTTCCTTTTCTAAACCCTTATTGAAATTCACACAATAAACAATTTACCCAATTTGGTTTAGGAAGCCCTCAGCCCTTTTCCTTTCAAGGCAAAAGAAAACAGATTTATTTATTATATAGAAGCAGGCTGGAGTCTGGAGGGGTTGGGGGAGGCAAGCAAGAAAGCTCAAGGCTTTGGATGGGAGCACAGACATTAAGAGGGGACATACCTGCCCCAGGAGAATGTAAGCCCTCAAGAGACAAGAATATATAGCACCTACCCCCCAATCTAGACAGTAAAAGTCACCCATTAATCACAGATTAAAGCCACTTTGCTGAAGTGTGGCAGCAGCACAAGTTTCCTGCAGGTGCCAGGGTCAAGAGTCACACACAGCATGGCCTTGGCCACTCCCTTCACAAAGGAGCCTGCCCAGCAGGAAAGTCTGAGTTCCTGGAGACCCCATGGCCCATGTTTGCTGTAGCCAGCAACTAACCAGCTCTGACCTCAGTTCTGGTTTTGGTCCCCAGATTTTTGTTTTGTTCCCGAGGAAGCTGTGGAAGGCATCCCCAGGGACACAGGAGCTGCCCAGAAATCATCTCTTATCATATGTGGGTGGCACAGCAGGGAGCACAGACACTTGCCCCATACTGGGTTTGACTTCCAATTGACTTTCAATTGTCTTCCACATCTTTCAGGTGCAAAGCTCAGTGTGAATGCTGCATCCCATAGGATTTTGACTGCCCAGGGCATTAAGGATTTGAAGACCAGGCACTACATGCCAAGCATGCGCTGCTGCATTCAGGGCATCATATGGGAAGCTGAGGAAGGAAGAAGGAGAAGTCTTTCTAAACAGAAAAGGTACATTTTTAACACCATTCCTCTAGGAAGAAGGGCCAAGAGAAGCAAAGTAGTGCTTGTTCCTTGGGAAAAGATGCCCATGAAATTTTCTGAAAGCCACACAGATATGAGGAGGACGGAGGAAATCTGCTCCGGCTGAGAACTGCTGGGACCAAACCCCCACCCTAGGTTATGGGGCAGTGATGCAAGTGCAGTAGCAGGGGAAACTTTGAGCCTGCAGCAATTGCCAGGTACAGAGGACTCTCAAAGAGGAGCAACAGCTTCTCTTATTCTTTTGATAAATTAAGGATTTCTACCAGCCTGAAGCCTGAACAGTTCCCTCTCCTTTTTCTAACATGAAAACCCTTCTGAAAATCCTCTGTTGGACTTTTGGTGGGATTTTTAGTTTTTCCATCTGAAGCTGCTTGTATTACAGGGTACAGAGGGGAGAAGACACAGTTACCACCCAGGAAAAGTAGCTTTGATAGAATTAATTTATTTTCTTCTTCGAAGTGTCATCATCTGCAAGGGGCAGAAGAGCCAGGATACCCTTCCCACCCTGGGGAGGGCAGGCAGCTGGTTTGGGCAGTAGCTCCCATGCTGCCTGGAGATTTTGAGCCTTTGCCCAGCCAAGCAGTGGGGATACTTTTTCTGGGGAAATGCTGACCTTTCTGCAGGGCAGGAATTCACAGCAATGCTGTGAATATGAGAAGTGCAGAAGCACTTGGTATGAGATGCCACATTAATGATCCACATAACACCAACAGAGGGCTTTCCTGTTAAAGAGCTCCACGCTTCTTTTAACGAACTTTACGCCACTGGCAGATCTGGCATAACATGCAGCCACATCTCGTGGGGAAGTAGTTAACCAGCCAGCATCAGGCACGCTGCAGACAGAGAGAAGTCAGGGATGGGTATAGTGGCACCAGGCATCTATCAAGTGCAAAATCATTAGTGCTTCCAAAAAAAAAAAAAAGAGGGTAGAACACAGATTTTTGCTGGAGTGCTGGGTAGGAAGTATCACAGCTGGAGCTGGGAGAGTTCAGTCTTGCAAAATTCTGTTTATATTCTCTCAATGCAATGAATACTTGCTGGGCAAGCCAAATGCAATTAATTCATGGTAAGAGCTGGCAAATACAATTCCAGGACCAGATTTCCACCCTTCCCTTCTATCCTGACACACACATTCTGCCTCCAAGAAATATACTCTCATCAGAAAGAAAGTGAGGAGGAGTTCTGTGTTCTGGGCTCCAGATCTAACTCCCAGCACTGAGCTCCAATATTCAGCCTTCCCAGGGCCAGTCATTTTTTCTCTCTGCTTTGGCTGTGGTTAGCTTCCTTTGGGGAGGGGATGGCAATTAAATTCACAATTAATCACAATTTTAAAGCATTTCTCTACTTTTCAGAACAGAGATGGTGCAGATGGGGAAGTGTTAGAAGGGAGCAGTAAAAGGCTGCGATAAAGCACCTGAAGGTCAGGGATGGCCTTGGCATGGAGGAGGGAAAAGTTCCTCCCCATTACCCCCATCCCTTCTTTATAGCACAAATTAAAAACAAAGACAGCTGTTCAGTTGGGAGTGACTTTAGCTTAAGTCTTTCTGTTTCTTGCCCAATAACTTTTTCATTATAAGCTTCCTGCTGGGGAAGTTTGTGAGCCAAGGCTTGCTACTGAACACGCAACACTCAGGGGCTGCAGAGCACAAGCAGCCAGTGCATCCCTGTCCACCCCTTTCTGAATCATTACAGTTTCTGGATCTGATGGGGCAAATCCACAATTGAAAAATAAAAATATTTAGATACAAGCTGTTCTCTGAGCAGCTAATCCCATGCTGGAAAGTTCTCTAGCAGCTTGATGAGGAGTCAAGAAAACAGAAGCAGCTCAGGGATTTGTGTGCAGCAAGTTGTTCATAGCCCTGCACAGATTAGATCCATAAAATAACTTTTTAAATTGAAACAGTTTGATCATTTATAAGCTAGCTCCAAAGTCCTTTGGACTCTGTAGGAAATTTCCAGGATCCTGGATGGGCTTTTGCTAAAGTTCTCCATTGTTTGCATGAAGGGAAAAATACGAATATTGATATAAACCCTGCAGCTTGGAGGCCTTGCTAACAAACACTGGATCTGAACAAGGGAGGATGGAGACAAATAAAACACAATCAGAAAACTGACCTGGTCCACTAATGGAATGCTTAAAACTGCTGTTAATCGCTCTGAAGCACTTTAAACCATTTATATTTGGTACGTAGGTGCAAATCAAAGATAATCCCACAGTGCCTCCAAAAAGCTTTCTCTGAAGCACCACCCTCAGAAGTGACTTTATCACTCATGAGTGGCTGGGTGATGTGACTGCAAGTTTACTGAGCAGTGTTGTCTTCAGTGTCACCTGCCTGCCTGTCGGTGATTGAAATTCAGGCTTAATTTGAATCTGGTTCTGGTTCCTGGATCTGAATCGATCTGAATCGTTTATTCAAAGGAACAAGCTGGGTTTATACACTTCCCCAAGACACAGCACCTCCCTACATGGTAACTCTCACCCCACAACCCATCCCGTGCTGCCATGTCAGCAAAGCACCTTCTAAATGTCCTTCTATGGGGTGATCATGTGCTGTTCACCCATCTGTCAGCTTCCAGCAGGCTCCTCTCTGTAGGGGCCTGCCCCCGTGACACCTCCTCCCAGGGTCTGTGCTGCCATGTGCTCCTTTGTGCTGCCATGTGCTTCTTATCTTTCCCCATACCTGCCCACATAACTCCAGGGAAAGTTCACAGAGCCCAGACACCCCAGTGTGGGCTGTGACCTGATGGACACTGCAGGCAGGGAAAGCTGCTTAGTAACACCCAGAGAGTCCCCCCGGGCTGGGAGCATCCAGCTTTCAACCTTTCGAGTACCCCTAGCTCAGACTTTACTTCTGCTGAACCGTAATTAAAGTCAACGACCTCTTGTAAGCTTCAGACCTGTCCACGCAGACTTTGTTTATTCAGACTTGTCAGCAGTTTAGCAAACCATACTTAATTGGGCTGACTCCATCCCCACCAGAACACTGTGGTCATTCTTTTCTCTTCAAACACCTCTCAACCCAACATGTTACTGACACCAGAGAGGCCACACCAGTCATCCTCCCCCAAGCACTGCAGTGTGTGTTCCATTCCAACAGGTTCACCGCCTTCATCCCAAAAACTTTCTCTCACTAGGTTACTCAATTTGTGTATATTTATTTGCCCAGGGCTGGAATATCCTGTGTCTGCTGACATAAGTGATTGCACAGCAGCAGAGGCTCCTCTCCCACACACAGTGTGTGCTTAGGCTCTTTTGGGGTTTGCTCAGACCTCCCAGGCAGCTGGATCTGTGAGCCGTCAATCAATCTTTCAGAGCAGTGGTTGAGAAATTTGTTTTAACCCAAGTTTCTAAACAATAAACCCTACTGCTCTTCTACTGCAAAAGTTAAAGGGGAAAAATACCTTTTTTTTTCCCCTACAGTGAAACCTGAATACCAGGCCTGTTTCAAATGATAGAAAACATAAATGTTATGATTACAGAATTCGGCATGCAAGTGGAAGAGGACACGGCCTTCTACCTCAGAGTGACATTCCACTGTGCAGCTACAAAAACAGGGAGGGGAAGGTAAAGCCAATGCCAAATCCTAATGACTTTCAGTAGCTCTGAAGTAGAGGCAGATTGTTACTCCTACAGCAATGATCCCTTGCGAGGGTAACACACTCCTCTAAACTGAGCACAACACCATTCCCAGGGTTTCATCCAGTAATTTCTTCAATTTTCCAAAGGCCTAAGATAGAATGTAACTTTCAAGAGAATCAAACCTATAAAAGTTTTAGAGCAATAGCCCAGTCAGTTTAATCTCTCATCTGAGAGGCAGAACATTCATTAAATGAGATCGTAATGTGCTAATTTGGGGAATATCTTTTTTCCAAAAGGCTAGCGTTACAAAATAGTGTCACTAGGCACTACCAGGAAAACAATCCAGTCCTCTCTAAAGTTCAGCAGTGTTCATGATGACATTCCTGTCCCGAGACTGCCACCAAGATGTTCTCGGACAGCCCAGGCATATGGAAATCGTAGCTCCCACAGAACATCTGTGGTTTTTGGAAGTGACTTCATATTTTTGGATGTTGTCTGCCACATGGAATCTAACATCTTCAACAGCAAATAAAGCTCTTCCTTTAATCCACTGCCATGTTTCCTTCATGTAATAAAGGTGGTAGATGATTTTTTAACTCCACAATCACTTTTTTCCCAGCCTTTCCTTAGAGCGCAGGGACTGTATCTCTGTAACTGCCTTTGCAAGTTTCTGGCATTTCTAACAGGAATTGCACTGAGATTTTACCCAAGACTGGAAGGATTCTTCTTCCCCCTGGCCTTACATCTGGGCTGATCTACTGACTCACTCCCAGTCACTCTGGCAAGTAAGTTCCTTTCCCAAAACTACATGTTTCATAATGACAGTTCCACCGTATGTTTGACTGGCAAGCCACACACATTGTTTGCTACCATTTTCAGGAGAGGTCCAGACTCTGTGGGACATGCTAAAACACACCCTGGGACCTGCCATGGGAACCAGCAGCTCAGAAGACTCAGGCTTTGCTGATGGCCAACACTTCTGCGGCCTCTGGTTGTTAAAGGGGTGGTTGACAAGTCCTGTAAGAGGGCAGTGAGAGAGGAGATGCCAGACTGCAGCGACAGGGAGGGACAAAGGGCTGGGTTCACCTTCTTTACAGGAGGAAAATAGGAAAAACATTGCTTTTCCTTGGCATCTGCCCTTCCCCAGCCACTCCCTGCAGGTACCATCTTTGTAAGAGGAGGCAAAGCATCCTGAAGGCAACATTTGTCCCCACACACTGGGGCAGACAAGCACATGTACAACAGCAGCCTGTGGAGTCACAGAATAGTCCCCACAACCATCAGCCAAGGCAAAAACAAACACTCCAGTCATCCCTCCGCCCTGTTTTGTGCGATAACCAAGCCTCTCCTCAGCCTTCCCTTCTTCAGTCAACAGTGCTCAAGCCTCACTACAAACAATTATGGAGATCTATCCTTTTGTCTGCTCAGGAACACACTTGACAAATAAACCCCAAACATTTCCATTTGAAATAACAACCATCTGCACATGCTGCTGCAGTGGATCTGCCATTCCGTCTCACCAGTCAGCTACTCGCCCCTGGAAAGCAGCTGGATCTCCACAGGAGCCAAATGGACAAGCACCAAAGGCAGCTAATGAAGCACAGGGAATGCTGCTCCCTGACCCTGCACTCAGGATCTGCCCCAGCTTTTCTGATTTGAGAAGTTGTGCCAGTTACTCCCAGATCCATTGGCCTACAACTCTTATGAGTTCAGTTCCTGTAGGTGACCATATTTACTCTCTGGTGTGCCAGGAATTGATAAAAGAGCATCTGACTTAAGCATTTTTAAATAAACTCCAGACATTCAGCAGGATGTTCAGCTGTTCCAGGCTCAACTCATTTTTCCACTTCACCCAGATCCCTGAGGCAAACTGTAAATTGCAGATTTCACAGAAGGGCTTGAGGATCCAGATGCTCAAAATACCACCAGGTTCCTAAGGGGCTTTAGCAAAAAAATATTTTCTTTTTCATTTTTAAATCCGTAAAGGCCTTAAATGTACTTTAAAGTACCTTTGAAAGTGGGAGGTATGTTGGTGTAAGCAATTAAGGCACTAAAGGCCTTAATAAGTGAAGGCCTTCACTTCAAATGGACAGACCTAAAACATCAACGTTTTCCCTCAACATCTCCACTAGCTGCCTTTGCTTTCAGTTTCCTTACACTGAGAGCACTGCTCAAGGTCCCAGCTTGGTTAATAAATCTGCGTTTACATTTCAGTTCTGCATATAATGCTGGAAAGGTCCAAAAGTGATTATATATATGTACATTAAAAAAAACAAAACCCACACATAAAATATGTTTTCTATCTAGCTTAAAATTAAAGGCAGCAAGAGAGTGTCTTATCAAAAGATAATAACTCAGTAAGGTAAATAAAAGTATCTAACAGAGCCCAGGTGAGGAGTCTCCGGCAGGGATTTGGAAGAGCTACAGACTGTTGTTTTCTTGGGTAAGCCCTGTCTGGAGTTGAAAATTTGCATACATATATCAATATACATGCAAGCTGCTGCTAGCCAGGAGGGAAACAAACAAGGAAGTAGTCAGGAATTGGGAATAGCAGGGTGTCTTTTAGTTATTTAAGGTATTAGCTGAGCCAATGGGCACGCTTTTCCTGTTTTAAATAAACACAATAAGATAAAGGTCAGCAGGGGAATTGGTTACATTTCTCTTTCCCACGTATAGGTATGGCTGTGGAGGATATAATCCTGCCAGAACACTTTAAAGATACAGAATAATTGGGAGATTTTAGAAGCATCACATTGGCTTCATCAGCCCAGAGCATGGTGCACTACAGGTACCAATTCCCTGGGAAAGCTGGAATAATTTGGGCTTTCTGATACAAAACAGCAAAACTAAATCCTGTTATGCAAATAAAGGATCCCATAGGAAAAATTACTTAGCATCAGAGCTAATTACTCTGTATGCTTATCTTTATAAAAGAAAACATCACATTGTAGGTAAAGCATATTTTCTAATCAGCTTTTCTGTGCTTCAGTAGATAATTGAATTAGAAATCAAGCTCCTAGTGCACCAAGATGCTCAATAAATACCAACAAAACCAATGATTGCTTAGGCCAGGCAACAAGATACTCAGTGACATTCTTCCAGATCTATTAACATGCAAACTTTATACAGACACCAGCCCACCCACAGAACCCGCCTTCATTTTAGTGACTTTCCTTCCTAATTTGTAATGAAACACATTTTTTTTTCAGTTCACTAAACAATTATAGAAACAGGTCATTCAGACAATGAGAAATAAAATATATCAGAGTCTTACAAACCTGCATATCCCACTGGGACCAGTAAGAGCCTTCAATTTACTGGGAGTTCAGGCTGACTTGAAATTACATTTTTAATGCATTTGGGTTCATTAGAAACCAATTAAGGACACTGGCAGCTGAAAACAATTCAGTGAATCAATTGCTAGTTCTAAAGTGCAAAGAAAGTAATGCTTCTTATTACAAATTATTTTTAAAGATTATATGATTTCTTAAAGGAAGGATGTTAGAGGTTAAGGTTTTTTTATATATTTAGACACACAGAGATACACATTAACACACAGGCATGTAAATAAAAGCCCAAGAGAATTTGTCTCATGCAGAATTGTAGAAGGACCTTTACAATGGGCACAGTGGGCATTCTGAGTGCTGCTTCTGTAGTCTTCAACGTGAAATCTAAGACTGACAAATACCCAGCAGTCTGGCTGATGTCTCAAGCATGCTGCGTCTTGTATCCAGGTCCCCTTTTAGTTTCCTTATTGCCTTCAGAAGCAGTACTCTGGAGAACTCATTGTTAACTTAGCAAAAGGCAGAACCCTGCTGTCAGGAGCTCAGGGAAAAGCTATTACAGAAGCCAAAGCATAAGGTGGGATGTTATTGGAACATTCCTGAATAAGCAACTTTAAGCAATCAATTTGTTCCACTTTTGTTTTGGAGAGAGAGTAATGAACTATTACTCTTAGAGCCCAAAATGAACAAGAGATCCATTCCCTCACTTTGTTGTAAAAAGCCCCACATCTTGCAAAATCTGCTTTAATGGCTTAATTCTAGTCCAGGGATTTCAAAATGTATATGGCCATCCTCCAAACCTTCCTTGAAATAAGACTGTATTTTGGTTTAACTTAGAAAAAGTATTCTCATTGTATGCAAATCCCTTCCCTGGCCTGCAGCAAAAATGCGTCAGAGAGACCAAGAGCTGTGAAACCTTCATTGTACAAAACACAGTGGTTGGAAAGACACCTCATTGCACCTTTCTGCTTGGCCACTTGAGCTGTCACTGAAGGGCAGAGGTACAAGGATTTGCACAGGGTTTGGTTCAGGAGCCACTTGCATTAGCTCAAGTTTGGTCCAGCAGAGCATCAGCACCCCAGTTCAGCCTTACCCATCTCTGGATTCTTTACTTAATCCACAACAACAGCAGAAAGTCCCAAAGTGTGGCCCTTTCTGTGGCTTTTATCAGAACAAATTTATTCAGTGGCTTCCAAATCAAATACATAGGCCAGGGAATAAGGGGATCTGATACTGATCTTAACTGCTGTTCTTTGGATGCACTCAAATACTAGTTTTTGGAAAGGCTGCTTTCGCAGCTCATTGTGATACTACCAAGAACATCTGGCATGGGAACAAACAAAAGGAGTGTTGAAGACACTGGGGCTGGCTCTGTGAGAGGGCAATTTAAAGAATAATGGACCTCTAGTGACAAGGTCTCCATGCCGTGCTATTCTGCTGGCAATTACTGAGGAAGTTTGTTTAGGATTTAGGCCCGAGTGTTCCTAAGAGAGGCTTGTAAACAGCGTGGAAGTTGAGTTTCCTGTTGGTGATAGGAAGAGTGACAGCTCAGAGCAACCTTTTGTGTGGCAATGACACCTCTGATTACTGTGCAGTTCTACTGCAATGTGATTAGACTGTAATCAGACCATGGTTCTGCTGGATTTCTTGATGGGTTAATTGATGGCCCCAAACCAAATGACTTTCACCAGAAAGAAAAAACCCTGACACTTGAATTCCTTGACACTGAGTAGGTTTAACACACTCTAGTGCAGTTTCACACTTGTGGCAAATGAACCTTCTTTCCTTATGTACTTTGGGTATAACCCATAGAAAACACGGAAACATCCAGTGACAGTTTCTGTTTTCTATTTTGATTTAGAGAATAGGTATAAATTTCTTTTCTCAGTTCCATAAAGTTGTTATGAAGATGAAACTCCTTTTAGAATTAAAAAGTAGTTGTTAACACTTAAACAACTGTGGATACAATCTTGGGTTTTTGGAAATCTGAAGGTTGGGTTATTATCACCAGTGAGACAAAGATATCATTTGGTGCATTAAGAATAAAGTAAGTGCTGTAGTTCCTTTATTATTATATAATAAATAAATAATAATAATAGTTTCTTTATTATAATATAATTTTATAGGTGTGTTGCTCAGAGCACATTTTTAAATTTGGAGAATTAATATTTACAGATCATCTGCTTTAGTGAAGAGTAAGGCATAAGAGGATGATTGTTTATTTGCACAAGGATAATATGTTTAATTGAACGGATGTGAAAAACAACAAAACAAATACTGTCTGTAAAAATAACTTCGACAAAACTAAATCAGAATTAATTTAATCAATTAGGAAAAAGTGTCTCATGGAAAGTGTAACTAATAAGCCCATCTTGGAAATTTTTAAATTATCCAGAAACTTGAGCCACAAACATGTATTTGGCAAACACTACCAAAATGTTCCAACATCATATGATAAGACTGTGTTATATAAACACAGCCCATGCATGAGAAAGTTGCCTATTTATATTTCATAAGTCAAAAAGGATTATGGAAATGTACCTGTATTTAAGAGATGCTATTAAAACATAAAGACTTCTTTTACCATTCTCCACAAGAAAGAGCAAACTCAGAGTTGGGAGCTGAGTTCTCTTCTTGGGCCCACTATCATGATTTCCCTTCAAAAAAAACAACACAACTTTTTATTTTTTCCTTTTCTGGCATCAAGGTTGCTCTGTGACCACAGGGTAGGAGGCCTCTCTGTGGGTGTACATGTTCCTTTACAAACAGACTTATAAACCCTATAAATGAGCTGATGTTTTAGCACACGTCCTTCCTCTGTGGGGAGCCTGGAGTGTCTCTCTCCACTTGAAGGACTTCCATTAGCAGCTGCCAGCTCTGCTAGGCCCCTCTCTAATCACTCATTCCATCATCACTTTAGGACACTTGTAATGCTTGACGGGACTTTAATATAAAACTTCCCAAGGCAGTTGTCAGATGGCTGTAGGTCCTGACCATGACATAATTCACATGTTCAGGAATGTAATTTCATGCTATGCATGTTGCTGAACTGCAAGCTTTTGGTTCTGACTTCATGGTACTTAATCTCTTCCATGCCAAAAATTGCTTCAATAGCATCTCTTATGTTCAGCTGAACTGCTGTGATAGCCCAAAGGGAAAACTTTGTTTCAAGGTGGATTTAAACTTTGCTGGAAAAAAAGAAAAATCTAATTGGAATATTTGATATAATTTACACTGTTGCTCCTTCTGTCTGTGATGTGCAGGGGATGCAAAAGGGCTCTGCCCACCTCAATGAGCAGACTCACCAGCAAGAAAGACCAAAAATCACCATCTTGGCTGAGTTCCACACACCCCACAAAGACTGGAAGATCTAGAAACTAAATACAAATCCCCAAGCACTGTCACACCCACAGAGCAACCCTCCCACTGACACTTTTGAGCTGGAAAGAAAGTGAAGAGTCACTTGACAGGGTGTCCTTCATATGGCTCCTGCTCAGACTTGTCCCTGTGATGAAATGATCCCTCTGCACAGAGCCCATCCCAAAGCAGCTAAAAAGAGTGGCTGAATGAGATGGAAAGAGCAGCCATCCCCCACAGGTGGTGTGCCAACATCAGGGGCTAACAGTGTTGGAGTCTGAAGAGCGGCCCTCTAACTCCTGGGCAAAACTGGCCACTTTTTGCAAGTTATTAGGAGAGCAAGCTGTGACTGCAGCTCCTCCCCCAAGCACTTCTCTGCTTCAGTCTCTCCAAATCATTCCTCAACTGGATGTCTGCTGTCCTGTGACCACACTGCAGCTTTCTGCAACAGAGGCTGGGTCCCCAAAACCTGATGTTCATTGAGGGCATGAAGCTGGGGAGACCGGCGGAGCATTTACTTCTTTCAAAGACAGATCAGCGCAGATGAGAACTCTCCAAGTGCTCTGCAGAGCTGATGCCAGTCACATTTTCAGAGTTCCAGCGTTTAACAAAGACATCACTCTGGGGACAAGAGCATTGTCCAGGAGAGGAGGTGACAGAGATGTCAAATCTATCTGCCAGATGTCGGTGTCGTAACTTGTACCGAGACTCCTTTCTCTTTGTACACTTGGCTCTGTGGCCTGCAATGTGCACTTCCCAGCTGGAAAGGCCTCACACACTTCTATTACTGGGAAAAAAAGAAAACTGCCCAAAGGGAGAAAGTACAAAAGGTTTGCCTCTGCTACAGGAAACTGGAACTGCCAACAGTCTTGCTGAACTGAGTACGTCGGCAGAATTAGGGTTTAGCAAGGTATATCAGCAGTGGGACAGACACGGAGAGAAAGAATTTCCCAAGTCAGGCTATTTTCTCTCAAAACAAAATAGAGAAATAAAATTCAGGGAACAGAGCTCTTCACAGTCTGGAATTTCATTCCATGAAAAACTTCAAGGTTGTTTTCATTTTGTTACCTTCCCAAATAAGGATGCAAATCTCAGCCTCAGGAGTTTATCTGTGCCTGGATTTAGGTACAGAGCTTTCATACTTATGCATATTTCATTTCAGCAAGATGAAAATCTTTCATGTTATCCTGCTCTGATTTTTTAAAAACAATGCATTTGAAAATTAAATGTGGTAATCCAATGATTACAACTTCCTGTAAAAATGAATAAGCAATAAAATTTACATTTCTGTGAAATGTTTTGACTTAATAAGATGATAGTCTTCCAGTGACGACTATTCCCTTGGGAGTTTCTGACCAGCTGTAACTGCAGCATTTGGAAATCTGTCACCCTAGGAAATGAAGGACTATCAGAACGATGGGAGCATGATTAAGAGCTTGTTGTGAGGCTGAGCGATGCTCTCAGTCGTGGGAACACAAGGTGCTGAAGCCTTCCTTTCTCATTCTTCGCAATTTTAAATCCTCCCTCCTTGTGAACACAGAGTATTGAATTATTGAATCGATGTGTGAATATAAACACTGAAAGTGTGCAAACAACTAGAAAACAGATAAAACTCCAGTAGATGGCGCTCAAAAAATCCCAAATTTCTGTCCCTGCTCAGCTCTCGGGACCTCGGTGCTGTGCAAAGGGCTTGAGGAGGCAGCTCTGCCAGCAGCCGTGGGCAGCCTTGTAACCATCACTCTGGGAGACGGGGGATGCGCAGAGCTGCAGGGCCTGTAACAAAGGTGGGCTCAGCAGTGGCTGGGAACACAAACAGAAAATACACCAAAAGCGAGTGGATTAAGAGAAACGGGTTCTGTAAAAACACAGCAAAGTTTTGGAGAATTGCTGCGAGCCAGGGCAGTTGTAAAACATGACTTTCCAGGCAGGGGAATGTCTGGCTGCCAGTTCCTGTGCAGTCCTCTCGTTCAGTAATGGCCAGTTCTGGGGTCACTTTTAAATTTTGTAGCTCTGATTGGAAGAAGCCTGTTGTATTTCAAAAGCTGTTGAGTAGTAATTCTTCCACAGAAGCACAACTGGTTTTACCACCACCAGGGGAATGTTTTTTATTGACCATTCAGACCAAAGACCAGAGTGAAAGCTGATACCATCTGATTGAGTCCCTGGTTGGTGGCCCATTGGAAATGATCTAATGGCCAGTTCCTCTGCAGTTCCACAAAGCCACTGCCAGAAGTGCATCAGCAACCCCACGCTGTGATTCAGCCAGTGCTCTGGGGTGTCTGGCAACGCTCGGTGCGGAGCCCAGAACTCCTGGCTGTCCTCTGCTTTATGCAGAAGAAAACAAAGCCCTTCACGTAGCCAGGGAAGAGAAGCCTCCCAAGGCTGGTTGCCAATATGCTTCAGTCCTCCTCTGCAGTACTTACCTCTGCTTTAGCATTAGTGTGAGCAAAACACACAGCACAAAATGGGCACAGGAATTGTCCCTGATTTTTCTGTCCCATCCTGAGCTCCAGGCTTCATGGTCCACTTCTGGTCACTTTACAGACCATCTGCGCTTTTCTGTGTCTGTAGCTAAGTCCCTCTAGTCCTGCCTGGCATGATGGAGCAGCCCAGGCTGCGATGAGGAAGAGGTGGCTGCACAGAAAAGCCACCTTAGCCCCACTGATGTCAGCACACGAGCAAAGCCGTGACTGTGATGTGAATGCTGTGCCCAACACTGATGGTTCATGTCTTTCACAATACTTGGAGCTGGTGGCAGTTGAGGCTTCAGCACCTATCATGGCCCAGCTGCTGTGATGGAGGAACTGAAAGGTTTTGCCAAGGGAAGAACAGCTTGTTCTCTAAGTTGTTGGGGTTTTTCTTATAAAAGACTAATGAGGTGTTGGTCCTATATGTATTTAGTCGCTCATCTTGCAAGAGCTAAAACATCAGCAATAACTTGACCGTCTTTATGATCTTTCACATGAGTTATATTATTCACTTCAGCAGTTTTGCCTTTGGGGAAAAAAGGAGAAGGGGTGACAGGATGCTTTGCTTCAAGCCTGCATTTCATTAAACTTCTGCTGTACCACTTTTGCTCCAGATTAGGAAACAATTTTCTTCCAGATCCAGCCATTAGACTTCCTTGAGAAAACTGATCATAGAGAAATGGTTAAGAGATCAGGATGTTTCTTTACAAGTTCATTTTGCAATCCAGAGTGAAAAGCCCTTTGCTTGTGTGATAGCAGAGGTCGTTCTTTGAAGCACCATCAGTTGGTAGGCAAAGAATGACATTTTCTTTATCTAGATAGAAGCAAAGCAGAAGTGGCAACAGGGATGGTCATCCATAACATACCCCATGGATTCCAGGGAAATAAGTCTGTTCAGGGAAATCTCAGCTAATTCACATGGAGGCCTACTTTGTCCTTTTTTACTGTGTGAAGCAGCAGTTTTGTCTCTGCAGCACAGCGAGGGTGCAGGGGAGAGAACAAAGAGCAGCAGGCAGTGAGAATGTGACACCATCCCTTCCCACAGCGCTCTGGGCCGCAGCTCTGCTGGCTGGATGTTATTTTAGTGGCTGTGCCTCCCACCCATGCGCGTCCCAGGGCCCGGGAGCTGCGCGGCTCTGACGCCCGGTGAGCTCGAGGCTTATTCATGTTCAGGAATGGGAGGGTCAGGGCCATCGACACACACCAGCATCCTGCTGCCTATTATTTCCTGCCAGCCCTGGCGCTGCACCAAGCCCTAACATGACAGGTGGATGGAGTTCACAAGGAAATAATGTCATGGGCCAGTTTTCCAGGAAAGCTGTTAACTCTATTCACAAACTCAGGCCTTCAGATGGAAAGGGAACATGGCTGAGAAGAGGCGGTGAAGGGCTGCTCTGCTGTTACTTACCTTTTTGTCACAAACTATTCACTGACATCTCTTGCTGCAGCACAGAAATCTTTACTTCTGCACAGTGCCTACCCCTTTACGAGCAGACTGTGGCCAAATGCCTTTTAACTTAAAAAACCATGGGGACACTGCCTCTGCAAATCTCACGTGGCCATTTGATGTCAGTCAGGCTGCAAAAGATGGTAAAAGAATCTGCCTTTTTCTGAGCTGAATGGTTCCTGGGAAACAGAAAATAATTATTAGGTGAGGATCTAAGACTGATGTTAACCTGGGGACTTCAGGCATTTTGTAAGAATGAAACTACAGGATACAGTCCAGGATGTATCAGAAACAAGACTTACATATTTTTAAAAGTCTCTATCAACAAGGCACACTTACTATCCTTCCATTACTCTTTGCAGTGTCCAACATGTGCAGTTGTGTGTTTTCCTCTTTCTTTCCTCTTTTTCTGTTTTTAAAGTTTAATAATTTTTCTATTAGTATAGAAAACACAGAAGAATTAAGAAGAAAAGCAATCAATCCAAAAGAAGGGCTTTTCAAAATTGCCATGTTTGCTACAAATGCAAATTTTAGGATGCACAGAGTCAGGACAATGGGACGCCAACTGGCTGCTCACAAGAGGAAGGATTAGGTCCTGTGTCATGTTCATAGTGACATCAACAACCTGAATAAAAGCCAAAAATTCAAGTTGATTTTCAGTTTAAGACCATTGTTCTCCCACATAGTTTAGCCTGTAAGATTTAGTCTACACATAGTTTTCTGCCAGAATCTGTATTTTTTACATCATACAGCACCATTCTTGATATGTAATGTACTTCAATATATAAAAGCCCTTCATGACTGGCAAATATTTATACTATGATATAGCTAAAATGTCATACAACCTACAGGCATCAAAGGTATTGTAAATATAAAAGCATAATGATGTCTGTCAGTGCTCAGAGGTACTGGTAATATCTATGCAAAATGATGACCGCCAATATTGTTCTGCTCTTCTTCTTATTATTATTTTTTGTAAAAACAAATTAGGTGAAACCTGCTAATAATATGCAACAACTTCCATCTCAGCTATCAAAGGAGCAGTAACCCTGGATTTCACTCTCGATAAGCAAAGCTGAGGCAGGAATAGGGGATACTCCAGAGGGCTTGTTCCTGGCCTGACTCTTCCAGATGCTGATGAGACTCTCAGGCCTCTCTTCGTTCCACACTCCATTCCTGTTCTGTGGAGCTGCAGTAATACTGCGCATTCTGTGTTTGGTAGCAGAAGCTCTCCCAAGTGTCCATGGCAGAGAAATTTAATATTTGACACAAGTCTATGAAACTAACCTTTCTCTCTTTCTTTCTTTTTTTTTAAACCTGGAAAATTATGGTATTAAAGCCAAGGTCACATACAAAACACAACACGCGAAATGACTGGGGAATTGTAAATTGGGCATTTTGGCTTGAACAAAATCTAAGCATTGTCATACCAAACTGAGTATTATCTTAAAATACTGTCCCAGGCTATAACTGTCTTTGTGTACAATAGCAATACAGGGTGTAGTTACAGACACAATTTCCTGTGCTTAGGTTTTGAAATTATTATTTAAGATCGTTGTAACATTTGCCCGGAGCAGCAGCGCAATTCCTCTATTAGATAATTTTCTATCCTTGTGAGGGCAGTTTTGCTTGTGCAGTGCTGCCAGGGCTTTCAGGAAGGGAGAGACAAGCAATTGTGACAATAAAATTTGCATCAGCTCCCACCCAGCCTCTCCCAGAACCGAAACACCATTTGTCACATTCAAAGCCTTTTCACACCAGAAGGGAAGGTGTTTCTGAACTGGAAAGTCACTTTGATCTCCACAGGGTTGCATCCTTCTGCTTCTCAGATTCCCATGAGAAACACCAAACAGCAATTGTGGAGTTCCAGATGGCTTTGTATCAAAGACTTGGTGCACTGCAGCACCCACCATCCAGGCATGAAACCCCAAATCAATCCAGATTAGGTCATGAGGTTCAAAATTTGAAGCAGAAATTTTGGTTGGGCTTTAAGGGCTGAAAAGGATGTGTTGTTCCTGGGTGTGCAGAGAGAGAGAGGATAATAATGAAAATATCTGAAATATATAGATCTGCAAGAAGAAAAAAGCATAGACTGTGAGACATGGGTCGGATGTCATTGCTGGTCAGTCAGAAAAGATGCTACTACTGCTTCAGACTGGCCCAAAATCAATGCAAACAAATCACGGGGGAGAAGTCAGTTTCTAAGGCCACGTGAACACTTAGTGGTGAAACCTTTGAAAATATCTTCAACAGCATAAAAATCTCTGCCTGAACTGCTCACAGCCTCAGCTTTGCTCCTGCAGGAAACCAGGATCAGGTGCTGGGATTCTTCCCCATAAAGTTACTGTTTCGCTCCTCTGAGTAAAGGACAAATAAGCCTGAATTCCTGCATAGCCTTTCATTTGCTTCTTGGGATGAAGATGCTTGTGCATGTACCTCATCTCTAAAGGATACAGACGATGCTGCTGAGCTCAGCAGCCTGCTATCACCCAGCCTCCCAGCCAGTCAGTTAGGTGGTACTGCAGGAGACCATGGTGTGCCTGGAGCTTTGCAGTGCCAGGGGATCACGTCCGGGGTCACTGCAATGTGTCTGTCACTGCTCCCAGGCTGGGTAATGCCCAGGTGCCCCACAATTAGCAAGGCAGAGGGTGGTCCAGGAACTCTGCTGTGTCCTTGCCTATGCACTGCAGATGTCAAAGAGAGCAGAGATAAGGAAAGAGAAATAATCTCTAGTAGTAGCAGAGCAACTCTTACTCACTCTTATTTACCCTTCCTGAAAAAAGACTGCTCCAAAATCCCCATTGTCTCCATTCCACTGAGTTTGGCTTTTCTGACTTGGAGCTGAGCCTCACCTGGTACTGCTACCTTCCTTCCACAGCAAGCTCAGCTGTATCACAGTGATGGTCAAAGGAGGACCCACGTGTGGGAAAGTCTTCCGGAGAGGGCAATGGGCTGCTCCTGCTCTGGGCTCAGCCTAGGAATCATGGAGCCAAACTGCTACACATGTAGTGGAAATCACTGCATCTCCACAGCCCTGCAGTTCTCTCCTCAGCAGCCCCCAAAATTCCACTGAGGAAAAAAGAAATGGGGAGGGGGAAGGAGTCAGAAAAACTATTGTGTTCCCAGGGAGGGAAAAAGATGAACAGCTCTATTTAGCTTATCCAGCTTTGCTGATGTCAATCACTTTTCTCATTTTAAACAGGAAAGACACCACTTTAGTCCACCTGTTCCATTATTTATCATGCTATGCATTTCCCATGAATTGTCACTCATGCAGAACCTGTACATCGTAAGGGGACACCCTAATATTTTTAATGACCTTAAGCAAAGTGATTGACACTAGACACCGGTGTCAGATGTTCTGGTGACGCAACATGTTCTCCTAGCAGCAGGAAAGCTTCCTGCCGTGATTAAGTGAGGGCTATGGAAGTGCTAAAATGTGTTGTCAGCTTTCCTCTGATGCAAGTGACTTTATTATAGCGTCTGGTAACCACGGAGTGTGGCAACGCAAATACTGACCCCAAACATCCCCTCCTGCACATATAGCTCGCTCTATTTAAAACACGAGGTGCACTTTGCAAATCCAGGGATAAGTTATGGATGTAACAGGCTTAAACCATGGAGGGCAGAGGAAATGGTGGCATCTAAGCCAGAATTCCTGGGTGGGTTCAGCAGGAGAAGCATAGGGATCCAAGATGAGCTGCAGAAGGAACCCCCTGCAGCACCTCTTTGGCAGGTGGGCTCTGCAGCAGCATCACCAAAGCTGTCCTGGCTGCCAGAGGCTCTGAGGGCAAAGAGAAAGCACAGGCCTGTCTCACCTTGGTAGTGGAAAGCAATAATCACACCCAGCCCTACCGAAGTCTGCAGAAAGTAAGGGGGAAAATAAAAGAGAGGAAAAATAGAAAGGGGCTCCATGCAGCCCCTCTGCCTTCTCATACACACTGGGGTGGAAATCTGTGATTCAGCTCAGCACCACTTGTCCTTCAAGAGGGAGAAATCATGTTCTGGTTTGCTTCAATTTGGGACAAACCCCTCAATAATCCATTAACTGAGAAAAGCTGGAAGACCTCTAGAACACAAGACTTACAGAATCAACACCTCAGCCACACGCAGGGGACACCTGGCACCTGCTTTTCATGAAGATTTGTAATCCCAAAGCTCTGTCAGCAAACACTACATGTGGCTTTGCTTCCACAAGTTATTATTAAGTTGTGTCTCAAAACTGACTGTGACAGTGAGTGTCTGCAGAACTGTCTGCTATGATTTTTCAATAACAGAGCTGTTAATCAAGCTGCAGAGGGTTGGACTATCAAACCAAAGTCCACAGGCTGCAGAGGTTTTCGTAAGAGATCAGCAGTACATGCGTTCACAGTTATTGTCACAGGGGTTGTTCTACAAAAATAGAAATACAAAGCAGTCAGAGTTGAAGACACAAGCTATCTTGATAGCAATAAAGAAATATTTTCTAAAGGTCTAGCAGCACTGGATATTATTTTAATGAAATTTATTTTTTAGTTTTATAGCAAAATAACCAAAAGTGCTAAACCTGACCACTTTAATTTACAAAAAAAGTCTCCTGTTTTAAGCTATGATCATACTTCGTTATTTAGGTTAGACATTATAATTACACATTTCTACTGATTTCTATTCAATAATAAAACAAACTCAATATTAGTTGGTTTAAAAAAGGGGGAAAGTACCACAGGTATTGGGAGGGGGAAGTTACATAAAATATTAGAATCAGCTTATTGAGCAATTTGCAGTGTGTTCNTTTTTTTTTTTTTTTAGCTACAGTTGAAGTCCCAGATACTCTGGCCATAAGCTTGTAGTCACTTCAAATGCTATGACTTCTCCCTTGGTCAAATGTCAGTGTTTTAAGGAGACCTCTGGCATTTCAAGTCAGTTCAAATTATTTTCTCAGTTCCCACAACTTCCCTTTCCAACATGAACAGCATGTTGGAGAACAAGGTTAGGATAGCTGCAGTTATGATGACACAGTTTTCTGTGAAGGAAAAATGGGTTTTCCTCTGTCTTGGAAAGAATCGCTACCAAGTACGCAGTAAGAAAAATACTAAGAGCACTAAGAGTTGTTATGAGTATTTCTTAATCCGTTCCACTTTCATTTGAGTTCGTTTCCACAGTTAAGTTAGAACCTGCAATCTCTCCTACTGATAAATAGCCAAGTTGACTTACAAAGGTTCTGCCTTCTGCCCAGCCTTCTCTTGGTTGTCTTTAACCAAACAAGGTTCGCTGGTTTGCCACGAGCGCTGTCTGGCTCTCCCGCCTCTTTGCTTTCTTGTTCTGTTGCCTGATCTTCCAGCACACCGCGCTGGAAGCCAGCAGAACGAGTCCTGAGGACAAGAGGACCAGCCCAAACACGGAGATGATGGATCCATGGGAGTTGAAGCTGTATGCCACGGCAGTCACCACGATGCCAGCTATCAGGATGACCACGCCGAAGGGAATGGTGCAGCGGTAGCACGAGAGCTCTGCTCCCCCCGTGGCTGCCGTCAGCTGGCACTCGCTGACCAGAGGGATGGTGGTTATCACACAGTCATTGTTGTTACTCTTCTCCGTGGGTACAGAATCAGAATGCTTTGGGGTGCCCAGGATCTCTTTGATAGGTTCGTTTGTCATCTTGATTGTCTTGACTTGGTCCATTCTTAGGCTAGAGCAGGCTCTGCTGAGTATGTGCTGCACTGTGGAGAGAAGAGCACAAGTTCAACCAATGATTACCAATTACTTATAAGACAAATGGGGACACAGAAGTATCCCCTTGGGATAACAAACAACCAGACATTCAGACTCCACAAGGATTTATGCACAAGATCAACAGTGACACGACTGATTGTGAAGCATCTGAATCAATTCTTACAGTAGTATGTATGTAAGTGCTAGAAAGAAAAGAATCACAGACCAAGACAAACACCAACATTAAAGTGTTGTGGGCCAAATCCTACATTAAGGTACATCCTGAAGTCAGTATTTCTGGACGTAATTTAGACTTCAATGGCATACATTTTCTCACAAAGAGGTAAAGTTCACACACTGTTTTGATTTTTGCTCACACACTTTTTCCACACTGTTTCTTTATACACCTACACACAGTACATTACACAGATTTGCTCCACTGCACATCGCAATAACATGGTCAAGTACTAGCACAGCAAGAACTAGGATGAACAGTGAGCCCTTTCTCAGTGCAAGTGCTACTTAGGGAAAAAATTCAAATGGTCACGACAAGGTGTAGATGTGGGGGGAGTGGGGATGCAAACAGTTTCCCCCACTCAGCTCAGCTCAAGGCTGGTGAACCTCGTTACAGCAACATCAGTGCCAGACTGACAGCTTGCCATTTACATTGGCTTCATGCAAAGCAATGGGTCTCTTGTAAATCCATGAAATTATATCCCTGTTACTGTGTGGGAGGGAGATTCACCATCATATTCACTCATCTCAGATACAGCAGGTTGTTTTCCTCCTGTCTTCATACTGTAAACACACTCTCAGTCCTGATAGCATGCACAGTTTGACTGCATCTGCACAGGACGCAAATACCTTTTGGCTCCAGGGAGCCCAGGGAATAACCAGAGTCCACCTGATCACAGCAAGAGGAGCCCATGGCTCTCCACCATTCCAGGCTGCCATGACAGACCTCAGCATTATCTCTGGGTCTCTGGTGATGTGGGGTCACTCCAGGGCCTGTAGTGAGCTCTGCCAACACTGAGGCTGCCATAGACGTGCTGTCCTGGACCCAGCTCAGTGCACCCCAGCACATGCTCCAGAGACTGGGACACTGGGACACCACTGGTTTTCCTGCTGTGAGTAGCTCCCGGGACTCCTCCACCACCCTCTGGTGTGGGCTGTGCTGCTTTTGCTTTCATGAGCAGCATGATACGCAGCTCAGAGAACAAGGAAGAGTGTTGGCAATGCAGTAATGCTTTTATCATTTTTATCACCTTCACATCTGTGACTAGGAAGTTAATTGCCAGATACTTGTATTCTCCTTTTCCTTTCCCACCACTCCACCCTTGTTGCTAAGATATATTCGTTCACTGTGGAGAGCTCTTAGTTTTATACCTCAGTACCTCCTATAACTGACCCTGGGTTTTACAAGAACGAGGATTTCACTCTTTTTAAGAAAAACACAGGCACAAACAGGCTAAATGCTGCATGTAGTCAGGGAGTCTGTATACAAAGTTTCCTTGAACCCTCAAGAGAGAAGGATAGCTCAGATTTGCCAAAGCTTTTGTTCTACTGCTCTAGGGAAAAGTGCTCAGCTCCCTGTTGTATCTGCTGTGCAGAGCTGCCTCTGGGCTCAGCCCTGCCAGAGGAGCCTGTCCCTGCTGAGCACACACAACACACCCAAGCACATGCAGTGACAGCACAAGAGGCAACAGGCACACATTGAAACACTGCGGTCATCAGGAAAAACCTTTTTACTGTGAGGGTAACTGAGCACTGGAACCTAGTGAGGTTTTGGAGTCTCTACCCTTGGAGATATTCAAAAGCCATCTGCACAATCCTGGGCAGCATTGTCTAGGTGACCCTGCTGAGCAATAGGGGGGTTGGACCAAATGACCTACAGAGGTCCCTTCCAACCATGACCATTCAATGATTCTGCCTGTTTCTGTGAGAGTACTTGGTATCTCTAAGGGCAGGAAAGGGATTTCTACAGTGCTTATCAGACAAAGCAAATATGTCTGTGCTGACACCTTAGATATCCTGAATTCTCCTAGGTTCGGTAGCTTTGTTCTTTGAATCATAATGCATGATTAAATGTCTTTTAAATCAGAAAGAAAGAGCCCAGGAAAGCCATGGGTTTGCTCTCAAGTGCCACTGATCTGTTCTTGAATGGATGTGAGCCCAAGTTCTGCATTTTCAATAATGATTGACAGAGCAGTGAGACTTACACTGGTGCCATTATGTTGCTGCATTATTATCCATAAAACATTACAGAAGTTCAGCACAACATAAGAATGTGGTCCCCAAACGTCACCTTTTTTCAATCTTTTCATTAGCCATATTTAATTACTTAAACATTTTATTATTATATTTGAGGGAGAAAAAAATTAACTATTTTGCATATAAAAGGTGTATTGGCTCAAATACACTGCAATAACTATTCAAAAATCCAAGTACTCTAACAGTCACTGAAATAGGAAAACTTCCCAGTAACTTGAAAAAGCCCATCATAAGCATTATCATTCTGAAAAATTTTAACCTTCAGTCAAAATGTATTTACTCTTGTCTCTAAAGTCCTTGTCCCTCTGCTTCAGATACATCTTCAATGAGCATTAAATCTCCTAGACCTCTTGTACAGAGATCTATGAAGAAAGAAGATATAGTTATACAGTCAAATCTAACAATCTAAATATTCTAATCTATAATAATTACATCAATGACAAAATACCTGTTGATTTCTGAGGAGTACAGTTTTTGTCTGGAATAGGATGTAAGGCATTCATATAAAACAAATAAGCAACCCTCTATTGAAATACTATTAAATTAAATAAACAACAGAACCTATTTGAAGTGTGAGCAAAGGTTTTCAGCCCTAGAAAAAAGGGCACTGGATCCTCATTGCCAGCGAAGTCACTTCTGACTTAGGCCAACAGGTGATTTGGTTCAAGTTTCAGGGTAAGAAATTTAGGCAAAGACACCCAGCAACATCAGCATCCTCTCACTAATCATACCACAAGTACTATCCTAAGGATCTACTTTGAGTTGGAGGAAGAATGTGCTTCTGTGGCAATCTGTTGCTAACCCTGGATAAAGGGGAGAGGAAATTTTTAGCCACTAGTAAGTGTAAGTTGAGATTTATCAAAAAGACATGAAATTCATCAGCATGCACACCTACCAGATCTGTGAGAAATCCATGGTAGCAGATCCTTGGCTCAGAAAGCAGAGGAAGAGTGCTGAAGATGTCTTGTATGACAATTCAAGGCAGAAAGAGCTGCTCAAGGCTTTGAAGTGTCAGATGTTGCTGAATGATGAACTGGAGGTGACAATATTCTAGCACGGAAGTTTCCTACAAGGAAAGTTGTTGGATATTTACCAGCTTCTTAAGAATAAAAGTCACGAGTGGAAAAGCTCCTGCTGTCTGCTGACTCCTGCTCCTAACCTAACCAAAGCAGAAGATGTTCTCCCTCTAGCTCTCCTAGTGGCTTCTTTTCTTGGAAGCAGCCACCCATTTCTGGCCCTATGTAACATTTTCCTTTGATGATGTGATGTCCCAGTAGCAAGTATCGTAACCCAGCCAAGTCCCCCAGAAAGAGCCAGGCAGGAAAAAAGCAATGCACAAGAATTACTGTAGATAAAAGTCTAATTTAACATAATTTCTATTGCTCACTTCACCTATGTGAATAATGATTCAGAATATGTGGGGGTTTGTCTCTTCTATGTGTCCAATTTCTTCGAGCAAATAACTCCATCTCCCTGTTCCTCAGATTTCCTAGCTGTGAACTGTGACAACACACCACTAAAAAAACCTTTTAAAACTATTCTGCTATAAGAAAACCTAAGTAATATAATCCCAAAAACTCTTCTCGGAATAAAAAAAGCAGACTAACAGAGCCCGAGAGCTCTCTGTAATTAATATAAGTCCATTATATTTACTGTTGTTCATTTCTGTTATTGGATATTTAAAAACAAGATTCGTAACTCCAAGAGGGAGAAGACGGACTCTGCAGCAGGGCAGTGATGACTCTGCAGAAAGCAGAGCGATGGAAATTGTTATCAACTGCAGAAACAGCTGTGAAATCACCAGGCAGCTGGGTAAAACTCATGAAGCAGCAGAGATTTATGTTGCTAATCTTATTTGACATTCCCTTTCTAGAAGAGCATGATCATGGAAGATCATTTCAAAACGGAAGCAGGAGTCCAAAGTGGGGATGAGAGTAAATTCATGAGAGTAAGTTTGTATAATGATAAACTTTCAGGGTTTTTCTGGTTTTAAGTTATTTAGACCTTACTAACATTTCACAAACACAAACATTTACAGGTACAAACTGCTGCTGTTCTCCAGAAGATCCTTGGAATAAGCTTGTGACATAGCCAAAGTATATTTAGCTGATTATTGAAGTTAGCTAATAATAAGGAAGTCTACTTTTTTATTTCCTTGACTATATTCTTTTCCCCATGACCTAGCAATTAGCTTAACTTTTGGAAAAGTTTGGAGGGAAATGCAGGAAAAAATCCACACTTCAGATAAATAATCTAGATTTCATTACAACAAACGCTGACCTCTGAAATATGCTCGCAGTCAACTTCCACTTGGATTATAGCAAGGTTACATTTGTTTGAAAAGCTCTTCCCAGGGCAATTTTGCCCCTAAGCCACTCTGCCAGCATCTTGCTTGGAAAAGATTAATTGCTCTGTTAGTTATTTATTTGTATTTATCCCTGTCTACACACAGTTTAGGTATTTTTCTTTTAAATGAATGTCTTTATCAAAAATCCTGACACAGCAACTTCTTACAGATGAAATTTCTTCCTGTCTCCTTCCCTCCCTCACCACAAAACTGAAAAGCAGAAACACACAAAATCTCTACATGAAGCTTGCAGTGTTTTAACTTGGAATCATTTCAATGTGGTGCTCTCTCAGGAGGCTTCCCACATACAGAAAATCTCTGTGCAAGGGCAAAGAGCCACTACAACCCTCTCCCCTTTTTCACATTTTACCCAGAAACAGTGGGAAACATTTGAGTTTTCCACTTTCAGGCTCTGGGCCAGATTCTCTCTATCTTGCACAATGCTTAAGACACCCATTTTTGCTTATGTAAAACCCCAATAAATCATAATGCTCACACTTCACACTGTGGCTATGCATTAAAGTAACTATGGAAAACAGCCTAAGGAGTCCTTCTGTCCCGAGAGGAGAGCCTGAGTTCATTCAGAATTCAACAGACTACAGTAATCCTCAACACAATCCCGCAACTCTGCCCCAGGTGAACACTCCTGGAAATACACAACCAGAATTTGTACTTGAAAGATTCCAGGACCATGCCCTGAGCTACAGAGGCAGGAGAACACGTTACCTTCATACTAGCTGCCTCAGGATGCAATAAGTTTCTCTCACGAAGTTTTTATGTAAAATCACGAACAGATTTAAAGTCTCGCACCTTTTTCGTTTTCCCGACATAGCCGGGGGGTAGGACGGGAGCCAACCCAACCCCTCCACAAACCAACTCTGTTATGAGCCAACTGCGAAACTTTCAAACGCGCCTGCTACACGCCACACACACACACCTGAGGTAAAACCCTCCGTGTCACGCCTGTCCCCGAGCACCTCTGCAAGAGAGCAGAGAGGCGAGCAGGCGGGGAAAGCCTTGTGCCCGTACAGCCCTCCGGTACCGGAGAGGCAGCGCTCCGCGGGACACCCCGACCTGCACCCCGCGAGCGGTTCCGACTGCCGAGCCCTCGCGATTGCTGTAACCGGGGAGAGCCCTGTGCAGGAGCGGACGGAGCAGCGGGTCCCTGGCGTGCCCGAGCAGCCCCGGCCGCCCCGGGGAGCCGGGCACCGGGAGCCGGAGCCCCGCGGGCACCGGGAGCCGGCGGGGGCGCGGCCGCAGGGCGTGCGGGTCCGGAGCTGCCAGCGAGCTGAGCCGTGCCAGTCCGTGCATAGGCTGGGCTAGCGTACCATAGCATGGGCTAGTGTGCCATAGCGAGCCGTGCCTAGCGAAGCCGAGCCGTGCCTTACCTCCCGGCCGCCGGACGGGACTGCGGCGGCCACCAGCCCGCAGCCAGCATAAGAGGGGATGCAGCTCGCCGCACAAGGGACTGTAAACAAAGTTCTCCGTGAGAGAGAAACAATTAAGGGACCGGAGCAAATTCAGCGGCGGGAGCAGCGGCGGGCGGGGCGGCAGCGGGACGGTCCCGCTGGGCGCGGGGGGGCCGGGAAGGGTGTCCGGCAGCCCCGGGCTGGGCCGGGCACGGGGCCGGGCCTCCTCCCTCCGCCCCGCACTGCTCACACCCCGGCACAGGGATGCGCACGGCGGGGGCACGCAGGAGGGTGGGCTCTGCATCGCGCCCTGCCTGCGGCAGGTCACACACAGGGGGCCGGGGGAGCGCCCTGCATCCCCTCTGCCTTCCTGCAGCCCCTTTCTGCCCTCCTGCAGTCCCCCCTCTGCCCTCCTGCAGCCCCTTTCTGCCCTCCTGCAGTCCCCCCTCTGCCCTCCTGCAGCCCCTTTCTGCCCTCCTGCGCACTCAGCCCTGTGCCGAGTGCTCGTTCGGCCACGTCCTGGCTGCAGCAGTGCGGATGACGGTCACTGCCTGTCCGGAGCCCGCTGGAGTGACAGACGTGGCCGTACTGGGTCACTTGAAAGCACAGTCCGTGCCGAAATCCAGATGAACCCCTAGCTCAACTGCTCATAAATTAAAGGAGGAGGAACATAGCTTTGGATGGCATTCTTAGAGGATAAAGTTTTATGTATCGTTTTAGAAATATTTTAACTGGCTTTTCTAAGCTTTAATTGCTCATTTCTGCAGCACATCAAATACTACAGGGGTTTGAAGTGGATGGGTGTGGGTGTGTGTTATTTTTTTTACCATGATTTCTGTTATTTCAGACAAAAAGCAGACAAATTATGTTTTTAAGTCTTGTAAAAGGACGTTTGAATTTTGCAGTTAAGCTCACCCGACGTTTACATTTAAAAGACACTTATTTTATCAATGATTGATAAAAGAGCAGTGCACCAGATGTATTTAATCAGCCACTCTGTCTCTGAAAGCATGCATGTACTTTTGACTCCCTTTCCAGGGTGAAATCCAGGCCTCAGAGAAATTAATGGCAAAACTTCCATCAACTTCACGGGGCCAGGATTTCATCCTGTGTATTGTTAAGAACTGCCCAGTGATGGACACCCTGCCAAGGGTTCATCTCCTCTGGACAAATCAACCAGGTTCTGGAAAAGTTCCACAGCTTTTTGCAAGAAACTGTCAATTTGTTTCCCCACTTGCTGGTGCTCCCTTCAAATACATCAGCATTTGAGCAGAAATGACAAACAAACTAGATCTGAGGGGAACTTCATTAGGCAGGATGTCTTGGACCATTGTCTGGTCCTTCCCAATGCAGGCAGCTGTGTCAGTAATATCTTTATTCGACTTGACAAGTTCCACCTCAAAAAAACCAGGCTTCCTACTCCTTCTGTTGGATACTACAAGCCTTGTTCTGTTGATATCTAGGAACCTTGTTCCTAGCTGCATGGATTCACAGATAATCGTACATGAACAAGTAAGCCTTTGGCTGAAGCAGCTATTCTTTCTTTTGGCAATTAACCCTCTAATGCCCTAAGAGGGAAAAATTAAACTCTCTCAGGCTTATTTTCAATCGTTTTTCAGATGTCTCACCATCTTCCTGCATGGAAATGCAAGTATTTTCCTGGCCTACAAGGAATACTAACATTTCATAATTTTCTTCTGATTGTTCAGAATGTCTGGATTTTTCTTCAGTACCAGTTTCATTTTTCACTTTGTATCAGAAATTCTTGCTGTTAGCACATGTGTGCATGACCTAAATTTCACCCCGTTCCTATTACATCAATTCCTCTCTAGTCCTTCCAGTCTAGTATTTGGTCCTCCTATGTTGACAGAGAACCTCCCTCCCAGGCTTACACCATCCAATAGCTCCAATAGTACATTCTTATTTTTCCATGCCAATTTCATTACTGAAAGTATTACATAAAATACTGAAAGTTTTACACAAGATATCTCATGAAACTGATTTTTTTTAGGAACTATTCTAATACACATAAACAAGCACCAAAGCTGGGCTTAGAATTCATGTTTCTGTACAAATAAATGCCCTAAAAATAGGCTAAAAGGTCACAGACTCTCCTAGACCTCATGCAATTCTTATTTCTTGCAGTGAAGCATAAAAGCTGCAACGAAAAGTGATGGGAATGACATCTCCTCTAGTGCTGAGAGATCAGTGGGCTCTCCCCTAGAAGGGTGGGTTTGTAGCACTCAGGCACTGAAGGGTTGAATACAACTTGGGCACCAGCCCTCTGGCCTTTTTAAAAAAGGGATGACTGACTACCTCTGCCTTTTAAGGTCCTGCTGTGTTCTGAGCACGGCTCTCCAAGGATCTAAGGAAAGAAGGACCAGACATACTCGGAGCAGCACGTTTGGCACCTGTAGAAATTCAGTGCAAACAGCTGAGGAAACTGCAGGGCTGAGCAACAGCTGCAGTGAGGGGTTACAGGTTCACAGTTTTGGACTGCCAGGCTTCAGTGCATAGCTCCCCTTTAGGACCTGCCGTAAATGACAAAATCTGCTCCCTGGGGCCTGAACACAGCTGCTTGGAGGGAAGTGCAGCCCCAAAGCTGGGCCGATAAGCAAGAAGCCTGTGTGATTCTGGAACCCATGGCACCTACTGAGAGAGCAGTTTTACTCCTGAATTGAGCAATGCTGTTGCTCTGCCGACTGAAACACACTTGCAATACTTTATGGCTTCCTTTGAGTTTCTAACAGTCTCCTGGGCCTTAACAGCACAGCAAACAGTGACTCACTAATCTGGCAAAGTACAACCATTGTGGGCTCCCTATTCAATTAGTTTTTCTTGCCTTTTCCCTAACCCTCCACTGAATTTTCCTTTTATTTTATCCCTAAGGCCACATACAGACACAACACGTCAGTTTACTGCATTTAGTGAAACTTTCAGAAAGCACTCTTTCAACATGTTTAATATACTATGAATTGTCCTTTCCATGCCATGCAGTGTATGTGTTTTGTGATGAGGAATGGAGTTCCAAAGGAGTCCAAAGCCAGTTAAGCCAGAGAAGCAAATGATTCCACATGAAATGCTGTAGCTCCCCTCTCATTAACACAGTTCACAACACAGGGGAGTTCAGCCCCACTGGTTGATAGCTGTGTAAACCAGCCACTCTTTGGGTACTCAGGCTTATGAAATGGATGTGCTTATAACGACTGTGAGAAATCTCTTTGGTGGCTGGGAATATGGAAAGGAATTTTCTTTGAACTCCGTTAGATCCTACTAGTACTTTTGTCAACATCAGTTATCCTGCTGTGCATGTGAACTTTGTTATCGCCCTCCTCAACTTTCACTTAATCTTCCTGCAGTGCTGAAGAAGACAGGATATCTGGAACAATTATTCTTATCTCCTACTGCTTTCATAATTACATGAAGTTCCCATTTGAAGAGCTGCATTCCTTATGTGGACACGTGCTTTCAATTAGCAGAGGGATGCATCACACCACCAGAAGCCAATTCCTCAATCTTGCATAAGTTGGTTACAGAACCTCTGAATCTTTGGCCACTGTGGCAGCTTTTTGGCCAAGTCAGGGGGAGCCTGGGAGCAAACTCCAGGCACTGTAATTTCACCATAACCAGGATTTTTGTTAGAGACTATTGCAGTAGGATGCAGCAGATTCAGCTGAGATTTAAGTTCAAAATAGGAATGATCTCTTTTCTTGGTTTTCCACCCGCACCGAGTAACCCAAAGAATTTGCAGGGCTCAGACATGAAGGGAAATGCAGACAAAAAGCTGAAAAAGTGACTTGTCCAAGCTAGTGGATAGTGTCAAGAGACATTTTCATTTCATTTGCTTCCCCTCTCGGTAGGTAGGGTATAAAGAGTATACACTGTTCCCTCTGCAAATGGTCTGTCTAATACATGGAGCATTTCAGCCAGTTGTTATTGACTCTCTAACAGCAGAAAGAAAATTATGAGTTTTAAACTAAACTACACAGGTCATTGGCTGAACTACTTCCTGTCTGATGAGTCTTTCTTTGTCCTACTTCACTACAATCCTTAGGACTAAATTTATGCACAAGATCTATCTAAAATACTGCACAAAGTTAAAATACACAGCTTTTCTGCTATGTAATACATGACTTCTGTGAAATTTATAGTAAGTCAAGTGTCTGACCTAAAGGGTAGTTAAAAAAGAAAAAAAATATTATTGCAGTAAGACCAGTTCTTACTGCTCCCACAAAAGAGAGCTTTTCATCTATATCATCTGCTTTACCATTATCTGCTAAAGGAAATGTTTAAAAATATTTCTACATCCATGTAAACAAGTTAAGAAAGTAGAGGGTGTGGTAGTGACAACCATTTACCAAGCCAAGTCAAGATCTAAATAGGCTGTCTTATCTTTTGAATGAGTCATTTTAGCTCATGCAGGTAATAGTGATATCCCTTCTTCCCTACTGTGAAGTTTAAAATTACCCCTCTTTCCTCAAGGCCAGGTAAATAAGTCACAGTTCTCTATCTCCAGTTTATTTGCACTGGGAGTGCATTACTTTCCAGAAAAAACTGTGGCTAAAAGGTGTAAATCAAAAGTAAACATGGCCAAATGAAAGAGATGGATTCTGACACCAGGAGTCCAGCATAATAAACTATCTACCAAAGGTAAAAAGTATTATCAGAAGGCAGAAAACCAGCAGAACTCCAGTTACTCTCTGAATCCTCTTCTATTTGGGTGGAACTCTGTTGAAACTAGATACTCAATACAGAAACAATCCCAGTTTGGGGATAAATTCAACTCTATGAAGAAGGCCATTATAAACTAGTATTTAATGGCCACTTAAGACATTGACAGCTCAACCAATGCATGTCTTGTGCTAAATCTTTGCAAAAATCACCCTAGGTGGCCCTCCTTCTAAATACATAGGAATAAAAAATATATTTTATATATAAAATAGATAAAGGTTTTGATGTAGCAGACAGGCTATATTTTCTGTGTATTCTAAAAATGTTGAAAAACAGATTTCCTTTTGACTCATACAAGAGAGGAGAATATACACTGCCTTACACATGCATGGCTGTGATGGGAGATGCTGTTGTTACTTCTCAGCTTTCTGCATGAAGAATTTTCTTCTTGCGAACTGCAAAAGTCATGAAACAATTTGTGAGAAAGGCTTTTACATTATGTAGTAAATAAAAGCAGAGCTGCTTATAATTATTAAGAAGCTTATAATTGCTTTGGCTGTGTATACTAGAAATACAAATGTATAAATTGTATAAATGGTGGGGCAGGACTATTCAGCAGTTCTGCAAAGTTTTTGGAATGCACTGAGTAAAATGGAATTACAGTAATATATAAATGTCTGCACAGCAGTTGAACCCATCAAAATCCCACATCTTTAGTTCATCTTCAAGAATTTCTCAAAGTGCACCAGTGCCACACAGAGACAGATGGAGGAAAACACAAAATAACTGGGAACATGCTCCCACATATGGACACCCATATCCAAAACAAACACTGAAAATCACCTGGGGCCTGTAAACATCAATGTAGTATTCATTGCTGTTTTCAATTCTGGCCACATATGATTTTCTGGTGCAGGAGTTGTCCAGTTTCCTGGTTTTGTTCCACACCACAAAATTCATTGGATTACTCAGCATTGGCTTCAGTAACAGAAAGGTTAGGTGTTAGGGGGGAATTCATACAGATTATTTCCATTCTAAAAAACAGGTAGGAGATTTAGGTACATTAATGCCACTGATAGCCCAGATCAGCAAGTTGCCTTGAGGTATCATTTCCCACTCAGAGCAGCAGCAGCTAAATAGAATCATAAAATCACAGAATGGTTTGGGTTGGAAGGATCCTTAAAGATCATCCCATCTCATTCCAACCCCTTGCCATGGGCAGGGGCACCTTCCACTAGACCAGGTGCTCAGAGCCCAGTCCAAACTGTCCTTAAACACCACCAGGGATATAATCTAAACCTTCCCATACCAGAAAGCCTGGCTGAAAACCAGGTATCCTAACTGCTACACTGCAGAGTAACTAACCTGAAGCCTGAGATCTGCTAAGTATGTAGATGAAGTTATGGGCACTTTTGAAACTCCTCCTCATTGGTCCAGAATAGTAACCCTCCATTTTCATTCAGATGGTATTTAGCTCCCTGGTCCATGTGTGACACTGGATTTTGGTGTATCTGGGCTGCCCCGATACACCAAAATTTGGGTTCGTGTTCCCAGACCCAGCTGCCCCATGTTCCCAGACCCAGTTGCTATCCCACAGTGTTGGGGCAGAGCAGTAGAAAATCAGTCCTGAACTCATCCCAGCCTACAGCCACTACACAGCAGTGCAGATCCTAAAGGACTTGGGTTCAAACTTCAGATTCTATCCCTAAGCCAAGGGCAATACATGGACACACAAGTGATAGATAATAACGTAATTACGTAAACATACAAGAAAACAGAAAATAAACTCTCTTTTCAGAACAGCTTGTGCTTTCTTAGTAATCACCACTCCTTATTTACCAAGAAAAAAGGTCACATAGTAATGTCTTTTTTGAAAGCTTTTGTCCCTAGAGTGGCCTTGTGAGATAAATCTCTTTTTCCATGAAAGCGCTGGGAAAAGAGGGAGTGGCCAGGCAGCTGAAGCCAACTTACTGATGCCATGTAGACAACCATTTACTGCAAAACATTTACCCTAAAATAATAGGCAACGTTGAGCTGTGATCACTTCAGTCCTTTTGCACAAACAAGGAGATCATGTAATCTCACAGGCATGTGTCCTTGCTGCATGTTAAAGATCAGTTCTTGACTCACAACTCCTCCTTTTTCATACTGGGTCAAAGTCACCTCTGCAAACGGGAGCCACAAGCCCTTTCAGTTTCACTGAGCCCTGTTTCAGAGAATGAATGATGACTTAAAAGTGAGACAGCAATCTGACAAAAGCTTTGCAAAAGTAAAGAAATATTTCTGCAAGAAAAACTAAATTAGTCTCACCTCCAGGCCATTGCCTCATATTCCATTTTAAAGACCAGCTCCACAGCTGGGTGGGCAGCACAGCACCACTCAAGGCAACTTAGCCAAGAATTTTCTCATAAGGGATCAGCCATAAGAAATGCATTGCCGTGGTATTTGGAGAACCAACTGGGCTGACTGAAAGAATGCCATTTTAATTCAAAAAGAACAAAAGGAAGCCAAAATATTTATACCTATTGTATAAATATTAGTAATAATAATAATGACACACATAAGATTACTACAAAAATAAAAGAACTGAAATGTTTGTCTAGCAGTCTCAGTGGGAAGGTGAGAGCAGGTAAGGTATGAGCAGATATTTATTATCATTACTGACATTATTTATTATAAAGATGGTACAGGTCAAGTTCTGGCATCAAATTTACATACTGGGAGGAAGTGTGTGAGATACAATCTTGCCTTCTGCCAAAATGCTCTCTCCAAAAGTTTTCTGGACTGTGCAAGGATGATGGTCAGCCTGTATGTCCAAGCCAGTCAGCCAGAAATCCTCATGCTCTGCTTGCAAACCAATTGACTGGAACTGGAAAGGACGGCTGACATAAGTGAACTCTTTGTCAGAGAGCTCAGCCACTTGGCAGGGAAGCTAGAAAACTCTACATTATTCCAGCCTTGCACAGAGGTTACCACCAAATACATTGGGTGGTGCTGCCAGTCAGTAGGTTTGATGACGTCTCACCACTCAAGAGCTGCTTGTGTTTTATTCTGAAGACACAGTGTTCAGCAGGAAAATCTCACAGGAATTAGAAGAATAAAGCTGTAATGAAAACAGATTTACAGTTCCTAGAAGAAAACCTGTCTTAGTCACATTTTGAAGGCCTTAATGCTTTGGCTGTGTGTGATAGGTGGTGTCACTACACAGAGCCTCAGCAAGATGCAAAGTGTGTCCCTGCCAGTGGATTCCTCCTGCCTGGGATCTCATCCCAGTGAAAGTTTTCTGTCCCCTTCCATCCTGTCCACCCCAGTGCACCCCAGTCTGCCATGGGCCAGAGCCTGCTGCCCCCTCCTCTTTGCCAGGCTGGCCGGGCCTAGGTGGGGTGTGCCAGGGTCACGCTCACCTGCCAAGCAGCTGTATAGCGGTTATGGGTTCTTTATATAATACTCTCATACGTACAGTCCGTAAGGAAAACTGCCTTTCAAAATGTGAAGCTGTATAAAAAATACACAAAAATCCATGTGCCCATAGTGTTCAATCTCTGTCCTTGGGGAACACCCCAAAGGGAAGGCCCTGACCATCACACCCACGGAACCTGTCCCCGTTTTGGCACCAGGCTAATGTCACACACATTTAAAGGCGGCACCACCACTGAGAGCCCGCCTAACCCGAGAGCTCACGGAGCGCACCTGCAGGGCAGGGATGCCCCGTGAACCCACTGTGACCCCCCCAGCCCGCTCCCCCGGCCCCGCAGGCGCGGCGGGGGCCGGGCGGCCGCGGGGCGGGGCGGGCCGAACGGGGTTTGTACTCGGCCGGAGCTTGTCCCCGCCCGGCCGCCGCCGGGGACGGAGGGGCCGCCGGGGATGGCGGGGCAGCCGGAGGTGGAGGGAGCGGTGGGAATGGAAGGGCCGCCGGAGGTGGAGGTGCCGTCATCGCGGGACTTCTCGGAGGAGCAGTTTCGGGCCGCCTGCCGAGAGCTGGACCAGCCGGCGCCGGCCACGGCGGGGCCCTGGCAGCTCCTGGTGGAGACCATGGGCGTGCGGATCTACCGGCTGTACCACGAGGTGGGCGGGCACCGGTAGCGCGGGCCGGGGCGGCCGGGGGGGGGGTG